>CAWUFW010003156.1:600000-932500 GCA_963921515.1 Calotriton arnoldi
CCCTCTAGCTGGGTGCACTATACCAGTGGTGAGGGTACAGGTGCATGAGCCCTGTACCCCTACAGTGTCTAAGTCCATTCTTAGACATTGTAAGTGCAGTGCTGCCATTAAGAGTATATGGTGCTGGGAGTTTGGCATTACGAACTCCACAGCACCATAATGGCTGCACTAAAAACTGGGAAGTTTGGTATCAAACTTCTCAGCACATTAAACCCACACTGATGCCAGTGTGGGATTTAATGAAAAATGCACACAGAAGGCATCTTGGAAGATGCCCCCTGGAACCTAACCCACCTCTGGTGTCCAGGCTGAGTGGCTGCTTCAGCTGCCACCACCAGACATGTTTCTGGACCCCTGGGTCGAGAGCCTGCTGCTCTCGGGGCCTGAAACAATGCACATCCTGGGACGAGGTGCCAAGCCTCCTCCCCAGGATGGGCAGGGTTCACGAAGGAGAAGCTTCAAAGGCATGCCGCCTTTGTGAGCCTCTCTAGACCATTTGCTGCTTTCAGCAGCTGGTCCCCACTGGTTCTACCCCCAACTTTGGGCGGGAGAACCGGCGGGAAAACAAGTGAGGAAGGGAGGTGTGCCCACCTCTGCCAACTCCACCCCTCAGGTGGGGGAGGCAAGGTGAAGCACAACCTCGAGTCCCCGCCATCTTGAGGATGGGGGACCCAGCCAACCAGGGACAGGCTCCTGCCCCCTCACACTGGAGAGTGGCAGAATAGGGGGTGTACTCCACCCCAGGGAAGGGACCCATTGGTCCCTGCCCTGCTACCTACCTGTAATGCCCCTAAATCTAGTATTTAGGGGGCACCCTGAACCTTACTTCCTCAGATCCAGCAACAACAAGAAAAGAAGATAAGAAGGACCGAAGAGCCGTGCAGAGCTAACAAGAGGATGACGCCCACTGACGTGGCCCCAGCCCTACAGGCCTGTCTCCCCTCGAACCTGCTCCTGCGAAATCCCGGTGTGTCCTGCAGCCAGCAACCTCAAAAACCCCGGAGGACCTTCCTGCCTTCACTTCAAAGACTGAATCTCCCGTGAACACCGGACTTGTTCAAAGTGCAGCTTCTGGCTCCGGCCGGACACCATGAATCCAGCCCACTCTGCACCCGCCGAACCCGGCCCGAGCTCGAGTGGAAAAACACCACGAGGAGGTCACCCCGGCGATCCTGACCCGAGATCCGGCGACTCCTGACCTGCCTCAAGCCTCCAGACGACGCCTGCAGCCTCAATCCAGAGGATCCCCTCTACCGCGACCAGAGCGGATAAGAAAATCCGACCCTAAAAGGCACCCCTGCACCCGGCGCCCCACTGCCTTGTGTGCCCAAACCAACGGTGCCTAACCAACCTAAGACATCCCAACTTACCCCTCGAAGTGGTGGTCGCACCCAGAAGATCCTCGTCCCCGAGCCTGCAGTGCATCTTCAAACCGGAGGTTCTCCATTGGAAACAACAGGGCACCCGACCTCAAAACAGCACCCTGCACCCGGCCGCCTTAGTGCCGCTGAGGGTGCACCTTTGGTGCTAATTTGGTTCCCTATTTGCCCTGACCTAAACCCTAGGAGCTTTGCTCCCACAACCCAGTGGCCTGCTTGCCAGCAGCCACCAACCGGAGGCCCCCTATCCTCCATAGGATAACATTGGGCCTCAACACTCTGCACCCGGCCGCCCTAGTGCCGCTGAGGGTGAGACCAAAGTGCATCACTGACCCTGGGGGACCCTTGAGTCTAACCCCAGAACCTTAACTCCCACTAGGTATCCTGCACTGAGTTAGAAAAGTAAAGAGAAAAGTAACTTACCTGCAATTTACTGAAAAAGCCTATTCATTTCAATGCACTGTTTTTCTTCCAAAAAACGACTAAGTGTGGAGTTTTGAAATCTGAAAATATTCTTTAAAATCGCACGAATAACAAAAACGCATTTACTCACCTGTTTCCAGGAAATGTCCCAGTGCTGAATCTAGGCATCCAGCACTGAGTTAGAAAAAGTAACTTGCCTGCAATTTGTTGAAAAAGCCCATTCATTTCAATGAATGGGCTACTGCTCCCCTGTAAATCAAACAAAGTACAATTTCTATTGCATTTTTCAACTGTTCTATATCCAGTAACTTATTACTGAAAAGTATTTAATGCTTACCTGTGCCAGGCTTGCTTGGTTCTAAAAAATAAACAACCGTATATTTTTTTATTCAAAAACAATTGGCCTAGAGTTCAGTTCTTGTGTGTGAATTCATTTGCTGACTGAGTGTGTACATCAAATGCTTAACACTGTCCTCTGATACTGCCTTACTGCTCGACCAAGCTACCACTATTGGAGAGTAAGGTTCTATCTAACTTTAACCTCTGCCTACCTTTGGGGACTCTTGGACTCTATACACACTGTACATCACTTTAGTGCAGTATATATAGAGCCAGTTTCTTACATAGTGCCTCAGAAGTACAGGGAGTTTCTCCTAACTTTAGCTCATGACATCCCCCTAGCTGGACATATGGGCCAAACCAAGACTTGGGAAAGGCTAGTTAGCCACTTTTACTGGCCCCAGATGCACCAAAAAGTAAAGGAGTTTGTCAGCTCCTGTGTCACCTGTCAGGCCAGTGGCAAGACAGGTGGCCCCTCAAAGGCCCCCCTGATATCACTACCTCTGGTGGGGGTTCCATTTGAAAGGGTAGGTGTGGACATAGTGGGTCCACTTGAACCTCCCACAGCATCAGGGAACAAATTCTTTCTAGTGGTAGTGGATCGTGCCACTAGGTACCCTGAGGCAATTCTCCTTAGGACTACTACAGCTCCTGCAGTAGCCAAGGCCCTCATTGGTGTCTTCACCAGGGTAGGGTTTCCTAAGGAGGTGGTTTCAGACAGAGGTTCCAACTTCATGTCTGCTTACCTAAAACACATGTGGAAAGAGTGTGGAGTGCAGTACAAGTTTACTACACCCACAAACCAATGGCCTTGTTGAGAGATTCAACACTGGTTGAATTTCAAACCGGGCAAAAAGTGTGGGTTTGGAGCCAGTAGCACCAAGGGCACTCCAGGACAGATGGAGTGGCCCTTGCCCTATCCTAGAAAAAAAGAGTGAGGTCACCTACTTGGTTGACCTGGGCACAAGCAGGACACCCAAAAGGGTTATCCATGTGAACCGCCTGAAGCTCTTTCATGACAGGGCGAACATCACCATGCTGATGGTGACTGATGAGGATCAGGAGACATAGAGTGAACCTCTCCCTGACCTCCTCTCATACAGCCCAAAAGATGGGTCAGTGGATGGAGTTGTCTTTTCAGACACCCTCTCTGCCCAACAGCAGACTGATGGCAAGCAAGCCCTACAGCAGTATGCAAAGCTCTTTTCCTTGACCCCTGGTCCGACAAACTGGTGTACCCATGATGTGGACACTGGTGACCGTTCACCTGTCAAAAACAAAATCTATCGATAGTCTGATCAAGTCAAGGGAAGCATCAGAGCTGAAGTCAGCAAGATGCTGGAGTTAGGGGTTATTGAACCCTCTGAGAGCCCTTGGGCCAGCCCAGTGGTTCTAGTCCCCAAACCTCATCCACAGGGTAGAAAGAGAGAAATGAGGTTCTTTGTGGACTATAGAGGGCTCAACTCTGTCACCAAGACAGATGCTCACCCTATCCCAAGAGCAGATGAGTTGATAGACAAATTGGGTGCAGCCAAATTTCTAAGTACCTTTGATTTAACTGCAGGGTACTGGCAAATTGGCATGGCCCCAGGAGCAAAAGAAAGACCGCATTCTCCACACATGATGGGTATTATCAGTTTACTGTTATGCCCTTTGGTTTAAAGAATACCCCTGCCACCTTCCAGAGGTTGGTGAATCAAGTCCTTGCTGTATTGGAGTCCTTTAGTGCAGCTTATCTAGATGATTTTGCTGTCTTTAGCTCCACCTGGCAGGATCACCTGATCCACCTTGGGAAGGTTTTAAATGCCCTGCAAACTGCAGGCCTAATAATTTGAGGACAGTGGTCAGTGATCTTCCAAGAAAGAATTATACCAGATCAACATTTTAGAAAAGTGCCCATTTTTTTATAGGGTCGCCCGCATTTTTTGCCTGGTATTTGATGCAACTTTGACTGAAGTGCACTGGGTTCCTGCTAGCCAGCTCCTCAGCGTCTGTTCTTTCCCAAAAACAAGGTAACAGAGCAATTCTTTCACAGTTGGTAAGCCCTTTAGCCCCCCTGTAAGTCCCTAGTCATTGGTACCCCTGGTACCTAGGGCATGGGTACTAAAGAGGGTCCCTAAGGGCTGCAGCATGTATTGTGCCACCCTAAGGGACCCACCATCTAACTCATACAGGCTGCCATTACAAGCTGTGTGAAATGGTGCAAACAAAAGTGAAAACATGACATGGCACTGCATGCAATATTTGTAAGTCTCCCCTACAGCAGGCCTTACAGCCCTAAGGCAGGGTGCATTTTATTACATGTGAGGACATATCTGCATGAGCAAATATGTCCCTGTGCTATCCAGTTCAGTTGCTGGATAGTACAAGTGCATAGGGAAGCCATCTTGAGTACATGTACTGGGCACTGATCATTATGAATTCCCCAGCTACATGATGGCTTCGCTGAAACCTATAGTGTTTGGTTTCAAACACCTCGTCTTAATAAATCTGTACTGATGCCAGTACTAGATTTGATATGCACTCACAGGGCACCTTAGAGGTGCCCCCTGAAAACCTACCAACCTCTAGTGTACTGGCTGACTGGTATTGACCAGCCTGCCACCACAGACATGTTTCTGACCCCCTGGAGGTGAGAACCCACGCTCTTTGAGATCAGAAACAATGCCTTCCCTGGCCGGAGGTGTTGTCACCTCATCCAAGCAGGATGGCTAGTAATCAGTATATCAGGCAGGAGGCTTCAAAGACATCTGCCACCTTTGATATGCAACCCCCGGATTTCCCCAGATAGGGAAAAATGCCAACTTCTGCCCAGGGCCCATTTGGCACCAGGACAGGTGGGAAAATTAGCTAGTCAGGAGGCATGTTCACTATCAGACTAGTTATACCTCTAAGATGGGCTACCTGAAGTGAACACAAAGTAGAATTCCACCATGTTAGTTTTTGGCTTAATCAGATACTGGGTCAGGGCCGTTCCCACTCCCCATAGGAAGTGGTCGTATAGGGGATTTAGGCACCCCAAAGGTAAGGTAGTAGCCAATGGGATACTTAACACCCCTAACTTGAGTATTTAGGTGGCACACCTGACACCAGAAACTCTGATTCAATGGACACAAGAAGAGGGGGGCGGAGAAGTGAAAACCGAGGACCAGCTGCAAAACCTTTTACCGCCAAACCCTGCCTACCTCTACCTGTTCCGAAAATCGTGATAAACCTACTTGTCCTGACGCTGTGCATCTGCCAAGAACCCCGGTGAGCTGCCAGCACTTTGCAAATGGCAAGCAATCTCCCTTGTAGTAGAGGAGCTACTCCCAGCAGCTTGCAGGCACCAAACAGCAAAGTCCGGTCTACTGTTCTGCCGTCCCTCTGTTCCTCTGATGCAGCAGCCTCCCAAGTAGAGTTCTCTGTGCTCCAGAAGGTCAGATCTGTTTCCCCAACATGCGAGAAGACGCCAGGACCGACGAGCCGCACAGCACTAATACCCTGGGTACCGGACCCCTGGCAGCAACCAAAGCCTGTTTGAGTCCAAACCAAACTCCAAGGCGAGCAGCCGTTGAGGGAGGTTAGCACTGCAGAGACCCACTTCGAGAGTGGCCCAGCCGTCCTGTTTTCTGTCCCCTCAGCCAGCAAGGCCGGCAAGACTGACACCCATGAGTGCCCATGTCGCACTAGCCCAGCTGACCTAACCACTCTGCACCTGAGCGCCCCAACCCGGGTTTTCGAGAACTGACTTTGCTTCTTTGCTCCCAGGGCCCTCACAAACCGAGCCCCCAGTTGGGTGCTCCCGGACTTGTCCCCAAGTCCCCCACTGCAGCCCGTTTCTAGGTGCCCTCCCACTCTCCTTTAGTGCAGCACACAAAGCTACCAACCCGACCAGCACCTCTGCACCTAGATGCTCCAGGGCCCTTAAAGACTAACTGCTGGTGGTTCTTTGGACCTTGGCCCCATAGCCCCTTAAGTCCTGAAGGGGACCCCCGTAAACCTTTTGCTAGTAATTGAATGCAGTACATGCCTTTTTCCCCATAGGAAAGCAGTGCCACGGAAAGACTCATTTAAGTGAACATTTTACTTACCTGTAAAAATCAAAAAATTTGAAAAGTACTTGCGTGATACCAAAGTTCTTGGTGTTGAAATTCATACAAAAATACGGGTTATTTTTCTGAATTAATCTTGCATTTATTCTTAAGTCTCTCTCCTTTATTGCCTCTGTGAGTATAACATGCTTAGCACTACCCTCTGATAAACCTAAACTGCTCACCCACACTACCACAGAAGAGAGCATTTGGGTTTGTTACTTGTGCCTCTGTAAGCCAATAGGGGTCACCTGGACTCTCTGCACAGGTACCTCGTTTTGGTACACTATATAGAGAGACCACTTCCTGCAAACATGTTTCAGATCAGGGCGGTCTCTCTGGGCTTTCCTTGAGTTAACAGTTTGGAGTTGATTCTTCTCCAGATGGCAGTACATCCACAATGTATTACTTAACCACGCAAGGAGGTCCCAATTTAGGGTACGCTTGAGAGGCGCCTAGTTGATCTGGTCCCTGCTCTCTGCTGAGGAATAGTTACATCTCTGCAATTTATCTCCAGAACCTTAAACTTGAATGAGCGCAGTAGACACCTTCTTGGGCAACATTTTTGGGTCTTACACTGGTAAGTGCTTTGTGATGTTTTTGATGCAAGGCCCACTTGCACAGAAGGAAGTGCCAAAACTGTGCTTACATATTCAAATTACCTATGCCCAAAGTGAATACCCTGTTGTCAGACTGATTAAAGTTGTTTCCCTACACCTTTTCATCTATCACTCTACTTCCCAATTTAATATTTCTGAAGAATACTTCTAACTGCAGATTGCTCACCTCAGAATACCCCCCAGGTGCCAGACTATATCAGGAGAATTTTGCTCATTTGGTTGGCTCCTTGCGGCTCCACACTGGCTTTCTGCTTGTGCGGAAGTGACAAAGTGGAGCAGCTTATAAGAGTCACATGCGTGCTGACTCCTTTTCTCCATGCCATTTGATGCAGATCGGGAGGTTCTCTCCCATAATTATGACTCTTTCTTATATTTCAGCATCCAGTGTTCCAAAGAAATGTGTCCCTGAAAACATTGTCAGTCACTGACATCCACGACGTGTCTATGGTGTCTGGATTCAGGACACCACCTAGTTGTGAGTAAAGTGCGCCTTCATGCACCTGAAGGCAGTCAGGAACAGAGTTCTATGTCAATGAATATAAGAAGTGGAGACCCTCGCGCAAGCCCTGCTTCAGCTCATGGGTGTGGGAGCGGTCCTAGTCTTGCTTCTGTAGCAGTTCAAGAGGAGAGGTCTAACTTCATAGTCTAGGCCTCCGATAAGTGCAAGTCTAAATGCAAACATTAAAAATTCGCTGCAGGCCTTTCCCCATCCCACCACTCGGTGTCCAAGGAAAAGGCACAAGTCTGTCTGGATGTTTTGGATGTTTTTAGCTGTCCCAGAGTGTGAAGCTGATCTCCGTGCACCAGTTTCCAGGACCACCGTCGATGCTGCAGCAAATCTAGGCCTACAAAGACACAATGCTGCAGGTCTTTAGTACTTTTCCAGCTCTCTGGCACACCTCTGCACCCCCAAAGAGCCCCAGTGCCTCCAGCCGAATTCTTGGCAGAGGGGCCCTTCCAGGTGCCTACTGACTCTTCGAAACCTGCCCCGTGTCCAATACCTACTCTGGTACAGATGCCTACTCCAGCACCAAGACCTGCACCAGTCCCACTCCCTGATGCCAATGGTGGTGGAAAGGATCCGATTCTCACATCAATGTCTAACTCTGAAATAACTTCAGCCCGATCTTCACAGTGTCAAGCTGCAAAATCATTAAAGTGTAACTATTTATTATGCTGCCTGATTCTGCACTTATGCCTACACAGGGCAGTCATGCCAACAGAGGCTCCATTATTTTTTCGGCTCTGACTCTGAAGAAGATACTCCAAAGGAGAGATATGATGATGGAATAGAGGATGGTGATCCTCCCCCTCATTGTTTTCCGTTTTTATATAGATTTACAAGATGCCAGTGCGCTTAATACCTCTCCTGATACGGCATATAGCAGCGGTTTATTGAATTTCATCAGCTCCCTGAAGGTGTGGTTGTCATCATCGCCACAAGTCGGCCTGTCACAAAATCCATTTATCCTGGTCACTGGGACAAATTTTTGGCCTACTGTTGTGTTCACAAGACAAACCCTTTACAAGCCAAACTGCTGGATGTTCTCCTGTTTGTTTGGTCTGTGGCCTGCCAGTGGGCACTGTTAAAGGTTTTTTTTTGGTTTTTTTTAACCTTTATTGATAATGTTGGCATTCGTGTACATTAATATGTAACGTTTATTATGACAATGCAATTTCACAGTTGGCATCTCGTGTATTGACAACACCCTGTACAACATGAGTTTATAGACGAGGGACATCCACTCTCTGAATCACGCAGCTAAGGGGGGTCTTATGGGTTGGTGGTCGGTTCTTGTTGATGCATATAATTAATAAAGAGGTCCCAAATGTCGCGGGGTCGAGATCTGAGGCATTAATCCCAGTAATTAGACAGCTGTTCATACCAGTAAGCAATGTCTTTTATCCAGTCTCTTGTTTTGGGTGCCAGGTATTTTAATATTTTAATGCCACCAATTTTAATAACTTGATTATCTTGACTTTAGACAAAATTGTGCCACTTAAACAAATGCTCTCCAATAGAAGGTCACTATTGGCGTCATGGCACTAAGGAGAATTAGCTGAAGCAAAGAGGCGCTGTAAAGCACTAGGGAGATAATGCAAAGTGGAGAACAGCCCAACATTTAAACAAACCTACTTGGCAGAATTAAAAAGGTACAGAAGGCTTTGTAGGAAAGCAAAGAAATCATTCTATGTAGATGCTACCGAGGAAGCCGGTGATTCCACCAGCGAAGATTTTTAAATTGTAAATTACGTTTTCTCCCCTCCAACAACGAAATTGTCTGCACCCCACACTGAAGAGAAAATATTGAATATTAAACATTCTCTATACCTCACTAGTGCAGGATATGATGAGAGGAAGGAGCACTCACTCTTCTGCTCTGTATCCTACTCAAGTCTCTCTTTGTCTACGTTGACGCCCTTAGATGTGGAAGTGTCAATCAAACATATGCTATTCACCAAGTCAGGATCCCCCTTTGACCCTGTTCTGCCTAGGGCTTCCATTTGGTTATTGAAATGCTGGCACTTCAGTTGAATAACCTTTGCAATGCTTCACTGGATCAGACCGACATCCCAGTAACTTGGAAAAGGTGACGGCGAATCCACTGTTGAAAAACCCTACAGGGGACCCTCAACAACTGAGTAACTATCGATCTATTTCTTTGCTTCCCTTTCCTTCCCAGCCAAAGTGCTTAAAAGGAAGTCAAATCTTAACTTTCCACCTTTCTTGATGTCAATAACATTCTGAATATATTCTGAAAGGATTTACTGAGAGGCATTACTGAAACAGCTTTGCTTATGGCGGTGGATGATAATGCATGTTGTTGGGCAGTAGGGGGACATGCAGCCTTAATGCTACTTGATTTAGATGCAGCATTTGATACTGTGTCCCATGCTATGCTTTGCTTGTGTCCTCATTCGAAAGGCATCAAGGAAAAGCACTAGGATGGCTGACTTCATTTGTAAGAGAAAGAGCCTGACTACTGACTCAACCCCCCTTTCTAGTCTAAGCGCGGATCACTGTCCTGTATAGTTCCACAGGGATCAGCACTCAGTCCGACCCTTTTCAACCTTTTTATATCAACCCTGTTTAAACTCACCCAAAATTTTGGTTTGTCTTTAATATCATACTCTGATGACACCCAAATTGTCATCTCTTGGGCAATGTGTCAGCCATTGTGTCTAACCTACATGCATGTCTCGCCACAGTATCTCAGTGGATGAATCAAAATTCCCTAAAGATAAATGAAGAGAAAACAGAGCTTCTTGGCTTTGGTCCAATCTCAATTGCAAATGCCACTCATTGTACGCTTTTAGAGTTGGGTATGGCTCCTACATCTTCTAAGTCTGTAAAAGATCTTGGAGTGCATGTAGATCCGGGCACTGTTAAAGGTTACTTGATCTTTTAGGTCTTTCTGCCTTTACCAAACCAACTGTCCTTGTTTAAATCACCTGTTGTGATCAGATTAAAGGTTTGATGTACATGTTCCCTCTCAAGCCGTGTGTGGTGCCATGGTGAGACCTTAACCTGGTTTTGATATTTGTAACAAATGCGCCCTTCAAGCTTGGCAGTTCGGGCTGGACGGTTCCCATGAGGATCAGGGTCAAGACTGATTTGCTTATGGCTGGGTCCGAACTGGGGTGGTGTAGTGAGCAGAAGAACGATGGATTTAACCCAGATATCTTGACTTCGGGTGAATGTTAGATTCATTCAGCATTCCGTCCATCATTTGTTGCCGCAGCACTTTAAGCTGAAGCATGGCTGCTTTCTTTTTCTACTGACCTTACAGACTGTCCTCTTCATTGCCATTAAGTCAGCTTGTCGCATGAGTGAACTCCAGACTCTGTTGGTGCATCTGCCCCAAACTACTTTTTTCGGGACATACTGGTGCTGAGAATTCAGGAGGGCGCCTTGCCTAAAATTGTGACTCCCTGTCACGTTGGGAAATTAATCACTTTTCTGGTGGGCTTTGCCCTTCCTCACTCTTCGAAAGAGGAGATATTTCATTGGCTGGATCACAGAGTTTTAAGCTTTTAGATTGATTGTACCAAGGACTCATCTTTTTTTATTTTTTTTGTGGAGTTCTCTTTAAGAAAGGGAAGGCAGTGCAGAAGAGGACACTGTTGAGGTGGATAGTCTTCTGCTCTAAAGGCTGCTGTACAGTGGGCAAAAAGCTGCCTCTGGAAGTTCTGATCAGCCATTCCACCAGGGTCAAGGCTGCTACGACTGCATTGCCATGCAGAGTGCTTGTCCTAAATATCTGCCAGGTTGCGACATTAATAGCGGTACACCTGTTCACAAAGCATTACTGCCTTGACAACTAGGTTCATCGGGAAGGACAATTTCAGCAATTCAGTGCAGCAGGACTTTTTGAGCTGGGTCCCCTGCTCAGACCCTCCAACTTGAGTAGGAACAGTTTTGATTTCTATTATTAGGTGAGGAATCTGCAGTTAGAGGTATCCAGCAGAAGAACCAGTTACTTGCCTTTGGCAATGCTCCTTCTGGTGGATACTTTATTCAAGCACAGGTTTCTCACCACCCTCGCACCTCCCTATCTTGTGGAGCAGCCTCTTTCATGTGTAAAATGGTTCCAAGTTATCTATTGGCACACTAGTACTGTCAGTTGTTTACTGCTCCGCGTCTGATGGTGCAGAAAGAGTTATGCAAAAATGTGATGTCTGCGTTGAAGGATGGTGCTTGTATGCTGCTGTGAGGTGGTATGGAGCACCACAGAGCTGTGTGGCACCACCTAGCTGCGAGCAGGAGTATTGCTGGGTTTCTAGTTCCTGTCTGGCACCTAGGGGACTGTTAAGGCGAGGAATCTCTGGTTAGGTAGTATTCACACGAAATAAAATTTCCAAAGTTACATAATTTATTCCTCAAGTTCAATTAGTGCAAAACAACAGTGATGATTCTCATTTCTACAGAATGAAGCTGTCAGTTGTGGTATGCACATCTTCATTTATCCATCCCTCTCAGGAAATACTTCTGTGGAATCTGGAACAGGCTTATGAGCTTTCCATTTTAGCTTAGCCTCTGAGCAACTGCAATACATGTGCCTTAATCTCTAACATGACTGCATCAGCATTCATAAAACAAACACTAGAAACATTGCACATGATCCTCTTAAGCCTTAAAATGGAACAGGGTCTGTATGTGTTGTCTGTTGAGATGGGTTTACCCAGTAGTTGGATTGTGGAAACAGTACTACCTTATCTTTTCCTTTGCTTTAGCTAGTTTCAGATCTACGTTAAGGTGTAGTTGTATAAGATTACATATTATCACAGATATCTTTCATTTGCAACTTTTTGTACAATTGCGTGCGTTAAAGAATTCCAAATAGGCCATTAAAGGTTTTTCCCAGAAAATAGAGCTTCTGAATTCATGGGGACTTAGTCTTGTGCCATCACAGTTAACTGAGTATCAGCACAAATTTAATATTCAGTATCTGGTGCAAAATGTTGCCTTTGTACTTGCTGTCACCTCAGTGAGTAGGCTTTACGGTTTACGCCCCTCTAGTCTTCCTGTCATTTCAAAAGTCATTTTAGAATAACATTTTATCAGACTATCACTTTCCTGAAATTGTTCGTATTTTTTTTCTTGCTGAAGTTGTCTTCAGCAGAAAGATCTTTGCACGCATTTTCAAGGGCTTTACAAGAACCAATGGAAATCAAAATGGGTAATTCAGTATGGTTCTCTTTGCACAGCCTCTCCTTCCTTAAATTGGCGCCCTGTACTGTTGCATGTTAAAGCTATCTGGCTTTTCCAGGATACACAGATCGCTCATTCTACCAGGGATAAAGCAACCACCGCTGTTTGAATAAAATATTTGCCTGCCTCAAATATTCATAAGGCCACCATTTGGAAATCACTTCATAACTCTGCAAGCTGGAGAGTATCGAGTCTGACTTGAGCGTGGACACTCTGCCCACCTTGCCTACATATATTCTCTTTGCTTAGGGTCTCTCTATGTTCTGAACATGCTGCTTGTGCATGGCGAACACTTATTCATTGATTCTACTTTTTAAGAATATCCTGGAGACCGCCATGATGGAGAAGTTACTTAATTGCACTCCCAGTTCATTATTGGCAGTCTCTTTAAATTCACTACCTTCAACCCGCCTCCCTGGAGCAAAGATCGTAGCTAGTACAGAGTCTTCCCCTTCTTGAGGCTGATTTTCAAAGGGGGGGCTTCCTTTCAAGTTATTGTGGATCATGGGTTAGGTTAGAGTAGCAAGAAGCAGTGCCAGTTAATACTACTGTAGCTGCCCACAGTTAGGGCACCGGTTTCATGTTTGATTTTCTGTTGGTGTTGTGGTTTTGCAATGTGATCATTTCAGTCTAATGTGCCTTATTTCATCAATTTAATCTAATGGTGTGTATAAAATAAAATATGCCAACCAGAGGCTCGTTTCCTGTTTCAAATGAATTACAAAGTTGAATGGTAATGTCTGTTCATGGCTTGTGGTGGAAGGTCCACGATGCAGAGGTAGGATCACAAGTAAATACTTCTCCTTCCAGGAAGTGTGGTGGCAAAATAAACCATGGCCATTGTGTGCTCGCCAGAGTGCAACACTAAATAAAGATACAGTATACAATAAGGATGTAGCATGCGTCAAAAACCATAATCTTGCTCATGGTACATCAAACTCAAATGTACATCTGGGATCAAGAATGATACTGTAGAGCCTAGTTATGCCTGCATCACACTGTGTACTCACAAGTAGCAAAGACAGGTCCTAATACCCTTTGCTTCCTCTTGCTGTTTTGGACAATTACTGTATGGGTGTGGCTTGGATTTCTCTCCTTCAGACTTAATCAAATACATTTAGAGAAGGCTATTTGAGCATCTGCAATGCACAAAAGTAAGTGAAACTTTTATGGCTAATAGCCTGCATCTGAATTTGCAGCAATTTTGGTATCTCCTATTTATACACTATATTTAGACTTGCCTAGGCAACTCTAAATAGTGTTTGATTTTTCAGAATTTGAGGTTTTGCTTACTTCTCTACTTATTAAAGAGGTTCCTACATACTTATTAATCTAGATTACATTTAATTGTCAAAGGTTTTTTCATTATGTTAACTCTGCTACCTTTTTCAGCCTAATATGCACTTTGTTAAAAAACAATTGTGTGAAAGAAATTGATTTCTTGTTGGCTAGGTGAGCATCTAACGGGATAGCATTAGCCTGCCAAAGACTTGTACTTGAGTGTTATACTGATAGTAGTCACAATTCACTGCTTACTTTCCTGTTGACTTTGATTTGTCTGTTAATTAGGCTAGAGGGAAAAAGGGATTACCCCTGGTTTTTTAATAAACATTTATATGCTTTTTCCATCCTTTCATAAAAATGAGCAGTGTCTAAATGTATACCTTTCTATTGCTTTTGCTTTGAGAAAAACATTGCAGTATAGATTTTACATCCCTGATAATTGGGATGCCGTGTTTTTTATACCAGGTAGTCGTTTGTTCTTAATAGAATGGGATTTTCTCGCTCATTTCTGCTTCTAATAAGCCAAACCTGCACGAATCATTTAAAAATGAAGGGATAATTGTGGTGCTCAGGAATAACATTTGTAATATTAAAACTGTCTAAATGTAAGAAAGTGTTTTAGAAAAGATTATATTGTGGTAGTTCTATAACACTTTCTTTCATACCTCTTATCAATACTTTGAGGCGCTTTTGAGATGTTCAGGTGAGTAAAATACTTAAGAGAAGGGTTTGTGAGGTCCAATGTGTGTGTAGGTACTGATTAATTATGCATGTGTTGAGCAAATGATGGTGAAGGTGGGATCACACACAGCATATACAAAACCAGTTGTGCATTGTGGCCTGAAAGTAGATTGTCTTGTGGTCATGAAAATCCAGATCCTTATGTTTTTCTTTTTTCTTCTGCATTCTAGTTGATGGTCCCTATTCTCTTTAAGGGTATATTTCAAAGCCTGTGTGTTTGAATTGAGAACAAGCTTCCACCATTTTTTTTCGTGCAGGAAATTAACAGTCTTGGATCTATTCTTGAGCTTAGGTTTCCCTTTGGTTGTATAATCTGAATTTGGAATTTAAGAAGGTTGGCTCCAGCCCATGGATTGTCTGTCTTGCAACGTGTAATGCTTTGAAGAATAACCTTTCTGCCAACAGAAGTGAGAAGTGGGTGTAATGCGGTTCTATCTATTTAGATTAAGGAGTTTTCTGGCTGCCACGTTTTGGATTCTTAGTTGCTTGCTGTTTAATTTTCTGCAGAGTCTAAGATGGACCCTGTTGGTATAGTCTAGCTGGGATGTTACAATGGTAAGTATTCTCATTGTATAGATTGAGTCTCTTGTCACTTTTCAATTTGCAATCAAAGTGAGTTTCAAGTCTCTGATCTGTCCACTTTTCACTTGAGTAGATGTAATTAAAGGCTGTCCAATGTCCCGAGGCCAAGAGGATATAGGGTTGTGATTTTGCGAGGACCCATGAGTATTTATTTTTTAGGTGTATTTTTTTTAGATGATTCTGCCATTACACTTTTGCATAGACCGCAGGCCATGGCATAGGGAGGTTGTAACAGTTTTAGAAGGATTTGGGTATTGTCCGAGTGAAGTTGAAAGAATTATTGAGGTT
This sequence comes from Calotriton arnoldi, assembly GCA_963921515.1. NCBI lineage: Eukaryota > Metazoa > Chordata > Amphibia > Caudata > Salamandridae > Calotriton > Calotriton arnoldi. The sequence continues at coordinate 615,443 of CAWUFW010003156.1, forward strand.
GAGAAGTTGGGCTACGTAGACATCGAAAAGTAGGATGGCAGTCATTGAGATCTCTGGGAGGCCTGCTTGATGGGTGAGTTTTCTTCCATATTCTTTTGAAGAATATGGTTCCTGTATATAAGTTTTATGTTGGGTTAGACACGTCCAGCCTTCCTTTTTTGAGGTCATAGCTGTATTTGAGAGGGATCACCAAGTTGAATGCCTTGGCTAGCCATTGATTTAAGTGTTTGTGACCTTTCTCATGCCGATAAGGAAGCAAAGTTTTTCTTGTATTAAGCCTAGATTGAAATTGTTCAAGTCTGGTATCCGTATTTCGCAGTTAATTCTGAAGGAGTCTGAATTGCCAAAGGCAGGTTGAGCATAACGTGGTTGATGTGGTGGTTGCTCCATGTAATATGTATGCGCTCTGTGACTGAGGTCGGGCACTTTGGTGGGGAGTGTAACAATTAGCCTGATGAGTGAGTTGGGTTAAGTGATCAATTGTTGAAGGTCAAATGATGCTTTTTTTTTTTTGATAACCACATTTTATTGGGTTTACAAAGCGGATATCATCCAGTTTGACACAGTCCTCAATAACTAAGCTACTCTGGAGCATAAAGTACATAAGCAATTTCAAACCATAGAATCATCATGAGGGTCTTCCATAATAAGCCCCCATTTCCCCCATATTTTATAATGTTTCTGAGGACAGACACGTTCCTCGTATATCGGTTTCTCCTAGCGGACGCACCAGTCAACTCCCTTGTGCCATAGTTGCAGTGAGGGGTTCTTCCACAGACGAGCGATATCTCTTGGCTACCATACATGCCATCCCTATGCATGTTCTCTCAGGGTCTGGTCCCCCCAATTCATCCAAAAGACCCATTCGCATTGTCTTGGGCTCCATATAAATGGAACATCCCAAAACTGCTGAAAGCTCACGACCCACATTGTCCCAGAAGGAGCTCAACACAGGGCAACCACACGTGGTAGAAATTCGCAGCAGGGAGAGTGCAGTGGGCACAGGCCGGATGAGAGGACAGGGCCATCCGTAGTATATGGCGAGGGGACAGGTAGGTCGCGTGCAAGTAGTTGATTGGGCTCATGTGCAGGCAGGAAGAAATCACCAGCTCTCTAGGAACCTGGCAATCCTCCCTCCAATAATCCCAGCCCTTCCACTTCTGTATCATGATGGAGACGCCATCGGGGACATTGATAATCAAGGAGCGGTAGATCAGAGACTGCTCAGCCTGCTCAAGCGGCCCATAAGGATTTTGGCTTCAAGTGGGCTGAATTCAAGAAGCGGAGTTAAGGGAAGATGTGCCCACAAAGCATGTTGCAGCTGGAGGAATCAATATAACTGCATATGTGACAGGGTGTACTTGTCTTGTTGCTCTTGAAAAGACATCAAAGCCTCCACCTGATATACGTCTCCCAAGTACGTAACCCCAATGCGGTCCCAGTGGGCGAAGCCTTTGAGGCTAGACACCTGTTGGAGCCAGATGCCTTGCCAAGGCCATCAGGCAGCGGTCCCAGCTGTTGAAGCGCACTGCTGCCCTCCAGCACATCACAGCCACACAGGTGCATGATAGAATAGTTAGGGCCATTCAACCACTATAGAGCTGATTGAAGAATCCTTCAAAGCTTATAAGGTGGATATCTAGGCGGTAGGCAGGGGTCATCCCAACTCCCTCCTTTCCTGTGAATAATTGATTTATAGGCACAAAATGTACTGCCAGATAGTAGGCATAGACGTCTGACAAACCCAGTCCACCGTCAAATGGAGACTTGCATGCCGAGCTAAACGTCACACAATGGCGCTTACTGGACCGGGGAGGAATGGACACATCAATTCCCAAATAGAGGATGGAGTTTCGCCTAAGAGATATGTCAGTGCACCAGTGTTGCCCTGCTGTCCCGTGTCCCCCGCCCCCCCGGACCTTTCCAGAACAAGGATTTGCATGTTGACTTGTAGGTCCGAGGCTTCCCCAAAAAGGGGAAGTATCACCAGGCATCGAGGACCGGAGTACGAAGGATCAGCAAGAAAGAGGAGAGTGTCGGCATAGAGCGATTCGGTCTTCAAATCCAGTGTCCCACCTCCACTCTGAAATCTGGGCGTCATAGCAAATCAGACAGGCCAACATCTCAACAGCTAAGGCAAATAGTAGTGGGGAAAGGGGGCAGCGCTGTCGTGTACCCCGTCGATTCCCGCTCGTAGGAGGATAGCGTCTAAGAAGGGCCAGGAGATCATGTTAAAGGCCTTGCGGAAGTCTACGAAAAGAAGGGCTAAGTTAACGGCCGGTTGCACTCGACGGATACAGTGACGGTTACTACGGCCTTGCATAAAGCTGCATTGTTCTGGGGAATAAGATGAGAGAGGGTGCTTTGTAATCTGTGCGCTAGGATTTTGGCAACGATTTTAATAACCGCATTGATAAAAGATCGGGCGGTAAGAAGAGCACCGATCCGCATGAAGTCCCGTTTTTGGAAGGACAACTATAGTGCTGCAGTCAAGATCGAAGGGAAATGACACTTGTATCGCCTCTATATAGAGGGCCAACAGGTGTGGTATCAAAATAGTGCGAAACTTATATTATTCACTGGGGAAGCCATCTGGACCTGGTGTTGTCACCGATCGGAGCCCCGAGATGGCCTGTTCAACCTCTTCAGTTGTTAGGGCTTGGTCCAGATCGCGGGCTGGGGAACCTGAGATAGAAGGAAGGGGAATGTCCAGAAGAAAAGGTTTCTCGACCTCCAGTGGGGGAAGTGGGCGCATCTCATAGAGGTCTCAATAAGATCCTGCGAAAGCATGGAAAATCTCCAGAAGGAGGCCTGTTGCATCTCTGTGGTGGCTGGTACTATTTTAGTAAAGACGTTGCTAATCACCAATTCCAGCAATTTACCCGATTTATCACCTAGTTCGTAAACTCTTTTAGTCGAGGCCCTCCAGCACTGCTTTGCCTCCTCGAGGGAGACCTCCCGCAACCTGGACCAAGCTATTGCCAGGAGATGTTTTGCCTCCCCTGCGTCCGAACCACAAACTTGACTTTCCAAGGCGAGGATCTGGGCTTCCAGATCCTTCACCTGCGCCTGTCGGAGGGACTCCTGTTGACGCACGTAGCCCTTGAGTATTCCCCGTAGGGTAGGGTTGCTCGCCGTCCACAGTCAGGCCGCCAAGGGAACGGAGCCCAGGTTGGTATAGAAAAAGGCCTGCAATTCCCTTTCTACGAAAGTGGAGCATTTAGGGTCCATGAGGTGCTGAGCATTAAATCTCCAGATTGGGTAGTGAAACGGTGGTTGAGTACCCCATTCAGTGAGGAGGGGGGTGTGATCAGATATGCAGTGGGGAGAATCTGGATGGACAGCAGCGGCAATAGATTTGCTGGTAGCAGCCGGAGCAGGTCAATTCGCAAGTCAATGTTATGGGCAGCAGACTGGTGTGTATGAACGTTGTGAGGGATGTCATTATCGCCACGCATCATATGAAGCCCCAAATTAATCATTATTAGTGAGCAACCATGATGTATGCCATAATCCTGACTTATCAAAACAGATTGCAGTCCAGAAAGTGCAGAGGTTCTTATGGTCCATTGAAATATCTGCGATTTACTCAATGAGAGTATCAATAGCGCACATTTCAAAGAAACAGAGTTGTGTGAGGAAGGATGATATGAGGAAGGAGGCGGCTGAGAAGTTTGTAGACTGAGAGTAGTGATGTAATTTTATTCTACAAGTCATCCAGTTTTTCCCATTTGTTTGATTTCTGAAGAGGATTGGGTTTCCTTTGGTGATTTCTCATGTAGAATGGGTGCCGTGTTGCCAAGTTTCTGTAATAAAGCGTGGCCTGGTTTGAAATCTGCTAATGATCAATAGATGTGATATCTTTTTCTTTGCGTACTAATGTAGCATTTAATAGCGTGCATGACATTTGTTATTTTGGCCCAGGAGGGTTAAGAAATAAGGTTGGGTGTTCTGCTTCTGCTTGATCTTGCTGCAGAGGTAGAGGATCCTGTCAAGGTTTTGCTAGGATCTGATTTTCAGTGAGCTTTCAGTACTTTATTGAAGCCTTGTTTTTGGACTTTTGTAGATCGCTTTGACTGATTCTGCTTCAGTTTTGGGTTCTGGACAGCTAGTTTGGGTGGTGGCAGAGGTAGTATGCACTTTTTCCCCCCTCCCTGTTCCTTGGCCATGCAGGATATATTTGATTCTGGTGAGTGGTCTGGCCATTGTTCAGACTTTAGTCCAGACCACTGTGGTAGCAGTAGTGGTGTTCTAGGTTGCAGAGTATGCTGAGAAAGGACTATACTGAGCTTGATAGGGTGAGTGACAGAACTAGGTTCATTACTTGGAGGGGGTAGATTAATGGGAAAAAGTGAGGTGATGGCCAAACTAGGCCAGAAGGTGTTTGAGGGAAAGAAGTTAAAATTAAGGTGAATGTCTTGGTGACAGTTTAGGTTGCTCAGTTATGTTTCAGCTGGTGATACAAGACTCTATGTTTAGGACACGTTATGGTTAGCAGCAGTAGTATGTGGAAGTGAGGAATAATAATTATCCATGTACTTCGGAGATTTGTAGTGGTATATAGAATTTAAGACCGGATATCGGGGATGGGGAGAGAGGGTTAGATGGCAGTGTGTTAGTGAGAGGAGGTGAGCTGATTGCTGTTAAAGAGTTGGCTAGGAGAGTGTGGTGTCAAAGGATTGCCTTTAGTGAGGCATGAGAACCTGTGGTGAGTTGGGGTAATGGAAGAATTGATGAGTTTGCCAGAGGGAGAAGGTAGTTGACTTGGGGAAGGTTGAGATTTTGTAGGGTGAGGTCGGGGGAGAGAAATGGTTCTTTTCTTGAATATTGTAGTGGAGCTAAGAGCTTTTGTTTTTGCAAGATAAACGGTGATTATTTTTAGAGTGCCATTTATGCCTTAATTGGTGGTCTAGCAAGGACTGTTGTCAGGCTGAAGGTGGGCAGTTGCTCAGGTTCACTGGAGTAACTAGCCACTTTTCATAATCTTTGTTATGAAGAATTTTAGTCCGATTGTGTGTTTATTTAGAGAATTAGTCTGAGTAGTAGTTTTTGCACAACAGAAACCGGACTATCAGAATGTGTTCTGGGTATCCAGTATTTTGCGGCCAGGCTCCATCATACAGTGGAAACGGTTATGAGTCCCACCCCTGGTAAGATAAAGAAAAATTGAGAATTTATTTAATTGTCACAAATTTTTTAATGCTGCAGAAACGTGTCATTTTGTGAGTTTATTCAGATTAAAAGATTAGACCCAATCATTGTTTCAGTAAGGGAGAAGCTTAGCAGCCAGGAAGATATTAAGGGCGGCGCAAGTTTAGCTGCCAAGCTGTAGTGATAATAGATCGTTTTGAGATTACCGCCTACTGGTGGAATAAGAGCAACTGGGTCAAGTGTCCTGCACCACCCCAGAGCTGTTGATTTGCAGCAATGGAAACTTGACTACCCGATATGGTTTCTGAGGTGGGAGCAGTTCAGCCACTGGGCTCTGTTACAATACTAACATTAAGTGACAGCCCAAGAGTATGCCCCAGATATAGCAATAGATCTCTTGGTTCTAACTAGAGGCAGAGTAGAAGTTACTGAGTATATAGCTTACTTCATTAGTAAGTTTGAGGAGCCTGCCCAGAAGCAGTATAGGAGCAACCTTCCTTGAAATCTAGGTACCACAATTGTAGATTTGTGGGCCTGGTGGGTGTGGGGGGAGGGGGTGGCAAATCGAGGTATTCACCAGACACCACAGTAGTGTGATTATGGGGGTCTACCAGACGTTCCAGAAGCTTCCCCCACTCAAGCCCTCTTAATGATAGTAGGGTAATGCCAGTTTGACATGTTTCCGCCATATCTTGAAATGGTATAGAGGAGAGAAATGGAGAAAGGAAAAAAAGAAAAAAAGGATGGGATTGGGGAGTAAATATGTTTAGATAAGAGTAGGAAATGGAGAGATGCATGTTTAGTGAGCAGAGGGGCGTAGAGTAGCATCATTTCTGGCCCTAGACTCTATCGTGCTGTAACGGGCCCAAACAAAGTGGATGCCTTGGAAAGAAGAGTGTAGGGTTGTCAGCAAACGTGCCCCACTGAGTCATAACATTTGAATAGCTGCAGTGTTTAGTTTAACTGGAGCACTGAAAGCAAAAAATAAATCCCCTCTACTCTATTTTGGGTTGAAATTGTCTCTTTATCCTGTGCCCGAGCTAGTGTAAAACTTATGCTGCGGGATAAAACTGTAATTGAGCGCGGTTCGCCTAGTGAGTCATTCTTGTCTATAAGGTTTTTTTTAATTCTTTCTGAAGAAACTGTTTATCTTGAAGCTGCCGTAGGAGTTTGATGTAGTTGCATCTTAGTGTGCAGTTCATACTGTGCATATAAAATATGCTGACAAACCTTAGTGGCTCATTAGCATTCCGTTTTTAGGTCTCGCCCTGAAAGCCAGCGCTTTAGCGCTGGCTCTGGGCGAGACATTTTGTAGTGGGCTTGCAGAAATGCGACCACAACTTTTGGCTGGCCTAGAGCATGCGAGTACGCGCACAGTAACGCGCATTCCTCGCATGCTCCAGGCGCCATATGTCTTTCCTCTCACTTGCTCCTCCCCCTCCCCCACCACAGAGCGCTTCTCGGGGCCGCGCGGCCGTGTCACTTTCACGGCCGCGCGTCACTTGCTCTCCCGCTCCTCCCCCACCACAGAGCGCGTCTCGCGCGGCCAATGCTTGCCTTTTTTGTATTGAAGGTGTGTAGAAGTTATTGCGAAGGAAGGACACAACCTGAAAGAGCTGTATTTAGTGTTGTGTAACATCACAGACTACGGTACGTACTTTTGCCACGTCACTTGTTATGATATTGACCCTTGTCGTCTTTGACTCACCAGTCCGTCTGGAGCCTCTTCTCAGCCTTGTAATCAGGAGCACCATGTGACAAGCATCTTTTCTTTACTGCCAGCGCGCGTGCAGTTTGCACTGAGGACCATTTCTTTCTGTAGCTTTCTGTCCTGGAAAGGACATGTCTGTGAGTGTTTGGTGCGAGCTCTTCAGCATGGCCTGGTCTGAACTACATACAGATAGAATTTTACCAATTACATGTGCACAAGAGATTACCATTGCATTCAGCGTCCTGTTTGATAAGTGGCATCCCAAGGCATGGAAATGAAAGAAACACTTGTTATGTGTTGAACGGGCAGTCTTTGGTGTTCAGCTGTAATATAAAGTATTTGAGCAAGCATATAGAATGAAAGCAAAAATCAAGAAGCTGAGATCCTCACTGCCGAAAACAACTGAAACAACTGCACACCGACGTTGCTAATGATTTTAAATGTGTATTTTGCTGGTGTAAGTGTTCATGCAGGCAGATTTTGTGCAATAGTTCCAGGACTAAGTGCTGCTCCAAATGCTGGTATGTCGGGCAGATTTTAATGTCTGCGGGATTCATTGCCATGGTTTCCTTGCTTAATTGATCTTTGAGCAATTTGAAGTGAGATTAGAGTACTTGATGGAGTACTTGACGCCTTGGCACACACACACAACACGCTTTACTTCAGTAGAATGTGGCTGGTGTGAGTGTTTCATGGGATGCGCCGCCCCGTGTCAAAAAGGTACTTAATCTTATAGGCCACGCCGCTGTTCCGCGCCAAAATGGAACTTAATCTTGGAGACCAACCAAGCGGACAAAAGTTAGGCACTAGATGCCACGTGCAGGAAATAACGCATGCATGCTAGCTTAGACACGTTGTATTGTATTTAGGCCTATTTGTTCACGCTAAAGTAGGTACAGGCAATGTTAAGTCACACTAACGCTATGCAAGCCTTTGCTAATTCAGTACATATAATGTAGACTCCCGAAATAATATAATAACATTATGTATTTTTTTAGCATATAGTAAAAATGTAAGTATTACCTTGGCTAATGTATTTAGTGCTCAAACTTTATTTTGGGGGATTTTGCCAACATTGCAAAAAACCAGCAGCCCCTTTTCGGGCGCAAGGTACCGGACTCTCAGATCTGCCCTAGCTGAAGGTGAAGTATTGTCTCGGCGCTGCTCCAGTAACAGTGTGGCAGATGGCGCAGTTGTATCCAGGAGTTAGTTAGTTTGTTTAGCCTTCCATCAAACCTCCTGAAACGTATGAGTCAGAATGTGCTTGTTTATTTGTAGGACATAAACATTGGGAACCGCAAGGGGCAGCATTACAGAAAGTTGCTCCCTGAAAGAACACAATGGGGTAGTATTTCCATAGGCCCAGGTCTGCAAAGAGAGCTCAGCTGTGAGGTGACGATTGTCAAATGGATTATGTTGCTGAGAAGATGTGTGGCTGCCGCTGGGTGAAAAACGACACCAGCCTCGTACAGAGTTGCGTGGCTGTCTTTTCAATTTTCCGCTCTAATTCTGGATTACCGATTACCAGCGCGTTTGGCAATTGCTTATAAAGGAGCTTACAAGGTGCCCTGGCGCGGCTCGCGCACAAAGGGCAGATTCTACATGGTAATCTCCTTTTTGTGGAAAGGTTTTGCCGAAGAGTGGCATTCGCCATTGTAGAGGAAGTCCATGTTGTATCAGCGTTTAACGTCGACTGTTGATAGTTGGACTGCGGACACATGGTCGTGCTTCGTTGTCTCTCACGAATAGAATCTGTTGGTTGTCATAACTTTAGCTTTGTACATGTTTCTTTCCAGTCAGTGTCGCTGTATATCGTACATGACTTTTTTTCTTGTTCAAGAGCACGTCTATTTGCTCCACTTTTAGATTCATCCCAAAAAGTATGCAATTGCGGGTTTTCTAGGTTGTCTGGCAAAAGAAGAATCAAAGAAAAGTGGAAATATCTGTGCAAATGAACTAGGGTGGTCAACCTAATATAAACAAGTCCTCCTGACAATGGCAATTGATTTCACTTCTGCTTAGGGCAGTGGCGGCGGCACGGATCGAGGAAGGGGGGGGCGGTTGAGGGGATTTAAAAAAGAAAAACAAGCATTGGCATAGCCAATAGGTCTCGCCTTTGGGACCTTATAAGTGTTTAGACATGCAACAGTTGATGTTGCACCAAGGATATTGTACTGCATAACTAAATACTTATAAGGTTCCAAAGGCGAGACCTATTAGCTATGCCAATGCTTGTTTCCTGAATGTTTAATGCTATCCTACGCAATATAGAGCTGCTTGGGACGGTTTCGCATAATTGTTTGTGTGCATTGTTTTCTGTTGACACTTTGTGCGCGACAAGCTCATTTATCGTCCTAAGTTAACACTAACCTGAATGATTAATCACGTGGTACGAAGCATGGTTGGGTTTATCTTCTACAGGCAAAACAGAAACCCTTAATTTGGTAATGTTTGTAAATCAAAAGCTTCGTACCGTTTTCTGAAGAGAATACCACGGTTTTTCTACACAAGAAAGCTTGGAATGTGTGGTGGATTCTCGCCCTTAGTGAATGATGGTACATCTAATGCTAGTAGAAATGTAATGCAGTACAACATACAAGAACTAACTCCATGATATTAACAAGCAATTGCAATGCAATAGGTCTCGCATTTGCAAGAGTTTGAGCTATTGGCATTGTAAATGAGTGCGTGTTTACGCGCCACTTGCAGGTTTTCGAAACACATAAATAAAAGGCATTGTCATTTACAATGGCAACTCAAACGCTCGCAAATGCCTCTTTACAGTTAGTGTGCAGTCTGATGGTGTCATGACTGTGGGTGTGTCAAGAACCATAGATAGTGCGGGCCAGCAAGGGCAGCCAGTCGAATTACATCGGGTTGTGGGTGGTGTGCTCACATTTCTTTAGGCCCTATATTAGACCTGCTGTGGAGTGTAAGATGCACCTAAGCAATGATGAATGCACTATTAACAAACCGCATATAAAGACACAACTGCTAATCAAATTACAAATATTAAATCATACAGTACACAAACTACTAGCAAAAGCTGCTTAGGTTGCAGAGGCTTCATCCGAGGAGTAATGAGAGTATGACGAAGGGGTATCATATAAAATATCCACATCCTTGTCTAGTCCTAAAATCTCCAGGTTTCCTCCAAGATTTCTCAAACTCTTGCCTAGAGAGGAGCAAGTTTAGCTCAGCAAAAGAACCAGGCAGAACCTGGTCTTGCTATGGTCCTTGCTCGGAGCTTTTGACCTTTTCTCAGAGGGCATCATGGTTTTCGTAGAATAGTGACACCCAGAAGACCGAATCAACAGAGATGGCTTTAAAGAGTATATGGGTCTTGCTACCCACAGTGGCCTTCAAGCAAAGGGAAGTTTTTATCCAGAGAAATCTACCGGGGTCTTCAACAGCCAGCAGTTCCTGATTTCAGAAGCATTCCCACATCTGGAGAAGTGAGGCCTTAGTCGGGCCTTAACGTAGAGCCTGAAAGTGAAGAAGCCCCCGCCTCAAGACCTCAATAGCCGAAGATTTATTTTGAGGTGGTCACAAGGGTGAACACACCCGGGCCATGTACTTAATGGAAGATGGTCTGCTTGGGCTGAGTGAAAATGACACTACAAACACACTCTACTTCCAGGTGTATGGCCTTTGTTTTAGATGCCAAGTACCTGGTTTTTACTTTTTCTTTTAAAATCCAGTAGTTCAACCAAATTAAATACTGCATCTTCTACAGTCTTCATGGTTGGAGGATCAAATGAGTTTGTAAAAAAAATAACCTTTCGATCTTTCTGCCAACATGCATACAGACTTAAAAAGAAAAAAAGTGACTATCTGATAGAGACATCTAGCCACAGATTCATGATCTTAAAATTCTCCCTAGGCACCAGACTGGATCCGGAGATTTTTGTACAGCAGTACCTCGGCACGCCGGCATAGGGCGTCGAGCAACTCCATAGCTACGTCATCCTCCGGATGTGCCGTAGACCGAGTGCATATAAGCAGTCAGTTTCTTCTTTCCTGCACTTACAACTTGGATCCAATCAGCGATTCCTTAGGTGAACGAAGTGTGCCTTTCTTATGTCCTCGGAGTTCAAGCCTTGTGGATCCTGTGGTTGACAGATGTCGACCATGGACCCTCTTCTATTTGTATGTGCTATGTTGGTGAGCACCAGGACTCCGAGGAGTGTGACTCATGTCAGCGGCTTCGACCAAATGCACTGAAAGAACGTCGTATGAAGCTTCTAGCGGCACAGTTATCGCAGTCTTCCAAGACGTCCCATTAGCCTCAGTCCCCTTCGTGCTCCAAAGACCGTCCGCAGGTCAGATCCAGAAGCCGTTCCCATTGATGTCCAAAGGTAAGATAAGCAGGCGTTTAAAGTCGCTGCATCTACCGTCTTTGCAGTTTTCTCACGAGTCTATACAAACTTGTTACTGAAAGAAACGGCATCAGTAGAGAAGGCACCAGATTAAGGACAGAAAGCAACCGTCCATCAAACTTTGACAAAAAAAAAATGTTGTAGTTCCTTTGCCCCTTAGGTAAGCACCCAAGTGGGTCCAGAATAGAGGTCCTTCTGAAGTTGAAGGCTGTTCAGCAAGCCCTGAACTCTTCTACTATTAATTTGGTAAAAATTGCCATGGTTTAATGCGTGCTAGAATTTATATAGTTCGACTCTTCCGGACCCTTACGCTGCTTAATTGTGACTGGCTAAGTTCATTGTTAGATTGTAAAAACAAAATTGCAAAACACTTCTTTTTTTTTTTTTTTTTTTTTTTAAGTAAGGGATTCAGTTCGAGCTCATGAGTTTTCAGGGAACTTGGGCTATATACCTCCAAGCATAACAGTTCCTTACATTCACAGCAGTTTAAAGTGTGCATATACCGCCGTAACCCGTGATTTGGACCCTGCCAAAACTATTTGGAATGTGACTTCACAAAGAGAATTGCACTTACTAAAGTGGTGTCTCCAGGGGTGTAGCAGGATTCCAGCGGCGGGATGAGGGTCCAGGAGGATCGCTCTTGCCCACAACAAGATCCAGGTGGGCGGGGGAAAGAAGCAGACACCGCCCACTTGAGAAGGTACTTGCGCTGAGTGCTTCTTCGTGCGGACTGGGAGTTCCGAGTTCGTGAAAAAACCCCACCCTGCCTGTCAGCGCGCCTCCAACCAATCGCAGTGAGGCATTCTGCAATTCAAAGTGGGAACTTTAATTATTTAATTATTCATCAATTGACGGCATTTGACAAAGGCATCTACGCCGAAACGCGTCATGCCGTGCAGAATAAAGGAGCGGTTGTCTGTCAGACCCGTGTGGGCTCATTTCTTCTATGTTGATTGTGACGTCACTGTTACAAAATGGTGAACGGGAAGAATTCAGACAACTTGACAAAGGCCATTTTGTGGCTGAAACGCGTTGTTGTTTTGTGATTAAAATTACCCGAATTGGAGTTGAGAGATATATATATATATATATATATATATATATATATATATATATATATATATATACACACTCCCTTGTTTCAGTAGATATCTAGCTCCGAAATAATTTACTATTTCCAACAAATATTGTAAGAGTGACCATTCCATTATTCTGCTTCATATTTAACACCTACCTCCATCGCCCCAGATTTTCTCATAATTCTTCAGGCTGCCCCTTCTCCTATATTTATCTTTTAGCCAGCGTGCACTATCCATTCCCGAATAACAAATATTTAGTCTGCAACATGCAACTTTCCTACAATCTCACCACCTCCCTGCTAGCCATGGGAACATTTCTGATACCCTTTGACATTGTGCAGAAACTGACTCTTTATATAACCTCAGTGAGTCGATCTCTTCCATCTGTTGAAGACTGTGTGGTAACTCGCCTGGAAATGTTTACTTCGGAGGCTAGAGATCTATACATCAGTTGTTTTATCTCCCCCATCCTCTGCTACATCAGTCATAGGTTATTTACCTTGCTCCATTTTGATTGTTTTTCCACAGCAACTACTGATGAGGCCTCTACAGATGTCTCAGTCCATTGGTGCCAAAAGCCCTTTAACTGGGAGGGCAACCTCGCTCTTAATTTCACAACTATTTACTTGAGGGCCAACGTTCTTTACCAGAGAATCTATGTACACCCTTTTCTTAGGCTATGCATGATGGTCAGTACGTGGCCAGGCAGATCTTGCGCTCAGGCCTGAATTCAAAAGATTTTGTTTGTGCAACCTCTGCATCATCCTGGACAGCAAACTGTCCATGAAACTTCAGGTCAACACCGCCTCCTCAGCCTGCTTCCACATGATCTGCATGCTCTGGAAAGTTTTCAAGTGGCTCCCCATCAATTCTAGGAAAGCTGTGACGCAGGCCCTCATCACCAGCCAACTGGACTACGATAACGTACTGTATCTGAAAGAGACACGTTAGTGATAATTCCTTACCTTAGAATATCCCCAGGCGTCAGACTGGATCCGGAAAGTTTTTCGTCAGCAGTACCCTGCGAATCGGTAGGTGGCGTCGTGCGGCTCCGCGTTCGTCGCTGGTGTCGTAGGCGCCGAGATGATGTCACGGAGACTACTTAGGCGCCACCCATGCTCGCTGACGTCAGTTCTTTCTTTTTCCACACCAGCAAGCGCAGATCCGGTTATAGCACGTATCTTAGTCACTTTTTGACTAGTTGTTTTTTGGGACTTTTGTCTCTAATTTCTATATTGACTCCTGGTGCCACGTAGGGATGCCTGGTTTTAAAACCTGCGGGGCCTGCCGCCGTACGATGTCGGTGGCCGACCCCCATGGCGTCTGTCTCTACTGTCTAGAGCGCGACCATGACTCCCGGTCATGTTCCGACTGTCTGGCCATGGCTCCGAAGGCTTTGCGGGAGCGTCCCGAAAGCTGCTAGAGGCCCGGCAGTTGTCTCCGCGCCGTTCCAGATCCAGGGGTCGCTCATTGGACCGACCGCGGAGTCGCCATCATCGCTCCTCGGGGTCCAAGTCGTCGCCACCGGATTCCGGTAAGCGACGTCATAAAACGAAGTCGAAGAAGCGCGTACGCTCTCCGACCTCCCCTCGTCGGTCTTCTGACGCGGACGAGGGGACCCGGGGTCTTTCCCCCGCGGCTCCGTTGGAGCCTGTCAGTCCCGCGGCCTACCCGCCATACCCGGGTCCGTCGGCGACTCCGGCCCAGGTGCAAGAGTTTCTTGCTGCCATGGGCCGCCTTTTCGGGCTTAGGGCTCCCGCCAGTGCGCCTTCGGGCCCTGCGGTCCCTTATGGGGGCCCTTGGTTGCCGCCGGCGGCTCCGGCGCCCCAAGGTCCTCCGCCGGCGGCTCCGGCGCCGCAGGGTCCTCCGCCAGCGGTTCCGGCGCCCCCTGCGGCTCCCTTCCCGGCGCCGCCCTGGGTGCCGTTCGGCCCACCTCCGCCCTTGCCCGCGTTTCCAGCTTGGAACCCGGATTGGGCCTTGGAGCCGGAGCGGCGCCGTTCCCGGCGCCGGAGGAGCATTTCTTTTCCCCTGTGCCTCCCTCGCCGTTGCAGCCTGTGCCTCGGGCTGTTGGGGAAGAGGAGGACTGGGAGGGGTCGGAGGACCCTCTTGCACGGCAGTGTGAGTCCGAACAGGAATGGGCAGAAGACTCAGAGGATGCCAGTGGCCTTGACCTCTCCTCTGAGCCTGGGTTTGTGTCTCCTCCCACTCTCATGGAGGAAGGCGCCACCTACACTGTGTTGCTCCGTAGAGCAGCTGAAACTCTTGGCCTTGAGCTGCCTACTGTTGCCCTCCAAACTAACCTCCTTACTGAGGTGCTTCAACCTACAGCAGGTTCTGTGGAACCTCTACTCCCGTTCAGTGAGGCCTTAACGGATGTTTTGCTGGGTACCTGGTCTAGGCCAGCCACAGGGGCCCCTGTGGATAAAAATGTGGCCAGACGTCATCGTCCGGCACCGGGTGACCCTGCCTTTCTAACAACTCATCAGACACCGGAGAGCCTGTTCATTCAGACTTCCACTTCCCAAACAGCATTCCCTACCGCTCCGCCGGATAAGGAATCCAAAAAGCTGGAGCAGCTTGGCAAAAGGTTGTTTTCCTCTGCCAGCCTGGGGCTGCGGTCAGTCAACACCACATGCCTCTTGGGCCGCTATTCTCACGCTGTGTGGGACACGGTGCCGCAAACTCTGCCCCAGTGCCCCGAAGAGGTTCGGGCTGTGCTTTCCCAAGCTGTTGCAGAAGGGAAGGACGCCGCGAAGTTCGCCATACGCTGTGGGTTGGAAACCGCGGACTCCTTGGGAAGAACAATTTCCACCACAGTGGCCTCGCGGCGACATGCCTGGCTGCGGTCCACGGGGTTTTCGGGGGATGTCCAGAGTTCCCTCATGGACATGCCTTTTGATGGTACTCGCCTTTTTGGCGATAAGGCAGACCGTGCGCTGGAGCGTTTTAAGGACTCTCGGGCTACAGCCAAGTCCTTGGGTCTCTCCACCTCCCGCCCAGCCACGTCTACTTTTCGTTCCTTTCGTGGCCGCGGCAGGGTCGCCTCTACACGTCCGTTCCAAAGGCCTGCGCAGAACCAGCCTCAGCGTGACCGCGGGCGTGGTGGCCGCCGTGGTGGCACAGGGGGCCAGCGTGCGGGTCAGCCCACCTCCGCTCCTGCAGCATCCGCCTCAAAGCCTCCCTAGTCCGCGCTTTGGGGTGCACCCCACGCCGGTGGGCGGCAGGATTCAACATCACCTCCCCCACTGGCGCTCTGTCACTTCGGACAGCTGGGTGCTCCAAATCATCCGATGGGGCTATTCCCTCCCCTTCGAGTCTGCCCCCCCCGTCCATGCCACCTCAGTTCCACTGCATTTCGGGGGATCACTTAGCGCTTCTCCAACAGGAAGTCATGGCCCTCTTGGCCAAGGGGGCCATCGAGCGCGTTCCTGGGCCAGAAGTAGGACATGGATGTTATTCCCTCTACTTTCTGGTCCCCAAGAAGGACAAGAGGGGCTTGCGCCCCATCTTGGACCTCCGGAACGTCAATCGCTTCCTCTGGAAGGAGAAGTTCAAGATGTTGACTCTGGCTCAGGTCTTGGCTGCCCTCGACCCTGGAGACTGGATGGTAGCGTTGGACTTGCAGGACGCATATTTTCACATTCCCGTCCTGCCGGCCCATCGGCGTTACCTGCGATTCACGGTAGGCCAGGAGCATTTTCAGTTTACCGTGCTCCCTTTCGGCCTTACCAGCGCCCCTCGGATGTTCACAAAAGTAATGGCGGTGGTCGCAGCTCATCTGCGCAGGTCAGGGGTATCAGTCTTCCCCTACTTCGACGACTGGTTGTTGAAGGCGGGCTCGCCCCAGGCAGTCGTCACCCACCTTCAGACTACGACCGACCTCCTGCAGTTACTGGGGTTCTCCATCTACGTGCCAAAGTCGCACCTGAGTCCTTCTCAAAAGCTCCCCTTCATCAGAGCGGTTCTGGACTCGACGCATTTTCGGGTTTATCCTCCCGAGCGGCGAGTCCGGGATATTCAGGCTATGATTCCCATCTTTCAGCCTCTATCCTGGGTTTCAGTCAGGCTGACCCTCCGGCTCCTGGGCCTGATGGCCTCCTGCATTCTGCTAGTGCAACATGCCAGGTGGCATATGCGAGCTCTGCAGTGGGACCTGAAGTTCCAGTGGGCGCAGCATCAGGGCAACCTGTCCGATCTTGTCCAGATCTCGGAGGGCACTGCACGACAATTGCAGTGGTGGCTCACAAATCGCGATTGGGTCAATGGCAGATCCCTCTCCCTTCCCCAACCGGAGCACACAGTGGTGATGGATGCGTCCCTCCTGGGATGGGGCGGCCACCTGGGAGAGGCGGAGATCAGAGGCCTCTGGTCTCCAGCGGAGTCCCGGCTCCATATCAATCTTTTGGAGCTGCGGGCGATCCGACTTGCACTGAAGGCATTCCTTCCCTCTGTCCGGGTAAGTGTAGTGCAGGTGTTCACGGACAACACCACCGCCATGTGGTATTGCAACAAACAGGGCGGGGTGGGGTCGTGGACCCTATGTTAGGAGGCTCTGCGCCTCTGGACATGGCTGGAACATCAAGGTATTACCTTGGTGGTTCAACACCTGGCAGGTTCTCTGAACGCCAGGGCAGACGAACTCAGCCGCCGGTGCTTGATGGATCACGAATGACGTCTGAACTTGGACGTGGCGCAAGGTCTCTTTCTGCAGTGGGGAGAGCCTTGGTTAGATCTATTCGCCACTGAAGAGAATGCGCAATGTCATCAGTTCTGCGCGTTGGAATTTCCAAGGCGGCACTCGCTCGGCGATGCTTTTCGTCACGAATGGAGTTGCGGTCTGTTGTACACGAAGATACTGGTATCCCGAGCTACTCAACATGGCGATCGATCCCCCGATCCGACTGCCTCTTCGGGAGGACCTTCTGTCGCAGCAGCAGGGGACGGTCCTCCACCCGAACCTGTCCAGCCTCCACCTCCATGCATGGAGATTGAGCGGCGACAGCTGATTCCATTTGACTTGCCTCCTGAAGTCTGTGATGTCATTCTGGCAGCCAGGCGTCCCTCCACTAAGGTGGTATACGCCTGCAGGTGGAACAAATTTGTGGCATGGTGCACAGCTAAGTCTGTGGATCCCCTTTCTGCCCCTCTTTCTGAGGTCCTTCTATTCCTACTATCCTTGGCCCGGCAGGGCTCTGCTCTGGGCACTCTCAAAGGTTATCTTTCGGCCATCTCCGCCTTTCTCAGGCTTCCAGATCAGCCTTCTCTGTTTAAGTCCCCGGTTGTTAACCGTTTCCTCAAAGGCATTACACACACGTTTCCTCCTGTGCCTTTCATAATGCCTCAATGGGACTTAAATCTTGTCTTGACCTCTTTGATGTGCGCTCCCTTCGAGCCCCTTCATAACTGTCCTTTACGTCTTCTTACTCTAAAGACGGCTTTCCTGGTAGCTATCACCTCTGCAAGAAGAGTGAGTGAGCTCCAGGCTCTTTCTTCTAAACCTCCTTTCCTTTCTGTTCATCCGGACAAGGTGGTTTTAAGGACCCGTCCTTCTTTCTTGCCAAAGGTTGTCACGCCCTTCCACATCGGGCAGACCATCACTTTGCCCACTTTCTTCCCGCCTCCGCATCCTTCAAAAGAGGAAGAGAGGCTCCATCGTCTGGACCCAAAACGTGCGCTCGCGTTCTATCTCAAGCGCACACTCCAGTTCCGGGTGGATGACCAGCTCTTTGTTGGCTACGTGGGCGCCAAAAAAGGTCGGGCCGTGCACAAACGCACCATCTCTCGGTGGGTTGTTTTGTGCATCAAAGCGTGTTACTCCTTGGCTAAAAAGGAGCCTCCTGTGGGACTGCGTGCCCATTCTACCAGGGCAACAGCAGCCACTACTGCCTTGGGACGCGGCGTTCCCTTGCAGGATATTGGTCAGGCAGCCACGTGGGCCTCGCTGCACACATTTACCAAGCATTACTGCCTTGACAGTCAAGTCCGGAGAGACGGCTTCTTTGGCCGTTCTGTTCTCCGTGACTTTCTGGTGTAATCTATTCGCAGACCCACCACCGGGGTTGGTATTGCTGGGGTATCTATTCTAAGGTAAGGAATCTATCACTAACGTGTCTCTTTCAGATAAACAAGTTCCTACTTGTGTAACGAAATATCTGTAAGAGACATTAGTTAGTGATAGACTCCTTACCGCCCCACCCATCTTCCCCATTCTGCGAACTAATTCTAGGGTTAAGGTCATCCCTTTCAGGGGCCTAGTTTCATGGCACCAGTGGTCAGTTTCTTGCATGGCTCTGCGTTCCTGGCGCGGAAAGTCGTGTACAGAACTGACGTCAGCGCGCAGTAGTCTCTGTGACGTCATTTCGGCGCCTACGACGCCAGCGACGAACGCGGAGCCGCATGACGCCACCTACCGACGCGCAGGGGTACTGCTGACAAAACTTTCCGGATCCAGTCTGACGCCTGGGGATATTCTAAGGTAAGGAATCTATCACTAACTAATGTCTCTTACAGATATATCGTTACACAAGTAGTAACTTGTGCATTTATGCACCACCACCAAACTAGTGCATAGACCCCAGACTATCCAGAACACTGATACTCAACCTGCCTAAAAGGACCCACATCATCCTGAACCTGAAGGACCTCCACTGGCTCCTTGTCCAGAAGAGATGCCAATTCAAGCTTCTGACCCATCCCTACAAACCTCTCCTAGGACTTTCCTTTATGAACCACCGCCTGCATTTCCACTGACCTCCCAAGAATCCCCACCTCCGCACACCTCGCCCTCGCACAGATACCACACATCCACCGCTGCCGCTCTGGAGAACGCTCGTTCTCCCACCTCGCGGCCAAAGTTTAGAGTGCCCTCCCCCTGCACCCCCGCACTGCACACTCACTGACCCACTTCAGGAAAGTACTCAAGACCAGGCTCTTCGACTGATACCTGCAGCTCAGCGCCTGGATACCCCTTCGGGTGATTAGCCGAGCTCTACAAATGCTACTTGATTGATTGGTTACCCATGCTATAGGAACCATTGCTATCCACAGACAATGCATGGATATGTTCTACAGTATTTTCAGAGGATGTATAGTTATCCTTGATTGACATGCCCTTCGATGGAGCTTGGCGTTTTGGTGAGAAGTCCAATTCTGCTAAGTTTAAGCTAGGTCATGTGAGGAAGGTTCACTCGCCAGCATCCCAGTTCCACCTGCAGTATCTGACTTTTTCGGGGCCCTGACTTTCGTCATCTACAACAGTGACAGCTACTACATATGCAGAACATTCTGATTTCAGGGTCAAAGGCTGTGCAAAAGGAAGAGGACTGCAATCTTGCTCTTCACCTGTTACTGCCCCAAAACCTTTTCAGTGCACACTTTCATGATCATGAGGGCCCAGTGGGCAGGCCGTGGCTGCCATTTTCCACCTCTTTGGTGCTCTGTTATTTCAAGTCAGTATGTCCTGCAAATTATGCAAGTTTCATGTGCCTTTCCCTTTAAAGGTGTTCCTCCCTCCCCATTCCAACTCGTCTTGTCTGTTCATTTTTAAATGCTCTTTAAGGCTATTTTTGGTTTACTTGCAGACGGTACCTGTAGGAAGCTAGCTCTGTATATACTATACCAAAGTGAGGTATAGTGTGCAGAGTCCAGTGGATCCCCAAAGGTAGGCAGAGGTAAAGTTAGATAGCACCTCACTCTCTATTTGTGGTAGTGGTCGAGCAGTAAGGCAGTATCAGAGGACCATGTTAAGCATTTGTTGTACACTCAGTCAGCAAATGAATTCACACACTCAAAGACTGAACTTCAGACCAATTGTTTTGTATAAAAATATTCTTTTAGTTATTTTATTTTCTAGAACCAAGCAAGCCTGGCACAGGTAAGCAATAAATACTTTACAGTAGTAATGCAGTTTGTAAACAGTTTGAATTGAAATGGTATATGCACTTTGTTTTGACTTACAGGATGGTTGCAGAGAAATGCAATACTTTGTAAATACAGTACATAGACGTGAATGGGCTTTTCAGTAAAATACCAGGTAAGTTTCTTTTTGGATTACTTTTCTTACTCAGAGTAGTATGCCTGGATAGTACTCCGGGACATTTCCTGTAAACAGGTAAGTAAAATCGTTTTGGTTAAATAGTACAATTTTAAAGAATTTCTTTAGGTTTTCAAACTCCACACTTAGAAACTTTTCCAAGAAATAGTGTTATCGGTTTTGAGGTAAGTATTTTATAGTGTTAGTTGAGGTTCTGGGGGTAGACTCAGGGGTCCCCCAGGGTCAAGGATGCACTCTAGTTACACCCTCAGCGGCACTAGGACGGCCAGGTGCAGAGTGCTGAGGCCCAATGTTATCCAATGGGGGATAGGGGGCCTCCGGTTGCTGGCTGCTGACAAGCAGGCCACTTGGGTGTGGGAGCAAAGCTCCTGGACTTCAGCTCAGGGCAAATGGGGAAACAAAGTAGCACCAAAGGTGCACCCTCATCAGCACGAGGGCGGCCGGGTGCAGGGTGCTGTTTCGACGTCGGGCGCCCTGTTTTCAATGGGGAACCTCCGGTTTGCAAAGGCACTGCATGCTTGGGGACGAGGTCTTCTGGGTGCGACCACTTTGAGAGGGAAGTTAGGGGTTGGTTAGGCACCGTCTGTTTGGGCACCCAAGGCCGTGGGGCGTCGGGTGCAGGGGTGCCTTTTGTGGTCGGCTCTTCTTACCAGCTCCTGGTCGCGGTTGGGGGGGACCTTCCGTATTTAGGCTGCAGGCGTCGGCTGGAGGCTTGAGGCAGGTAAGGGATCGCCGGTTCTCTGGTTAGGATCGCTGGGGGGACCGCCTCGTGGTGTTTGCCCACTCGAGCTCGGGCCGTGGACGGCGGGTGCAGAGTGGGGCGGATCCGTGGTGTGCGGCCGGAACCAGAGGTTGAAGATGAACAAATCCGGTGTTCACGTGAGACAGTCTTTGTAGTTGAAGGCAGGCAGGTCCTCCGGGGTTTTCGAGGTTGCTGGCTGCAGGACACACCGGGATTTCGCAGGAGCAGGTTCGAGGTGGAGACAGGCCGGTACGGCTGGGGCCAAGTCAGTGGGCGTCTTCCTCTTGTTAGCTGCTGCACGGCTGTTCGGTCCTTCTTCTTCTCCTTGTAGTTTCTTCTTGTCTGTGGAAGCAAGGTTCAGGGGTGCCCCTAAATACTAGATTTAGGGGCGTTACAAGTAGGTAAAAGGTAGGGACCAATGGGTCCCTTTCCTGGGGTTGGTACACCCCCTATTATGCCACCCTCCAGTGGGAGGGGGGGCTTGAGCCTGACCCTGGTTGGCTGAGTCCCCCCATCTTCAAGATGGCGGGGACTGAGAGTTGTGCTTCACCTCGCCTCCCCCACCTGAGGGGTGGAGTTGGCAGCGGTGGGCACACCTCTCTTCCTCACTTGTTTTTCCCGCCGGTTCTCCCGCCCAAAGTTGGGGTCCGAACCAGTGGGGACCAGTTGCTGAAAGCAGCAAGTGGCCTGGGGAAGCTCACAAAGGCGGCAAGCCTTTGAAGCTTCCCCTTTGTGAACCCTGCCCATCCTGGGGGAGGAGGCTTGGCACCTCGTCCCAGGATGTGCATTGTTTCAGGCCCCAGAGAGCAGCAGGCTCTCGACCCAGGGGTCCAGAAACATGTCTGGTGGTGGCAGCTGAAAGCAGCCACTCAGCCTGGACACTAGTGGTGGGTTAGTTTTCAGGGGGCATCTCTAAGATGCCCTCTGTGGGCATTTTTCATTATATCCCACACTGGCATCAGTGTGGGTTTAATGTGCTGAGCAGTTTGATACCAAACTTCTCAGTTTTCAGTGTGGCCATTATGGTGCTGTGGAGTTCGTAATAAACTCCCAGCACCATATACTCTTAATGGCAGCACTGCACTTACAATGTCTAAGAATGGATTTAGACACTGTAGGGGTACAGGGCTCATGCACCTGTACACCTCACCACTGGTATAGTGCACCCAGCTATAGGGGTGACTGATCTATGCCAGGGCAGTGGGTTGTAGGCATGGCACACAGATGTGTGCCATGTTGACTTTTCACTTTGTTCTGCACCAAAACACGCAGCCTGCAAAGGCAGTGTGTGAGTGTAATAGTAGAGGACCTCTAAGGGTGGCACAATAAGTGCTGCAGCCCTTAGAAGCCTCTAGTCACAGTGCCCTGGGTACCTGTGGTACCATTTACCAGGGGCTGACCTGTGGCCAGAGATGTCACTTGGGTTTAGGCGTCAATGCAGTTTTAGGGAAAGAACATAGGCCCTGGGTACCCGATTAGCAGGAGCCCAGGGCACACTCAGTCAAAGCACATCAGCAATTCAGCAAAAAGTGGGGGCAACCATGCAGAAAGAGGGCACTTTCTCACACTAGTCCTCAAAAAAAGACTGAGACCTATGGCCAATAGTTGACCTCAAATTATTGAACTTGTTCCTTTAGAAAGTGAAATTCAAAATGAGGACTGATTGCTTAAGTCTTGTAGGCCTTAGACTGCAATGATTGGATGGTTTCCCAGGATGAACAGGACGTATTTTCATGTGCAGGTCCAAGTTCATGCCCTGACGAAGAAAGATTCCATGGTGCTTTAGAGCTTAGTTCACCAAAGAAAAGGCTGCGACTATGGTTTTAGCTAGGTTTGTTCTAGTTTTGACCATCAGGCAGACTGTTGCCTGGACTTTTCTGCGTACTTTCACCTTGCATTTTAGCTTTTATTCTTAAGCTCAAAGGGAGCGTGAGGAATCTGCAGATGTATTCTTCACATGAGAACAAGTTGCTTACCTTTAACACACTTTCTGTTGGGTACTCAGCGGCCACTTCTGTTAGAGAGTGGATTCTCATTGGTGTAATGAGATTCCAAGTTAGATTTTCTCACTGCCAGTTATCATGCTAGTCTTGTTAGTCAAGTGTCTGATGGTGTGGATGAAAAAGTAACTGACGGTTTGCAGGGCTAGCACCTATATCATCCTGTCTGTAGTGGGGCGAAGTTATGATTGAGGCGGATGGCACCACCTTCTAGCACGCAGGAACTTTTTCTATGTAGTCTGCAGATAAATTAATATCCACTAGAAAGAGCATTACCAAAGTAATTGCCTGGTGTAACGGCACCCTCTCATGGTTGACCCACATCATAAGTCTGGGGAGACCGTCATATGGTAGAGGGAACCACATCATGGGTTAGGCAACCTAGCTGTTGGCTAGGGCTGAGGTACTGAGGAGACCGGGCCTTCTCAGCAGCACCATGCATTCACTGATTTCCTTGTGCCCATCTGTATAATAACATTCCAAGAGCGGCTCCATAGCAGATAGTCCTAGGCTCTTGTGGAGTCAGAGGAGGTAGTAGTTGTATCAGAGACCCTGCTGACACAGCTTGAGAGGTGGGCATCACATACGTTACTAACCAGCAGACCTTTTGCACAATTGGACCCCTTCAAGACCCTAATGACCTTACAATGTGGGCCGCACATGAGGAGAATTGATTGTCCAAGGCCAAAGACCACCCGTCGCAATCCTTTGACAAGTTGTCTAGAGTTACAAATAGTGGGCCTAACTTCAAATCTTTTTAGTCACTCAAGCAAAGGCATGATGGTCCAAATTTTGACAGACCACCCCAAAGCAGTGATTTATCTGGAGAAGCGAGAGGATGAAATAATTTGTCCTGGTCTAGGAAACTGGGTAGGCTTAATAGCCCAACTCACCAACATTGTTGCAGATTCACTTAGCAGAGTCAGGCAGCAATCACAAATGGGAGTTAAATTAGACAGTAACCGAAGAGCTCTTAGTAGTCTAGTTTCTTCCATAGAACATGGCCAGATTGCACTTCCAGGAACCAGCAAACATGATCAAGGAAGCATCTCCCATATGTTAGTTGGCATGGGATATTTGCGTATTAATTTCACCCAATCAGTAGTGGCCAAAAAATGCACATTATCCTACAAGACTTTGTTATTGCTTCACTGTGGGCTAGGCCACAAGGGTGGTTATATCTCATGATGGTGTCCCATGTGGCAACTCACTGAGCTTGTTAAAACGGCTCCAGAAATCCTTGGGTTCCATGTATTCCTCACTTTAGAATACTCCCTAGGTGCCATACTGAATCCAGAAAGCTTCCACTAGCAATGCCCCTGCATGCCGCTAGGTGGTGCCGTGCGGTTCTGTGTTGCCTCCATACTGTCGAAGAAATGACAGAGTGTAGCTGCATATAAGCTCCATCCCTTCGCGCTGACATTAGTTTTTTGCTGGTCTCTTTCTGTGCCCTCAGACACTGAGCATGAACTATTAGGAATGTTAATGCACTGTCACCAAACTTAGCACCTTTTTAAGTATTAGAGAGAGGCCATTCCTCCGAAAAGGACGAGCAGTGAGTAATCTGTGGTTAGGTTGGGTATCAACAAAAAAGAACATTACTGAAGGTGAGTAATGTGTTCTTCTGATGGATACTTCTAACCACAGATTCCTCGCCTTGTTATAGATACCAAAGCAGTGCCTCTTCCAAGGTGGCGTGTCTGTTGTGTTTGATCGGAGACAAAAATATCCTTCAGGACCGAACAGTTGAAATGTTCTTCCTGTTCAACCTAGTTATTAAGGCAGTAGGGCTTTGTGAATGTGTTCTCTGATGCTCACGTTGGAGCCTTACGGATATCAAGAACCAGACTCCGCATGCCATTGCAATGATACCATCCTTAGCTCTGGTGGAATGAACTCTCGAACCTTCCTGAGGCTGCTGCTTGGCCACCACACTAAACTAAACAATAAAGTGATGAGTGGAATGCTTGAATAAATCTGTCACTGGTAATTACTTGGGGCTGGATCCTAGTCCATCGTTATGTCAGTGCGCAGCAGATCTTAATGCAAAGGACTATCCATACCAACAGGGCTCTTTCTCTTCTGCATCGCCTTCAATTTGTTCGCCCCAGAGAACCTCACAGAAAGCAGTTCATCCAGCTGATCGTCCGTGGTACAATCCATGTAAAAGCTTAAAGCTTTTAGCATCCAGCCTGTGAAACCTCTCTTCCTCTTTCGAGGACGATGGCTCAGCAAATGCAAAAAGGTCGAAATGATCGACAAATAAAAAAATGCCCACTGCAAGGGCTTGTTGGGTCAAAGACAAAATGAGCTAAAAAACATCCATTTGTTTAGCCTGGAAAAGGTCTGTCTTGGGGACTCCACACGAGGCCACAAATTTGTCCCAATACCCGGCGTAAATGGATTGTGTGGAAGGAGTGCCTGGCGGCAAGGAAGACATCCACCACTTGAAGTGGCAGTTCAAACCAAGTCAACTGCCACCGCTCAATCTCCTGCTTGATGGTGTAGATTGCGCAGTTTCTATTAAGACCACGAGGCTAATGGCGCCACAGCTGTAACTATAAAATATATAATTTTATAGGGGTAAAGCTGTCTCGCATACTTAGCCAAAGTTTGCTCCCAAATTTTGTTTCATTTGAAGAAACAATAGGATTGCCTTCTTTCTTTTTCCAAGAAGCACTGCACGCTCTTGACATATTAGATACTCTAATGTATACATTGAGAATGTCTTGAGAGTTGAGCAACATAGCCTTGCATACCTTACGCATGCTTCTTTTGGGTGTTGCATTGAAAAATAAATTGCACTCAACTTTGATGGCTTTCACTTGTACTTATTTGTTGACATACAAGGCGCTACAAATTAGTCCAGATAACAAATGCCACTGGAAAGAAATCCGAAATCTTTGCTTTCATTGAGACTGTTTCATTTATAGATTTGTAAAGCAGCCACGTTGTCTTCTGTTCAGATATTCACCAGACACTATTGTTGTGATATATAGTGAAAGCAAGAATCAGCAGTTTGACGGACTATATGAAAGTGTTTATAATCCTTTATAATTATAATACACTCATTTAAGGGAAAATTCTGTTTTGCTGCTGATGCTGTTTTTGGTTCTATTAGGTGCTACATAAAGAAAAGGTTACTTACCAGTAACTAGTTCTGCAACTTGAGGCTATTATGGATACACATTAGGAGCTCAACTCCCTTGTGGAGAGGTGTGCTAGTGTACGGATTTTCAACACACTTGTCCATTAACCTTTGTTTTACGATGACATGAGAAATAGTATTCAGGTTGTCGTATGTCTGGCATTGCGGGCCTCTTTCTACATCAGGAGTCATTCCGTCTCTGCATGTGGCCAGCGCCAGTCTTATCCACCTAAGCATCATACTGCAAAGATACTGTTACAACTAATTGATCTTTACATATTCCTAGTATTGGTTTACCAAGCAAGGAGTTGAAAGTGGTCCCCTGCATCTCTCGATGAAGGATTTCTTAAGCCACAGATAGTCTGTTAATTGTCATACAGATGTTACAGTACACTGGCCTCAAACATTGTGGGATTGATTTGCAAGGAAAGTAAAATGCCCTAATTTAATGACTCTAACTTAGTTCTCAATACAATTTTACTAACACAGTTTTTGTTGTTAGACTAATGCCTATCAAGAGTGTATTTGTGGTGGTGAAAGTTTTTCTCCTAGTGTTTATTCATACGCATGCACATTTTCCTGTGTGTAAAAGACTTGAGTCCAGACAATCCACAATGACAGATTTTCTCTAGTTTCAAAAATGCACATGCGACAACAATTAATAATTGAGGACAATGCTGATCATTGGAGAGTGCTTTGATGGATCACGTTGTTTGTTTTTGAGCTTACGAAGCACATTAGAGGAGACGGGTTTTTCTTGTACTTGGAGAATGCATGTTTTAGGGGTAAATGCGTACGTTGGGTCTCTTGTGTCTCTCGAATTTAAAACAATCCTTTAGATTTTGCCTAGAGTTCTAACACAAATTGGCAAAGATCGATTGCGCGCATTACTTTGCAGTCTTGAAAAGGATGAACATTGTAATGCGAAAGGGAACATTTGTGCTAATAGCCAACAATAGATGAGGCTGATAGCCCAGTGGCCAACGATGTACAGGCACATTATTGCACAAACATGCCTGGCTTTAAATATCTCGTTACAAACAGGAAACAGTCAATATTATTTACATTCCTTTTATTGGAAAAAACAAGTTTGGAAGAGCTGTTGATACCTTAGAGTAGATGGAAAAAGGGCAAAGAAGCAGCAAACGCATTTGGTGTTTTGAAAGCCATAGGTGCCTTTAGGGAATGACTTGTCAAATGAGGATGTCTAGATCGTTCTTCATTCACACAACCACAATATTAAGTAGGAATTAGCACTGTCACCTCAGTCTGGAACACAGTGGCACTAAGGTAAACAAACACTGCAATCCTTTTGTTGGCAGAGGCCGTGGAAAGGGGTACATCACCCTTTATAATATATGCGCATGCGACCTGGTCCTTTAGCGTCCACATCATACCATAGCAGTAGGGATATACTAGGAGATTTCATCACAGTGGACGGAAATTACCTCCAACAAGTGGGTATGAATTATAATCCAACAGATATGCATAGAGCTGGTGAATACTCCTCCAACGATAAGACCCAAAAATCTAACCTACAAATCAGACCGCGTAACTTTAGTTCAACAAAAAGTAAATAAACTCATGCTCAAGAAAGCAATAGAAAGGGTGCTTGAGAAATAATGAAACGAAGAAGCCTGTTCAGTATCCTTAATTCTAAAGCAAGACTTGCTTCTAAGACCTATTATTCTGTATCTAATATTTATAAACTGATTCGTCTAGCCCAACAGGTTTCAGATGACACTTAGTATGTGATACACCTTCAAAAAACAGAAATGGATTATCAAGCAAAAGGAACCTCAGTGATGTATGTTCCACATCCCAAAAATAGTGATTGGGAAAATCATTATTGTTTCAAGAACTTATCCTTCTCAATAGGTTCTGCACAAAGACTGTTTACAACATTTCTAGCTGTCATGGATATACCTACAAGGCGACAGTCTAATCATGTATTCCTGTGTGTAGCCGATTGATTGGTTAAGGTAATCTTGTCTCTTCAATGTCAGTCAAGCATAAATCGGGTAATACACACGTCACACATTGGTAAAAGGTCAATATAAAAAAGTAATCCCCAATTCCAGAACAAATTAAGGCTTTTGGGGGCGTATCTAGGCACGGTTAGCGATCTGGGTTCACTTTCAGTGCCATGAGAGCCTCCCATTCCCCAGGTCCCAGCCAGCCTAATAGTCCATCGGACTTATTTCCTCGGTGTGAGTTCTTACTATGTATACACCGTAATCCATACACTGCAGCTTCTTGATCAGGATGGCAGGCTCTTCGTTGGCCTGCTGTAGACTTTCTAATTCCCCAGCGTTACGCTAGGCCTAAATTTCCTATGCTATCAAGTTTTCTAGCAAAAGACGCACAATTGATGGACGGAATGCAGAACAAATAAAAACATTCGCCCCCAGTCAAGAGATCTGATTTAAATCCATCATTCTTTTCTCACCATGCCACCCCAGTTAAGACCTGGCCATATGCAAATCAGTTTTGACCCTGAGCCTCATGGGAACAGTCCAGCCCGAACTGCCAAGCCAGGTCCTCCCTGGACCGGAAACATTCTGTCCATCAATTGTTCTTTTTGCATTTGTCACCCCGAGTGGGACGGGTATGCCCAGACGTGGGTCCTGTGCTCTCCATGCCACTGGAGTCAAGCTATCCTGGCTGATGAGGGGTGACACCCCGAAACCGGTCCTAGGATGCTTGTTTCCAGTCCAGGGAGGACCTGGCCTGGCAGTTCGGGCTGGACTATTTCCATTGGGCACAGGGTCAAGACTGATTTGCATATGGCTGGGTTCAAACTGGAATGGTATGGGGAGCAAAAAAACGATGGATTTAGGCCCGATCTCTATACTGGGGTGAATTTATGACATTGTTCTGCATTCTGTCCATCAATTCTTTTTGCATCAAGTTTTCTAGGGTATTTCTCTAAGGTTTAACAGATGCCTTGTCCTCCGACAACCAGTTTGAAAGTTTCTCGTTCTACCAGGGAAGATTAAGCCGACCCCTTGTTGTCTTGAAAGTACTGATCTATTTCACTCAGTTTACTCCTATAGGCTGGATCTTCTAGCATCACACTAAGTAGTCCAGTAGATACCTGTGCAATGCTTTTGCACCACATAATGCTAATTTCGAAATATTTCTGATCCGAGATGGTTTTGTCTAAGTATTCCACTGGACTGTTCAAAGCCTCGAATTAGCCAGAACAAATTATGCAATCTAAATGCGCATGCCGTTCATGCATTGGAGAATAGAATGAATATTCCCCAACTCCCAGGCACCTGCACCTCCACGTATCTACTAGGACCCAAAGTGCCATCCAGTGAGCCAATACTTTAGTGTTATGTATGGTAAGAGTGCTTTGGGACCTCTCCAAATGTAGGTCAATCACGCTATTGAAATCTTCACCAAGTATCCAGGGATAATATGCAGTTGAAAGCCTCGTCAACATATGCCCATAGTACTGATTGCTCAGTTTTTGGGCTATTTGTACTGCCCACTACTACTGGAGTTACCATATAGTCTGGTGTAAAGGGTACTCGAGCTTCACTCAAACTAGAGCCCCTCTAGCAAAGGATGAATAACTTGTTTAATATTTCTGGCCCCTCCATTTTCATTGCAGTTTGACTCCCTCAGTGTGCGTCAAGTGGATTTCTTTAATGAAGGCTATATGTGTAATTTTGCGTTTGAGAAAAGAGTGTACCCTGTACAAGCCGTGCATATGTCACGGAGACAGCCAAAGTGATGGGGGCATTCAAAACACCCACTCCCCGTAGCTCCATTCGCGCATCCCTTACCGTGGAGGCTCAAAGACCACCTCCTCTGAAACCTCCATGTCCTATCGGCGCACCAAGGGCCAACAGTCTTCTCCCAGGAGTTATTTTATGGAACAATTCAGTTTATTGAAGCTAGTCGAGTTTATTACACAGCTATCCGCCTATAACCAGTGGCCAGCAGCGAGAATGGTACATGACTAGTAAAACACAGCTATTTTCCTACAACCCGGAGGTTGGCAGTGATAAACAGGCAGTTTTGAAACATTAGAGAGAAAAAAAGGGAGGGGGGGGGCAACCAAATTTACCACCTCCCCCCCTGGTCCTCTGCACAAAGTTCACAGAAGCACAAATCATTTGTCGAGGGCCCCAAGAGTAGGGAAGAAGGAAAAGATACGTATGTGATGGAATCCTAGGTCGCTTTGCAATGTTCGTAGGGAATCGAGCAATCGGCTGTAGGTAAGTTGGGCATGTTAATTCTCTGATTTCTGAGGAGAGGATCTGACTAAAAGGTGCCCAAAGGTCCGGATATGAAACAGCCTTGGGATCGATATATAAGGACAACTTTTCCATTCCCAGATTGAACCATAGCTTATGTATACCATGAAACATGGTCAAAAATGTTCTCCATCCCCCAAAGCGAAAGGATTACTTGCTACGCTGCACCAGGGGTTATTTTAAAGGGTCCTGTAGGGGGAACAATTCCAGAGGCAAGAGTAGCTCCCCAAAAGGAGCTACACTTGCCACCAAACCCTGAATTGCTTCTTCCCCCGACCACACAACAGCTGTGGGGAGTGCCTATAAGGCTTCTTTCCCACATGGCAAACCGTCACCTCAGACCAGTGGGTGTTGGCAATTATTCAACATGGTTGTTGTCTGCATCTCACTTACACCCCTCCCACCATTCCACCTCGCAAATGCTCTCACTGGAAATCAAAGGCTGCTCACGGAGGGGGTCAAAGCCCTCCTCCTCAAAGGGGCTATAGACCCCGTCCCCCGCCATCCGCAAGGTACGGGAGTGTACTCACTGTACTTCCTAATATCCAAAATAGACTGGTCTCTCAGGCACATTCTGGACCTCTGACCCCTAAACGAATACATCCTGTCAGAGCATTTTCACATGGTGAGCCTTCAGATGTCATTCCGCTTCTCCAGCAAGGCGACTTTATGGCCACGCTCAACCTAAAAGATGCTTATTTCCATAAACTAATACATCTGGCTCAGCGCTGGTATCTCAGATTTGTAGTCAGTGGAAGGCATTTCAAGTTCAAAGTGCTCCTGTTTTGGGTCACTACTTCACCTTGGGTGTTCACCAAGTTCCTTGCATAGGCAGCTGCACACCTGCGCAGACAGGGCGTCCACGTTTTCCCATATCTGAACGATTGGCTTATCGAAAGTGCCAGCAGTGCTGCGAACACACAGGTCACAATAAATCTGCTTCATTGCTGATGGTTTGTCATAAATGCCACAAAATCCCACCTCCAACCTGTACAGATCCAGCCCTACCTAAGGGCTATTCTCAACTCTGAGGTAGGCAAAGCCTATACAAATCCTGCTAGGATCTAGTCCTTTCAGGAATTGCTTCCCTTGTTTCAACCAAATCAACAACTAACAGTCATGCGCCTCTGAGGCATGATGGCCTCGTGCATTGCCATAATAACGCATTCCAGATTTCGCATGGATCTGTTGCAAGAATGTTTAGCGCAACAGTGGTCTCAGGCCGAGGGTCACTGGGATGATTTAGTGTTGATCTGCTGCCACACTCATCGCTCTCTGCAGTGGTTGAACACCAACAACCTATAGCAGGGGCAGTCTTTCCTCGACCCAGTTTTGCAGAGAATTATTACAACGGACGCCTATCTTACGGGGTGGGGCGCACACTTGCAGGATCTGACTGTACATGATCAGTGGGAGACCAAACTCCAGGGCCTCCACATCAGCTACCTGAAGCTTCTAGCTGTTCACCTAGCGTTGAATGCTTTCCTACCTCACCATTATAGGCAAGGTTGCCCATGGCCAGATGGACAATATGACAGCCATGTATTACCTTAAAAAACAAGGGGGATACACTCTCTACAGCTGTATTGACTATCCCGCCATAGAATTTATTTGTTAGAGTACCTCCCTGGGATGGGCAATGATTTTGCCGACCCCCTCAGCAGGATGCGGCAATAAGTTCACAATTGGGAACGCCACCCGCAAGTCCTCTTCCGTTAGATTGGGCTTCCCACAGATAGACCTGTTCGCTACAGCAGAAAATGCCAAATGCCCAAACTTCACCTCCAGGTTCCCACACCCCCAGTCCTGCTGCAATACACTATGGATGAACTGGTCAGGGATATTTGCCTGTGCTTTTCCTCCTCACCCTCTTCTTCCATTTCTGATTCGGAGGCTTTGGCAGACATCCCTCACACACATCCTGGTGACACCCACATGGGCCCTCCAGCCCTGGTTTACGATTCTGCTCTAACTCACTGATTCCACACAAGAGGCTCCCCAACAAGCAGGACCTTCTTATGCAGAACCATGGAGAAATCAGTCTCCAAGGTCCCTCAACCTTGTGATCTGGCTCCTGAGGTAATAGACTTTGGATTCCTTAATATTCCACCTGAATGCAAGAGCATTCTAAAGAAAGTACAGACCTACCATCCGTGCCTGCTACGCGACGAAGTGGAAGAGATTTGACTGCTACTGTCACTCAAAAGAAATTGACCCATTGAAAGCCACAATGGAAGACATTGTTACTTCACTTGCAGGTTTCTGAGCTACCTTTTACCTCCATACAATTACATCTAGCAGCTGTGGCTGCCTACCTTCTTAATAGACCACACATCTCTCTTTAGGATTCGGGCATTATAACTTTCATGGAGGGTCTCAAAAGGGTCATTCCTCCCCGGTCCCGCCTGCACCCTCATGGAATCTCAATATTGTACTCGCATGACTCATGGGTCCTCCGTTTGAGCCCCTCCACACCTACACCCTTTAATTCCTCTTTTGGAAAGTGGCATTTCTAGTTGCTGTCACCTCTCTTAGACGGGTTAGTGAGCTTCAGGCATTATCCCTGGAAGAATCTTTCTTCCTAGTACATAGGGATAAGATTGTCTTCCACACCAACCCCAAATTCCTCCCTAGATAGCGTCTCACTTCCACTGTAATCAGTCTATTGACCTTCCCCTCTTTTCCCCAAAACTCAATTCAGTTGCGGAATGGGTTTTCTATACTTGAGATGTAAAACAAACCCTCATGTCCTGTGTTGATAGAACCAGACAATTTGGAAGTTACAACTTTTTTTTGCTTTCTTGAACCCCACAAACGGAAGGCTCTATCCAAGTCGGGCATTGCCAGATAGATAAATGCATTCAGACAAGCTATGCTAAAGCCAAGAGGACACTACCCACTCCTCCTAGAGCGCACACTACTCTGAAGAGAGGAGACTCTATTGCCTTCCTGGGGAACATCCCTATAGCGGATATATGCAAAACAGCTACCTGTTCCACACCACACAGCTTCATGAAGTATTACTCTATGGATGTCCTAGTCCGCCAACTAGCTAATGTTGACCAGGCAGTTCTTTTGATACACTTTCAATCTACTGCAACACCCACAGTCTAGCCACCGCATTTTGGGAGGATTGCTTTACAGTCTATGCACAGCATGTGTAGCTACAAACACACATGCCACAAACGGAAAATGTTACGTACCCTGTAAGCATCTGTTCATGGGATGTAGTCCTGAAGATTCACATGCGCCCGCCATCCTCCCCGGACGTCTGTGTCCGTTACAGTATCTATTACTTTCACTTCTTCCTTTTATGCATTGACATCTCTATATATATTGCTTCACTTCACATTCCATCCTCACCAGCAGTGCTGGGAGGGGAGGAGGGGGTGGAATCTAACAATTTAGTTGATGACCATGTGCATTATTGCCAAAAGGAGGAGTTGCAGCACCTCGTGACTTAAGACTTCTTCGAAGTAAAACAACTTGAACACATCCGGGCCCAACACTAGATGGCAGGAGTATGCTCAGCATGTGAATCTACACCACTACATGCCTCAACTATATATAGGGTTTCTGTTACCTGATGTATACTTACCATTTCGTCATAAACACATGCGTTAATTCTGTCGTATTTTCACTATGAAGCATTAGAAAGTGGGAAAAATATCACCAAATACTAATGATGTTAAATTGTCACCTGCAGGACTTACTTGAAAAAATGCTTCATTTGGTCACATATATACATAGCTATTGCATACCCCAGTGACCTGCAGCAGTAAATCAACCTTTACTTAATATATTATTTTGGAGAAACTGTGATATGGCACATTGGATACTAAACTTGAAAGTTTTATCTGAAACACTTGGATAGTGTGAGTACGGTCTAGTGAGTTGAAGATGGACTGGTTAATAACTTATGCCCACATGAGTGTACTGCATTTAGCACTATGATAAGTTGGGGAGATCAGAATGTGGGGGAATGGGGAGTTTGTATGTTGTAAAAGTTAGTTCAACGATGCAGATGCTCCACATGTGCACACAATTGGTAACGAAACACATCGACTTGCAGTATGGACTACTCAAAAAACAGTGTGTTCACTAAATAGTGGTAGAACATTGTCTCTCACGACATGGAACAGACTACAGCTTAATAAGCCTTAAAAAAATAAACATTATTTCTTTTGTCATGGAAAAGTTCTGGTCATGCCGCAGGAAATGCACCATAGCCCAAAAGTGCAGATGCACTTTGCTATAAAATGTGCATCACATAGATTTTACACCTCATACGTTACTCCTCCAACAGCTGATACGCCTGGTTGGTGTGTGTATTATTTTGTAAAACGCTTAACTTCAAACACAAGATAACTGTTGATGACATGGAAGGCAGATACTTGCTAAACATATGAACTCTTCTTGATATACAGGCCACTTTCATTAATACATATGGACCAAATTTGGACTCACCAGATTTCTTTGACCTGATTCTCTCAATAGGCAGAAACGAGAGCGGGAGTTTAGTACTGTGGGGAGGAAAATCAGTGTAGCATTGGACCCCTACTTGACCTAGATCTGGAGCTTACAAGCTCAGTTTACACTGCTGTGCACATTAACAGTTGTGAGTAGGCAGGCCGATGCACCCTGCACATGGAGCTGCTCTGTTGCGGTTAGTGGACAATTAAAATAACATCCAAATAATTGTGCTCGACTTCATAACAGTGAGTCAGGGGCATTTTATCTAAAAATAGGTATGTAGTTTCTCTCTCCCACTTAGGGTAATTTTAACAAACAACATAATTCCACAACCTGTGCAAGGAAAACATTTACGCGCTTGGCAGTCTTGGTGACATTCAATATAACAATTATCACCGTTCCTCACAACATATTCTGTGATTGCAAGTTCCCATCCGTCTTCTGGTTTGTGTCAGTGTGCGTAGAACACACAACAATATTCAGTGTCTCCGTGGAAGTCATACTTCAGGGTTAGTATTCACTCTTAAGTCACTCCTTCAATTAAGTAGACTTTGCTTCTCCAACAGCTTTTTTTTAAAGAAAAAAAGATATTCAGCTCAAGCTGTCTGGTTACAAACAACGCATCATCAGATTACCAAGAATTTAGTGGGCTTAAAGCCCACCCATTGGTCAGCTTTGTCACTCCAATTTGCTTTTTATTTGATGGGTTGCTTGTCCACATTGTATTTATCCCTCGCCTGGAGTGTATCCTCTCCACTTGTGTCCATCCACTGTTCACTTTTAGGGAGCTACTTTATTTTTGCTCAAGCATTCCATGAGGATTGCATGTGCTTTGCAGCAGTCTCGCTTGTGTGCTTCTCTCCTTCTCTCTGCTCAGTGTTGCTCTATTTTGCTGCATGCTTCTCCCTTAACCTCATGGTTAGTTCTCCCTTGTGTGCGTCTCTGCCTACCCTCCTTGTTGCTCCCTTCATCAGCTGCTTTTCCCT
Organism: Calotriton arnoldi; assembly: GCA_963921515.1. Taxonomy (NCBI): domain Eukaryota; kingdom Metazoa; phylum Chordata; class Amphibia; order Caudata; family Salamandridae; genus Calotriton; species Calotriton arnoldi. The sequence continues at coordinate 651,436 of CAWUFW010003156.1, forward strand.
TCATCCCTGCACTCGAACACCGACCTGCTCCTCCGTTGCCTTCTGTCCGCAAATTACTGCTGCATTTTCTGCTTTATAAACAAAAGCACCTTTGCACTATTTAATTTTCGTATTTTTTTTAATCCACTCTTTTCGCGGATCCGTAAGTGAAGACCTGCTTCATGGTGCATGCACGCATACAAAATGATGCAGCCACTTCATCACTATTTTTTGTAATCATGCTGTTCAACGTTGGTTTTGCTGATGCTGTGTACACCAAAAACAAAAGGCATTGGCAGTCAATAGGTCTTAATGGCGAGACTTGTGGGCTTTGACAAGGCTTGTTTTAAGTTAAGTGATGTGATTTTTTTTCTCAAAGTATCTTAAGCGCCTTAACCCATTATCCATATGAAACTCGCATATCGATGTCACCTTTGTTTGACGTATTGCACAAGTCCTTACTGAAACACAAAACTTGGTGATGTTTCCAACATTGGTCACCTATTTCATTGAGTAGAGTTCAGAGCATCAAACTGTAAACATAGGTAGCACATAACAGATTCGTTCCAAAGTAATATCAGTGTTTCATGTCATCCAGACCATGGTATAAACTTCCATGTCGCCAGATGTCAGAAGAGTGTGCGCAGGCTATCTCAAGAAGGCTCACGTTCTAAATTGACAGTACCAAGGGGTGAAGAAGGAATCAGCTTTGTGTATCGTCAGTAAGCATATTGCTGCAGGATTGTTCAGTGCATACAGGTGGGCTATCCCACACCACAGACAGCATGCCCATTCATCCACCACCCCCTGTCCTGGGGAATAAAGCCTACTAACTTGTATACATTGGCAGTGTTTGATGGAAGATCTTCTGCAGGGCGCCTCATGGTCCTCAATCAACAGTCACTAAATGTTGTGACTATTCATGCTAGGCAAGAAGCAACAGTCGGAAAGAACTTAACCCATGCCTCTGCTGATTATCACTACTGCTTTAAGGTGGGTGCACACCAACTGAGAAGAAACATTGCAGAAGAAATAGGTTAACTCTAACAATAGTTTTGATGTTTGAACCTTTTCAAGCTTCAAATAAAATCCTTCCATTTCGTGAATGAAGACAAGTGATAGCTCACTAGATTTCAAGTATGTTCTGGTTTTGCTTCCATAACAGTGGTTTCCTAATATAGTAAGTAGAGTCGGAGAAATACACTGAAGTATCAAATGACACTTGTTGTCAAGTTGACCTAATCATGAGTCCTATTACCACACCTGTGGTAAACACCCAGTACGTAATTCTAGTTCAATTAGATGGGTGAATAGTTCACTACATGCACCACTGGAAGAACTCTCAAACTGTTAGTTCCAGTAAATGTTCTTCAGTGATTACTGAAGTTAGTGATTACTACTACAAAAATCTTTGAATTAATCTTAAGTGACCCAGTAATTTGCAATAGTGTACTCTGTCGGAGCAAACAAAGACACGAACTTTGACTGAAACTCTCCTTTCACCAACAAAATCCTTATGGGTGGCAAAGTGCCAGCCTCCTTTTCAGATGAAACCAAATATCTGCTGGATATTCTCAAAAAAAACACTAGCTAATGCCTGACCCAGCAAGAGTGGGAAGGAAATGCAGATTTGGCCCATTTCCTTGGTCTCTGGCTTTTAGTCTCAGGAGGAGCCTACCTTTGAACTTCAGTGTTGTGAAGCTGAAACCACATGTGCAGTCACATGTTTTTAAAACACCGTTTTACATAAGTTGTTGTTATATATGTGGACAACAAATAAGCAACTGAGTCCACACCCAAATTTAAAAAAATCCTTTATTTGAAGAACATTTTATCTATACAATTAAATAAAGTTAGTATATAAATAGTAATAGTGGTGCAAGTCACATTAATTATACAAGTCTTGTAACTGAAACATAATAGATTAATCAACTTTAAGGGGTCCCGGGATGTTTCTGCCTATTTCTAATTTGTTTTACATCACCACAGAATTTTCAGTGATAATCAAGACCATATGTATCATTGTGAGAGCACTGCTTGTCTTTAATTCTCCATGCATTTGATCTGAACTTGCATGCCAAATGTGTTCGACCTCCAAGATTTTTTTCCTGTGTTTTGCAAAGGTATTGCTTATTGGTATATGGCTTTAAAATGTGCTCTTTCGTTTCTTCCAAACCTTGTTTACATTTTTGGTCAAGTTCCATCTTCTATGCTCCTTGCTCTTAAATGGGTTGGCGTCTAAGAAAAGCTTCTGCAACCTCACCTAAATGTCAGCAAGCAAGTGGCATTCATTCCCACGGTCTGTGAGCTGCACATTGGTATTTTCAACTAGAAGTTCAGGCTACCTTTCCCATTTCGCATACCATTTAATTACATTAAACTGTATTAAAGTCGGGGCTCTTGATGCCGAGTAGTCTGGTAGCTCTTTCTCCCTTTTATTCAATACTTCGACATTGAACACTTACGCTGTCTTTACATGCCTCCTGATTCGGCAATCATCCGAAGTTTCCACAAGCGCACCTTTATCCAAAATTGGAAGACCCTACAAGCATTTACCTAATTTCAGGGATGATATGCTGTCCGTCTTAACTGGTGTCTCATCCCATCCAGCCGAGTCCACTTATGCAGTTATTATTCATCTCCTACTCTTAGCCATGGGTGAATCATTTAAACTTAATCATTCCTCTCATCTGCTGTACCAGAAACTGGAACAACCATTCAACATTCAATTTTATTGTTGAAAACATTTGTCGTTAACAAAAAACTCATTACTGCCAAAGGAAGGCTTCCATTGGATGACTGTGTGCCAGAAAATTCCTACCTTAAAGTTTAGGAATGGAGATCACTCCAGTTTATTGCCTCCCAATTTTTGGCAAAATTATGTGCAATGCTTATGGGTCTCTCTCTAATCGTTTGAAGCATTTAAATTTTATTATAGAGATGTCTGGTAAAGTTTTGTTATTTAAATGGACATGTTGCATATGATACTTTGGTTAGATGTTTGGAGTATGCTTCACTTTAATTGTATACACACGTCTACTTAATATTTACACAACATATTTGTCTGAAGCAGAATACTTCTTACCATCATGCCTATATTTATCACTGACCTACATGTTGTAAGTTGGAACCTTTTTATGTTTAATCTGTATTAAATGTAAATATCACCTTTGCAACCTACTAGTTTGTTTAATTGATGGGCAGCATGCTTGGTTGTCTTTTTTGGACATTTGCATTCAACAAACACATTTGTAATTGTGCTTTAATTGATGACTGTTATGACCTTTTCCTCTAAGCTGCTTTATCTCTGCTTCGTCCTCGCTAAAATTATTCCTCCTTTTCCCAAATCCTTTGTACTTTATTCTTCAGCAATTTTATTTCTTTACAATTTTCCATGTTGGAGATACAGCCTATGTACCCTGAACCTCAGATTACACACTCGGCTATTTCACTTTCTTGTATTCTGCATCAACACACCATTTAGTATCTTCAATGACTACTGGTATCTAGCCAGAAGACTGTAAACCTTTTCTCTTTCTTCCTTCAGAATATGATTTGTTTATTTTTGGGGGGAGAGGGGTCCAGTTTTTTACTGCCAAACGTCGATAAACATTGCACACCAGTTCAGTGTTTTTGTGTTCCTTGCTGTTCCTCACACAAGCCCAGCAGTAGATGTCACCAAAAGTCTGCAAATGAAGTGGAGTTTGGACTGTTTACAGAATAAAGCACAGGCAATTTCAGAAGTGATGACCTGCAGTGATTCTGTTGCAGGCAAACAAGCTCCTGTAATTCTGAAGCCATTGAATTTCTTCTTGCTTCTTTCAGTGCTATTGCATGCAACAGTGGCAATATCGTTCTAAAGGGGCATATCAAAAAATCCAGATTTCTAAGTTAGGGTCTCCTGTTTTAAAAACACATCTTTATATTGGAGAGATCATAATCATTCACTCATGGTGCCCACCGACGCAAGTTCCAGTGTTTAATTTTGGCCAAGCTATTTCCAGCTTGTAGGCTTGAAGCCTTGCATCTGAGTTTCTGTTACCATTTCCCTACTCCTCCTTTGCTTTGTAATATGTTCCCATAAGTTGGTAATTTGAAGGAGACGGGCATAAGAGTAAGGAAAAGTTACTCATGGCAGTAACGAGGATACCCCTTGTGCATAGGATCTTTCACATTACCAACACCCTCCTGCTATTCTGTTTTGATTCGGGTCTGGATCTTCTATCTGGCCGGCAACAAATTTTAAGGGAAGACATGCAGGGGAGGCAAGGTAAGGGCCTTGTTAGAGGGCTGCGCATGCGCCGGTCCCCTTGCTCCTTAGATTAAAGATTGTGTACAGTCTCATCCTCGCCATGGTTGCAAGTTCCCATACGTTGGTAATGTGAAAGAGCCCAGTAATATGCTTACTTCAGTTACTACAGTGAGTAATATTTTCTATAGCTGTGATGAGCTAAGGTCAGTGTGTCCACTTCTAAAACCACCATCCGTTATTTTAATGCATGCGCCCGATGTCTCTCTTCTGACTTTGTAGCAGGTCTCTTATTTTGCTATATCTATTTTGGAAAAGATAAACTAGTTTTGTTTTTCGATAAGTAGTAGTCTTAGCAGCATCATTCTCTTTTCTCTATCCCATCTGAAGCAGCCAGTCATGGGTTGGAGAGAATAACCATTTCCATGTACCTGCAAAAATAACATAGTACAGGAATTTTGCTGACTGTTGAGGTCATCTTTATAGCTAGACAATACCAGGCAATCATGTAGGATGCCACCAGTGAGAGACTGCCAAATGTTGACAAGAAGCCTCAAATATTGTCCCCAGTTTAATGGGCGAGGTGGATACAATGTCACTTCGTGCAAGGTGCCAAAGTCTCTTGCATCGGCTGTGTAAATCCTTTTAAAGCTGTCAATAGCTTCACCTCTGGGGGAGCAAGGAGGGGACTGAATATCTTAAAAACATTTTCAGGTAATGATTGACTGGTAAAACTACTCCAGTGGACTCCCATCCGAGAAATCTTTCTTGTTTTGTTAATTGAGTTGCCGTACTGTTATGGATTTTGAGGGTATAGCTTGACGGTGCCAAATGACCTATACACGCTAATCCTATTAAAATAGTCTGTTCATAAATTTTGTGGCTATCTTGGAACACAGATGTTCTGTTCGTTGCTGTGGAACCATATCAGCAGCATCACAATACAACCCTGTTTTTTCATTACCTACAAAGAGCATACATTTTAAGTCTTATATGATGGGTGACCATCTCGGATGTAAAATGTAGGTTTATTCCCCTTTTGAAGGGGTATCACTGAAATATATTAAATCTCTTATATATAGAATTATTAATGCTGGAACCCACTCAAAAAGTTGACAAAAAATGTATCCGTGCGTGCTTGGGATAAATTTAATTAAACTGTATAAATCCACGAAGTAATAACTACAGATTTTGCTTACTAAATTGAACTCTCCGGTACCTGATTCAGCCTGAATTGTCAGAAATCTAAACGCATGATAAATACCTGAAGAATATCTCTGCTGGGAACATTTTAAATGTTCAAGCTGTCTGGTAAATGAGGACTACCTTTATTTCCAAATCATTCAAATGTTGAACTATCAGATTTGTAAAAAATTGAATCTTTATGCTCCAAAGCTTAGAGGGACAAAAGAGGCAAGAATTAGATGCGTTCTTTTGACTGTTTATAATAACATCAAAACATATTTCAGTCTTGGTTTTCCAAGATGGCCACCACTTTTATGAAAAGGCTTATTTCTGAGTCCAAACCCCACTGTAAAACTGTTAAGAATTTAACCATCATGCAACAGATGTTGGTTTCCCGTTCTTTCAAACAGTAGAAAACCAACATGTATTTATAGTTATATGAAATCTGCAAGTGCAGAAAAAGGTTTTGTACCGCTAAGTGCATTTTTCGTATGTGATCCCAATGAGCGGGTGTCATTCTGAGCATGTAATGGTTATCCATTGCAGATGCATTCCCCATTTTCTCGGATGGGAAGAGCCTTAAAGGAGCGAGCCAGGTTTTAAGTGCTTGCCTTGGACCTTTAGAGAATAATCGAAATTTCATCTAGAGTAGAATTGCATGATTTTATGTATCTTTACAATGGGAAGCAGTTGAATCTGCATTGTTCGTAATGCAAGTACTTATTTAATTCATTCATTCCCCCGCAGCTGGAAGTGGAAAAAAGCAAGCTTCAAAATCTAAAGAGGAAATAGCGCAGGAAAAAAAAAGAATTGGAAAAGCGGCTACAAGATGTCAGTGGGCAGTTAAATAACAATAAAAAAACTCCTAAAAAAGGTAAGTGCCAGTCAAACAGACAAAAGGAGGGAGATGGTCCTAATTATCAGTCTTTAAAAGTCTGGTCCAAACTCCCTCAAAAACACATCCTTCAGGTATACATTGTATCCAACGTAAATATGCATGAGACTAATTACTTATTGATCTAAGCTACTACACATGATATGTAAATTACTTTTAGTTTTGATATTGAACTAGTCTATAGTCCCTTTAGTTAGTTGGACCTGCATGTTGTCTTCCATAAGAGGTTATCGGGAGCTATATTTTTATTTAGATTTGGTTACTAGGTTAAAACCTGTGTTTGTCGTCCCCTATTCCTATGTAGAATGAACAGGGCAACCAAGTGGCGAGAATGGAAAACTGCTCTTTAAAGTTTGATATAATTTAAGCATTCCAAGTTCGGGGACCGTGCATACGCGTGTGCTCTTGGCCATGCCCCTGCTACATCCCTTGCGCGTATCATTCCTATTTACTTTTTTTTTTGCTATGCACTGTCTTTTGTCTCCTGCTGAGGTCTAGTGTTCAGGATTTTTTTTCTATAAAACAGAAACCATTTTTTGATATTTTGCATCAGACTTATTCATTCATAATTGAGATCTTCCTGCCTCTTTAATGTCTGCCTGTCTTCAAAGGACTTACAGAATGCGGGAGGCATCGTATTCTAGCTATTTGTAGAACTTACACTGACTCTACTCCTGCTCATTATGCTACTGGAGTAAATGGACAATTTGTGAGAAATTGCCATCGGCATGAGCCAAAAGAGGACCACTATATTTTTAATTACAGGAAACAGTTGAGAAAGCATTTTGGAGCAAAGGCCAGTGGTATGGTAAGAAGGTTCTCCTTTTGTCTTAGGAGGATCTCCAATCATCTGATGTTTAATTAGACCTATCTTGGCTAAATATTTCTGCCAAATTCCAAATCGTGGTCAATATCATTATCCCTGTTTTCTTTTGATAAGCCAAGCTGAATGCCTCTGCAGTGTTTCTGGGTCCATTTGCTTCCAAGGGCTATCGGTTGAAGGCCAATTATTGTAACAACTAAGAAGTAGCCTGTAGTGCGTACAGTGTATCGGACTCCTTGAAAATTTCTCAAAGCCTCTTTCTCCTATTTGCAAAAATGATTAGACCAAGTAGAGAACCCCTTTTTTAATTAACATAATCTAATTGGGCATTTTTGGTGCGACTATGGTACCAAATGTAGTATCACACATGTTCAGTTATGATTGCATGGTTCCTGCAACTCATCCAGTATCTGCTTTTTCACAGGGATGCGTTTCAATCTTCTCTTCTGGGTCTGTTAGATGTTGATAGCCTATCTTGATGGGTCAAGGCTCGGAGGCTTTTATAGAAGAGCAGACTACCTTTTCTAGTTTTACTCCATCCCTGCTCGACATGGATTATATCATTCTAACTAGTTCCCATGTACTCTGCTTGGATTCTGGACCAACCTCTTCTAGACTAGATCATGTAGGTTACTTTTTACTCAGTTCACCTTATGACAGACACTTTTTCTCACCCCTTTGATATGAGGAGGTTTGTGCCCTCAAGTTCCAGAAACACTTCCCAGTATTTGCGCCGATCTTCTACGAGCATGCCTAGGAAAAATCCTGTGACATTTATGGCATGTGGTCATGTCTGTTTGTTTGTCATAAGGGTGTTTTGGGTACATATAAACATATCATTATGGCAATTAATTCAGTACTTGTTTTGCCAATGTTTGTGGAGCCAACTTCTGGGATTCTGACCCTTTACATATGAGTCTATAAGGTTGTGAAGCGAGAGAGCCCTTCATCAGTGCTTCTCCAATGTTAGTTGGGATAGCATTAATCCTCTGCTTAATGTCAGTATGATTCTCGGAGGATACCGTAACACCACAAATACCATTCGTCACAAATAAGGACTCTTGAAAAAGTTTCCCTGTTCCTTTTTCAATACCGAAAAATGTATTTGATTGGACTAAAAGCTCCTTCACAACCAATCCAGTGATAAAAAAAAAAAACTACCCATATATAAAACACACATCCTACACATTTGACCCGCCTCTTTTTAAGATGCTGCTTTGGGAGAGGTTCAAGATGAGTAATATGTGGGAAGTAGTATCCATTAGAAGAACAATTTACTTTGGCTCTATAATCTTCTTGCTGAGGGATATAAATCTTCATGCAGATTCCATTCAATGGTTGTTGCCTCTGCAGTATAACTTTTCTGAATGTTAGCCAAAGAAAACGTGCCTCAGTGTAGGCTTTAGTGAGAAACTTTGCAGAAACCTTATAGTGAAGTCTAGACTCTTCCTTTCTCACCCTCTTTAAACTTTAAGACAAATGATGGATAACGTTAGATTCCTTCTTGATGTTAACTTGGCCTATTATAAATTGGCCACTTATGACAATGTGCTATACATCGAGATTCCAACAAAAGCTGTATGGCCTTTTGATGATGTCCTCTATGCAAGTACACAGTAAACCCACTTCCCGATTCAACTTCAAGTGTCGTTGGATTGAATTGGCATCCAGTACCCTCTGCTGCTTGACAGTCCCTTTCCTTCATATTTTTTCATCTGATTATTTTTTTCCATCTGTCTGTTGCACAATATGCTCAATGAGCCAAGTCAAGCGCCCCCTCCTCAGCCATAGGTCAAAACTATCAGCTGTGTGCTGCATCTTCCCATAGAACCATTGTCACATTGTTTTGACCCTGTAAGATCATCAGGGATAAGACCATATCTTTGTTTATCCATTAACTCTTTTCTGTCTAAATAGCATCATTTACTTTAATTGCTATCCGATTGATTGGTATTTGGTTGTGGCACTCTTCAGCATTGTGTGCAGTTGAACAAAACAAACTTCCTTTCTCCCTTTGGGAGCATTTGTTGGGCTAACACGGAATGGGCGTGCAAGTTCCATCCAGCATCGCCTAGCTTGCATGCACAATCTGTCCTTAGATTCTGGATTTTATCATTAGAACGGAAAGCTAAAGTGAAGTGTCACCTTAATTGGCCTTGCGGAGGTAACACTGGGGTGGATGAAAACGGACTCCCTGCTGAGGAAGGAAATGTACAAGAGCTTAGGTTCTTTCGGGGTTAAACTGTTATCTGCTCTGAAACCTTATACAGAGGCCAGCTCCTCCTCTGAGCTTCTTGTTCCGAAACTGCTGCTACACCAAAGAGTTGAGCCATTCTCTCATTGTTGGTGAGGTGCTTTAAGCCCATGCCACTTCGTGTCCAGGCCTAGCTCCTCACTGTGAGTGATCTGCCACAGTCCCAGTGTGATCAGGTAAGTCCTTATTCTGACTCCTTCTCTGAATTGTAGTTGAACCTAGTGCCCGTAATGTGCAGATGACAGTTGAGAGATGTTTTAACTAAAGAATTTCAGTGCAAGCAGTAATACAGGAGGCATGCGCTTCCGGGTATTCAGGCACTCTCCGGCCGTCTCTTTTCATAAAGCACTGGTGACTCAAGAAAAGGAGAAGCACGGGCATGCACTTTCCCGTGGCATTCTCACCACTTTGGTAACAGTCACAACACTCCTTTTAGGAGGACAACCTGAGACCGAAGGCCTTCTCTATTGAGGAGTACTTGCCCACGCCACCTTCTCTGCTGGCCAAGTTTCTTGATGAGCAGGAGCTAACCGTATTGCTCTTGGGATTCAATTCAGTTAATGGTAGTCCATCATTTTAGGTCTTAGTCCGCTGTGTATGCTCCATTGGTTGTCGTGCCTTAAAGGATGTAGGCTGCATGTCAGTAGGTTGGATTCTGCCAGTCAATCATACCAAGAGCAATTAGAGCAGAACATGCTGAAACCAAACCACATCACTTAGTAACCAGCTACATGTTCTTCCTTTGCGGTCTTCTGTCAACAGCTTGTACTCCTGCCTGTTTTCTCGGAGTGTGAATTTGAAGTCTTGGGGAACTAGCCTGCCCCTTTTTCTCAAGTCCTGGTGCTGCTTCTGTCACTTCTGATTCAGCTCCCACAGACACCAGTACAGTTCCTGAGGCTAGACAGACAGTTCCAAGACGCCTCTAAACCTTGACTTAGCTTGTACTTCAGGTTCTGGTTCAGCTTGTGTAGCTCACTACCCCAGGTACTTGAGCTTGGTCAAGAAGGATGGAACATTTCCCCATGGATTCATCTCTCTAGGTACCTTCTGACAAAAGAGCTCAATTGAAATAAGCAGACACCAATCCAGTTATCAGTACCTGTGACTACAAACCTCTAAACTACAACTTACTACCTCAAAGTCCTTACCCTGGCAATTGAGAATCTGGCAGTCATAACTGCTCTCCCACAGAAGCGAGGACTTGCTATTGAGTTACAGGCTGTGAAGGAGGCTCATCAGATTTGGAGGAAGCATTTCTCATAAAGCACCACCATAAAGTCTTTGACCAGCAAGATCTGGAAACTCCAGAACAGTCCAGTTGTCTTGTTTCTGAAGTTTCCAGCTCAGTTTGTAGTGGTGATGGTGGCTTCTCTGAAGTTAAAACTCTTTGGCCTCCCAAATGGACGAAGAAGGCAAGAGTCTGGAGACTGAAGTTAAGAAACTCTATCACCCCAGTAGTCTATCCGTGGCAGGCAAATGTGAACACAATTATGTCAATCTGGAGAAAAAATGTACAGTAAAAAATACTTCATGATCAGGTCCTTATTGACACTGGCACCAGGACCATGAACTTTAAGGTTTTTAGCTGGCTACTGGCATCTTGGTTCAGCCCTCGGAACTGTAGTTAAAATCTAAGGAAGATGTAACAAACTTCTCCCTCAATGGAAAGAGCTTGGTAGCTTGATATGTATGAGGTTCTGACGCATTGTAGGATGTCCACTGTCAAGCCAAAATTCCTAAGTCGCATTCAAGAATTTGTGCCGAAACGAACTCTTCTTTGGCAGCTATGGATCAACTTCAGAAACTCTTCTTCCTCTGGAAGCAGTTGAAGATGAATTGCTTCAGCGGAAGGACAAGCCTCAACCGGACTTCCTTGGTGACCGGTCACCCTTCATGCTGCCATCTAGACCTTATGAGACTGGTCAGAATTATTTCTCTCAGTATATTGGCTCAAATGCAATCCTCCTAGTGCTGAAAGCCATTCCTGCCAGTGGTTCGATGTGGAATGGGGATCATTCTCACTGAACACCACAGCTCTCTTCTATGTGATTACATATGTGGGCACCAACGCCTACTATGTGTTGGCTGGAGGTGGCTCTGTGGGAGTAGTACATGCAAAACCGTATTTTCCTTTTAGTTTCTTATATTGTGTGGATTGACAGTGATAGAATAAAAGCCTGGGCAGACTTTTCCACTTGTTAAACAAGTGGGAAATTCTCAAAGAAATCCTCAACCATATCTTCAAGGCCTGGGGTTTCCTGTGTTTTCAGGGGACATGATGTTGGATTGTATAGAAATGTCTATGTTCCTTTTGTGCAACCCCTCTGATCCTGAGAGACCTTCAGAAGATCAGGGAGTGTAATCCATAAATACTCTGGCTTGACCTTGCCAAATATGGTTCTCTGCCCTCCATATACTTCAGAACACCACATTTGCCACCCCTTTGTGCCAATGTAGGTATGGTATTTGTACATCCATAGATACCATCAGCCAGCTGGATAACATGGTTCCTTAGGAGTTAACTTTTTCATGCTTAGATTTCCCCAGAACTTTAAGTGCTCTGGAGACTGCTCAGAAATCCCCTAGCAAACTATAGTGTAAGAGAAAATAGTTGTACTATCAGTGGGCACTCAAAAAGAACATCAACTTGCTCACATGTGCAATGAATGCCATTGTATCTACGTTGGCTCACCTGGCCAAATGAGGTACAGGTGGACATCTGCGAAACATACCTTGTTTTCTCCATTTAGACATCACACTGCCTTTTGGGACACTAATCCTACTCTAGCCAGGTTTTTGAGAAACCCTTTTAGTAGATTGCAACATGTGCCTGAAATTTGTTACCTCCTTGATGATATCTGCTAGGAAGAGAAGTGTTTCCTTCATACAAGAAAAGCTGATCTGAAAGAGACACGTTAGTGACAGATTCCTTACCTTAGAATATCCCCAGGCGTCAGGCTGGATCCGGAAAGTTTTTGCGTAGCAGTACCCTTGCGCGTCGGTAGGCGGCGTCGTGCGGCTCCGCGTCCGTCGTCGGCGTCGAGATCGCCGGGATGACGTCGAGGGCAATACTTAGACGCCGCCCCTGCGCGCTGAAGTCAGTTCTTTCCTTTTCCGCGCCAGTAAGCGCAGATCCGGGAAGAGCAGTGCCCTAGGCATTTTTTTACTACGTTTTTGGGTGATTTTTCACTGTTTTCTCCAAGTGTCTCGACTCCGTAGGTGTCGGTAGGGATGCCCGGCTTCAAGCCATGCGACGCCTGTAGTCGAATGATGTCGATCACAGACCCGCATCAGGAGTGTCTTTACTGCCTCGGCTCGTGCCCCGACTGCCGGGCCTTGCACCCGAAGGCTTTGCGAGAGCGGTCTCGAAAGCTCCTCGAGGTCCGGCAGTCGACTCCGCGCCACGCCAAGCCCCGGTCACGTGAGAGGTCGAGGGGCCGGTCGCGGAGTCCTCATCGGTCGTTGGGATCCAAGTCTTCGCACTCCTCCGGTAAGTCGAGGCATAAGAAGTCTAAGAAGCGTCATCGCTCGACGACTTCCCCTCGCCGGTCTCGCGACTCGGCTGAGGGTCCTGTCGGCACCGTCCCCGCGGCTCCGGGAGTGCCTGTGGAGCCGCCCCCGCATTACCCGTCCTTCCCGGGTTCGGGGGCGACTACGGCCGAGATACAGGAGTTCCTGTCGGCCATGGCCCGCCTCTTCGGGCTCAAGGTCCCCCCGGTGCGCCTGCGGGCCCTAGTGGGGTTCCTACGGCGCCGCCAGCGACACCAGCCCCGGTCCCGGCCCCGACCCCAGCTCTGGTGCTGCCACAACCCCGATCGACGCCGGTTGACCTGACGACACCTCCACCGGCGCCGATCTTTCCGGTGCCGTTCCCGACGCCGCCCGGGGCTCCGGGCGGCGTCGTTCCCCGGTTCTCTCCGGATCCGGACATGGCGCCGGACCGGCGTCGCTCGACGCCGATGGGACCTTGGGTCCCGCATGTCCCTCCTCCATATTTTGAACCAGAATTGGAGGACGCAGAAGACTGGGAGGGGTCTGATGACCCTCTCGCACAGCAGTGTGTTTGATCAGGACTGGGCTGAGGAGCTTGGGGATGCCAGTGGTTTGGACACCTCCCCTGACCCTGGCATGCTGTCTCCTCCTTCCGTGGCAACGGAGGAGGGAGCAAACTTTGCAACGGTGTTGTGTAGAGCAGCTAGGGCCTTACACCTCCAGTTGCCTACGGTGGCTGTCAGGACTAACATCCTGACGGAAGTGCTTCAGCCGGCGGCTACCTCCTCGGAGCCACTGCTGCCGTTTAACGAGGCGCTTTCCAACGTGCTTTTGGGCACCTGGTCCAAGCCCACCACAGGGGCTCCTGTGGATAGGAACGTGGCTCGACGCCATCGCCCTGCTCCGGGCGACCCCCTGTTCCTCTCCCAACACCCCACCCCTGAGAGCTTGGTGGTCCAAGCCTCTGCTTCCCAAAGCGCCTTCCCTACCGCTCCCCCGGATAGGGAATCCAAACGCCTGGATCAATTTGGGAAGCAGGTTTTTTCTTCCTCCAGTGCTGGCTTGCGGTCCGTCAATACCACTTGCCTCTTGGGCCGATATTCCCACTCCCTGTGGGATTCGGTGGCGCAAGTTCTGCCCCAGTGTTCTGAGGAGGTCCAGACACTGCTTACCCGTGTCATTGCGGAGGGAAGAGATGCGGCAAAGTACACCATCAGATGTGGCCTTGATACCGCCGACTCGCTAGGCAGATCGCTTGCGACGACTGTGGCGCAGCGCCGTCACGCCTGGCTGAGAACCACTGGTTTCTCGGGTGATGTCCAAAACACTCTTATGGACATGCCCTTTGATGGGATCGGTCTTTTTGGGAACAAGGCAGACCATGCGCTGGAGCGTTTTAAGGACTCGCGGGCTACGGCTAAGTCCCTGGGCCTTTCTGCTGTACGCCCTCCGCAGCCATCTGCTTTTCGCCCCTTTCGTGGACACGGAAGGGGCGCCCAGTCACGTCCGCTGCCCAGCCACCGGCCCGCGCAGCAAGCGTCTTCGCGTGGCCGAGGACGTGGCTCCCGCCGTGGCGGGTCAGGCAACCAGCGTGCGGGTCAGGCCACAAACCCCGCCCCGTCCGCGGCCTCCAAGCCCTCCTAGTCCTTCCTTTCAGGTGCACAGCACGCCAGTAGGGGGCAGGGTCCGCCATCACCTTCACCACTGGCGTGCCATCACCTCGGACAGGTGGGTCTTGGACATTGTCCGAAGGGGCTACTCCCTCCCCTTCGAGACCCCCCCCCCTCCAGCCATGCCACCTCAATTCCACTGCATGTCAGGGGATCACTTGGTGCTTCTTCAAAAGGAAGTTGCGACCCTCTTGGCCAAGAGGGCCATCGAGCGCGTTCCGACCCCAGAAGTAGGACATGGTTGCTACTCCCACTACTTTCTGGTGCCCAAAAGGACAAGGAGGACATGCGTCCTATCTTGGACCTCCGGAACGTCAATCGCTTCCTCCGGAAGGAGAAGTTCAAGATGCTCACCCTAGCTCAGGTCTTGACTGCTCTCGACCCTGGAGACTGGATGGTAGCGTTGGACTTGCAGGACGCATATTTCCACATCCCCGTCCTGCCGGCCCACCGGCGTTACCTGCGGTTCACGGTAGGCCTCGAGCATTTTCAGTTCACCGTGCTCCCTTTTGGCCTTACCAGCGCCCCTCGGGTGTCCCCTACCTCGACGACTGGCTGCTGAAGGCGGGCTCGTCCCAGGCAGTCGTCTCCCACCTCCAGACATCGGCCGAACTCCTGCACTCGCTGGGGTTCTCCATCAACGTGCCGAAGTCGCACCTGATTCCTTCTCCACAGCTCCTTTTCATCGGAGCAGTTCTGGATACGACGCAGTTTCGGGTTTATCCTTCCTA
Organism: Calotriton arnoldi; assembly: GCA_963921515.1. Taxonomy (NCBI): domain Eukaryota; kingdom Metazoa; phylum Chordata; class Amphibia; order Caudata; family Salamandridae; genus Calotriton; species Calotriton arnoldi. Next base: position 666,714 of record CAWUFW010003156.1, read on the forward strand.
ACTTCGAGTCCGGGATATTCAGGCTATAATTCCGATCTTTGGCCTTTATCCTGGGTTTCGGTACGGATGACCCTGAGGCTGCTGGGCCTCATGGCCTCCTGCATCCTGCTGGTCGATCATGCCAGATGGCATATGCGGGCTCTGCAGTGGGACCTGAAGTTCCAGTGGGCGCAGCACCAGGGCAACCTGTCCGATCACGTCCTGATCTCGGAGGGGACTGCAAAACAGTTGCAGTGGTGGCTCTCGAACCGGCAATGGGTCATGGGCAGATCCCTCTCCCTTCCCCAGCCGGAGCACACACTTGTGACGGACTCGTCCCTTCTGGGATGGGGCGGTCACATGGGAGAGGCGGAGATCAGAGGCCTCTGGTCTCCGGCGGAGTCCCGGCTCCATATCAACATTCTGGAGCTCCGGGCGATCCGACTTGCACTCAAGGCATTCCTTCCCTCTGTCAAAGAGAAGGTAGTGCAGGTGTTCACAGACAACACCACCGCCATGTGGTACTGCAACAAACAGGGCGGGGCGGGGTCGTGGACCCTATGTCAGGAGGCTATGCGCCTCTGGACATGGCTGGAACATCAGGGCATATTCCTGATGGTTCAACACCTGGCAGGTTCCCTGAACGCCAGAGCGGACGAACTCAGCCGCAGGTGCATGATGGATCACGAATGGCGTCTTCACTCGGAGGTGGCGCAAGGTCTCTTTCAGCAGTGGGGAGAGCCTTGGTTAGATCTGTTCGCCACCGAAGAGAACGCGCAATGTCAGCAGTTCTGCGCGTTGGAATTTCCAAGGCGGCACTCGCTCGGCAACGCTTTTCGTCGCGAGTGGAGTTGCGGTCTGTTGTACGCCTTTCCGCCTATACCACTTCTACCCAGAGTGTTGAAGAAGATTCGGCGCGACCGGGCCCAAGTCATTCTTGTGGCTCCGGACTGGGCTCGAAGAGTTTGGTATCCCGAGCTACTCAGTATGAGCGTCGATCCCGCGATCCGTCTGCCTCTTCGGGAGGATCTTCTGTCGCAGCAGCAGGGGACGGTCCTCCACCCGAACCTGTCCAGTCTCCACCTCCTTGCGTGGAGATTGAGCGGCGGCAGTTGATTCCTTTCGACTTGCCTCCCGAAGTTTGTGATGTGATTCTGGCAGCTAGGCGTCCCTCCACTAAGGTGGTATACGCCTGCAGGTGGAACAAGTTTGTGGCATGGTGCACAGCAAAGGCTGTGAATCCCCTTTCTGCCCCTCTTTCTGAGGTTCTTCTGTTCCTTCTGTCTCTGGCCCAACAGGGTTCTGCCCTGGGTACCATCAAGGGCTATCTTTGTGCAATATTGGCCTTCCTCAGGCTTCCTGATCAGCCCTCTCTTTTTAAGTCCCCTGTTGTTAACAGGTTTCTTAAAGGCATTACTCACCTCTTTCCCCCTGTTCCGTTTATAATGCCTCAGTGGGACTTAAATTTGGTTCTTACCTTCTTAATGTGCGCTCCCGTTGAGCCTCTGCATAACTGTCCTCTTCGTCTTCTGACTCTGAAGACAGCCTTTCTGGTGGCCATCACCTCCGCTCGGCGGGTGAGTGAGCTCCAGGCTCTTTCATGCAAACCCCCCTTTCTGTCTGTTCATCCAGACAAGGTTGTTCTTCGGACGCGTCCGTCCTTCTTGCCAAAGGTGGTTACTGCCTTCCACATTGGGCAGACCATCACTTTGCCCACCTTCTTTCCGCCTCCTTCCAGAGAGGAAGAGAGGCTCCACCGTCTGGACCCAAAACGTGCGCTTTCCTTTTACCTCAACCGCACACAGCAGTTCCGGGTGGATGACCAGCTCTTTGTTGGCTACATGGGCGCCAAAAAAGGTCGGGCGGTACACAAGAGGACCATCTCCCGCTGGGTCATCTTGTGTATCAAGGCCTGTTATTCTTTGGCTAAGAAGGAGCCTCCTGTTGGGCTGCGTGCCCATTCCACCAGGGCTACGGCTGCTACCACAGCTTTAGGTCGCGGTGTTCTGTTGCAGGATATTTGTCAGGCAGCTACGTGGGCCTCGCTGCACACGTTTACCAAACATTACTGCCTTGACAGCCAGGTCCGGAAGGACGGCTTCTTTGGCCGTTCTGTCCTCCGGGACTTCCTTGTCTGACTCTGTTCGCAGACCCACCACCGGGGTTGGTATTGCTGGGGTATCTATTCTAAGGTAAGGAATCTGTCACTAACGTGTCTCTTTCAGATGCACAAGTTACTAACTTGTGTAACGATATAGCTGTAAGAGACAGTAGTTAGTGACAGATTCCTTACCGCCCACCCATCCTCCCCGTTCTGCGAACTGATTTCTAGGGTTAAGGACATCCCTTTCAGGGCCCTAGTATTTTTTCAGACACCTATGTCAGCTAAGTCTTGCATGGCTCTGCGTTCCTGGCGCGGAAAGTCGTGTACAGAACTGACGTCAGCGCGCAGGGGCGGCGTCTAAGTACTGCCCGCTACGTCATCCCGGCCATCTCGACGCCGACGGCGGACGCGGAGCCGCACGACGCCGCCTACCGACGCGCAAGTATACTGCTACGCAAAAACTTTCCGGATCCAGCCTGACGCCTGGGGATATTCTAAGGTAAGGAATCTGTCACTAACTACTGTCTCTTACAGATATATCGTTACACAAGTTAGTAACTTGTGCTTCAAGTTCATTCTGGAAGAAGAGATTGCTCTACTGGCATTCTTGATGCTAGCTTCTATGTGGGCTGAACCAAGGGTCTGTGTTATGAGAATGTCTCCTTTTGGTAGCCAATGATGCCAGCTGAGGGACTGATAAGCCCACCTTTACCAGATGGATGTCCTGTATCTAACCTTCCATTGTCTGAGCACATTCTGTAAGCACTAAAGTGGTATCGGTACCTGACAGACCTATCCCATCAGCTACCTGGGCTCCTCAACACGTTCTTAAGGATTTTTCCTGGTCGATGTAAAATTTGCCCAGGAACTTCTCAAATCTGGGTTTAAGCTACCCACAAGGATAATAACGAGAAAGCTGAGTCAAAGTAGAAGGATAAAGTCACCTCTTTGGCGTTAGTACTATTGGGCAATTGCTCTTTCCCATTGTCAACCCACTCCCGTTGACCCCCAGACATCATTTAAACACGTTCAGGGGCTCCTTTTTAGGTCTCGCCTACGCAGCGCGCATGCGCTACACATGAGGACCTTTAGCCGTCGCTCTGGTCATTTTCAAGCACACACACTCGTGCTTGTGGCGGCATCCACCATGCGGGAGCGAGCAGGGGCGCGCCACAAGCACAAGTGCAGTGCTTGAAAATGAGCAGACTGCGCGCGCACGCATGCAGCACTCCCGGGCTCTCTCTCTCTCTCACTCGCTCTCTCTCTCCTCTCGCTTTCTGTCTCTCCCGCTCTCTTTCTCTCTCGCAGGACTGCACACTGATTTTTATGGGAAGATGAAGCTGATGATCTCGTACGAGGTTGTTTCTTACAATTTGAGAAGAAACAAGGGAAACTACACAAATACTGTGCTCGGCACCCCCAACCTAATCGGAATCATTGATCGTTTCATATGCACTAGAAAAGCATATATTGACTGCATGTCAACTCGCATAGTGCATTTCTTCCCTTTTGCGATGCTAACTTACAATAAATGCATACACTTTTGCCCATTGTTTGCTTGCTATTCCTTGCAGCTGTCCTTTAACTTGTCAACGTCATTAAGAGGCAACTCTGCCTGATCAGAAGGCGTTTCATTAGATCTGAAAATAAGTAGCTTCTTCCCACCTTGCAGAGTCTTGCCCACTGTTTATTTGCTTGGGGTTCATTAATAACCACCCCACTACACATGCTATTGACTCGTTTTGTGCCAATGCAGAGTAGCCACTTAGCTTTCCAGCATTCAGGTATTATAATTTCATTAAATTGCACTCCATAACAAAGTTTCATATCTCTTGTAATGGAGATTTTCTTATGTTGTAAGGACCGATGGGCTAGATTTTCAAGAGCCATTTAAAACTCTTGACCAAGCGCTACATTGTTTTTGTAAGTCTCCTGGTTAGAAGTGCAACCTCGTTCTAGGTTACATTTCCGCATTTGGATTTCATTAAAATGGAACACTGTTACTTTGAAAAGTCGGCAAAAGTAAATTTGCATTTCATACTCCCTTTTAACATTAACAATTCAAGCTATCCCATTTGCACACAAATACAGTTTTACCGTTAATAATGTAAAGCGAATTTTAGAGCACTGTGCACTATGAAAAGCATTTTATTGCTGGAGGTCCCTTTTCAAAGTGGTAGCTGTATAAACCCTTAGACACAATAATCGTGTACAAGCTTTAAGCCAGTCCTTTGTCACTCGTGTATTGGCATAATTTAATGTTACTGAGTGGGTTAACAGAAGCTCTAGTGAGCTGGGGATCTGTTGCCCTTGAGTGGACTCCATTTAATTTGGATTGGTGGTTTAATTGCTCCTCCAATGTACTGATTCTCGGTCTCTCCTGTATCAGCAACATAGAATTCTACCCTAGCAGTTTAACAATTGGTGGGTCCTATGTTACATAATAATGAAACAAGAGAGCTACCCCTTAATTACAAAGCTGAGGGGGTAAACCACTGAGCCATTACAATGTTGCACCCAAACTGGGAGCACCTAAAAAACGAGCATTGGCATAGGCAATAGGTCTCGCCTTTGGGACCTTATAAGTGTTTAGTTATCCAGCACAATATCCTTGGTGCAACAACATCAAGTGTTGCATGGCTAAACACTTAAAAGGTCCCAAAGGCGAGACCTATTGGCTATGCCAATGCTTGTTTCTCCATGAAGGGAACTAGTAAGATCATGCTATTCATGCCATACATGTGCAAAGTACAGCCGCACATCTCTGAACTGCCAAAGAAGCTTGTTCCCGTCCCACATAAAAGGTGTAGGGGACGTATTAAGAGTAACAGTCACCTAGAAGTTATTGTCCTGTTAACTTTATGGTGTTTTATTATTTACAGGGGACACTTTTATTTTTGGCTATACTGCTTGCAAAACATTGATGTGCTCCCTCATTGAGGAAATTCACACTTTTTTTCAATTTTCCATTTTTATGTATATTTTTGTCTGTAAATGTTTTGATTATATTTTAGAACTAACGGTGCTGACCAGTATGTTGCCCTTGGCAAGTTGTTTTGGATGGTTCTCTGTTTACACTGTTTGGCCTAGATTAAATGTGTTACTTCAGAAACACATTCTTTGATCCAATACCTCTACTTTTTTGTACATGCACTGTTTCCACTGTATCTTTCATTGTGTGAGCACTGATAACTGAACTTTGACCTAAACTGTTAATCATCAAATATGCATATTGATCTTTTTATGAAATAGTTGTGATCGTTTATTTATTCTGCTGGCCTGCGATGAAATTATTTTGGCTTGCAATGTTTAATTTGCATTTTTTTTTTTTTAATGATGCCGCTGTGGACCTAAATTATTTTGCAACGATCAGATGCAGGCTTAACTTCAAAAGTGGCTTATCTAGTTGCAGAATAATAACTGTGCTATTAGAATGAATTTCATGGTATAACTCGTCATTTTTTTGTCTACAGAAAAGTCTGGGTCTCATTCAGCAGGAGGTCCATCTCATCTTAGCAGCAGCAGTTCCTCTGAATCTGGAAGCAGCAGTTCAAGTGGTTCCAGCACCGACACCAGTGATTCTGAATAAATCCTGGACGTTTCAATATACAAAAGACAAACCTGAGATCCAGCAGTGTTCCCTTCAAAGGCTAATGTTGAACTTCTGTTCCGTGGTGTGCTTTCTTTTTATGCCCCATTATACATAAAAAGGAAAAATCTCACTGTTGGAGGTCCATGCATATGCAGAGGACCGTGTAGATGTAATTAGATCTAACAGGAAAAATAACTTCTACAAAGGTTTTTAATGCGTTTATTTTTAACAAAAGAAAAAAGTTGTTGGTTGGAAACGTGTTATCGACATGTTCAAACATCCACTGGTTTAAAAAAAAAAAAAAAGTTTGTAACAGTTATCTTGCAAAACATGCTTGCAAAAGACACTTTCCCCCTGTTTAGACTAGGCATCTCTGGAAAGTTTTTTTTACGAAAAAAGAGAAAAAAGAAAAATAATAATCTAACTGTAAAAATGGTACCTACCGTCTGTGTGAAAGATGTTAGCCTTTGAATAGATGTCTGTATTTTGTTCTTGGCACTAGTATTCTTAATCTCAAGTGTACAGTGTGATGAAAACATCAGATGCTACCATCTTTTATTTTTTAGTCTTAACTTAAAAACACGTGTGCTGTGGATTGCTCAAGTGTATCTTTAAGTTAAAGGCTTGTTATTGGGGTGACTTTTAACCAAGAAGAGGGCATTTCAGCATAAAAGCGCCCTCACCCCAGATACACCACCGAAACTGAAAAAATAGGATGATTGTATGGGTATGTTTAATCTTGTGCTTTTCGTGACATGGTGGCCCATCCCATTGGTAGGGATCAGTGGGTTGTCTGTCGCATGAAATGCAGGTTTTCCTAGCGCTGAAACTTTTTACCTCAAAAGAAAGGACTGAAAGAGGACAGATTTCAAAGGTTCAGCACTTTTTTTTTATTCACGAGTGCAGCCTAGCATTTTATCCTGCACCACTGCAACACATTCCGAGAGTTGTTCCCACTTTCATGTATATACGCATTTTATTTATTAACATAATTGGTTATTTTAAGTGCATAAAAACTTTTAAAAGAAAGAGAGCAAAGGTAATTAAAAGGAGATCTCAGAACTCTCCCTAGTGTAATGCTAAGGTTTCAGTTAAGGGTGCAGTGGTTCTTACTGCTCTTATCGCCTGTTTCAGTGCTTTGAATTGTTGTATTCTTTCTCAATTTTTTTAAAATTCATTTTTGTACAGAGCTGTTTGGACACTCCTTAGATAAAGATTCCTTACAGCTGCAACGCAACATATATAAATATATAAATAGTTTTCTTTTCTTTTTAAATATTTTCAACTGGTCTCTTTAGGAAATTTTTGTAGCTACAGTTTGTGTCCCCCAAGTCTTTCAAAAAAATCCACACTTTGAAAACTGTTATGTGAAAAATGTATAGTAAATTTTAACTTTTTTTTTTTTTTTTACTTATTGTAAAGAAAAAAGTAATATACAAAGTTTTTAAACCACCTAGATTTTTTTAAAAGGCTGCTGAGCCGTTGTCATTTTACATAGGATGTGCAAACTTGTTGGATTGGCAGTTACCATATGTAGCTAGTTTAGTTTAATTGGGATGGTAGCTAAGGAGAGGAATGGTGCTTCTTGAAGAACTGAAACCTTGCTGAACATATTTGGGTTACCGCCTAATATTCAATTCTGGTAATATTAGTCAATTTCACCTTTTATAAATGCAGAAATATGTTAATTAAAGAAGAAAATGGGCAGAGTTATCCTTGATTTCACTGGATTTGCCTGCATTCCCCTGGTAATTTAGAGGGCGGTATTATTAATTACTATTGATTTTTGTGGAGCATTAAGAAAACTGGACTCTATTTGGCCAACATTTCCTTTGCAGTGTCTGATGTGCAGGAAGCTAACAGACGTATTGTAAACTTTCCATATATCCCAAATGTAAACGCTGTACTGTTTTAATACTGCAATTACATGATGTATCCATTTGTTTATTATATTGTCTCTGCTCTTCTTAGTCTCATCAGCTTGCAACTTACAAGAGAACCACTGGAACCAAGATGCTCTCTAAGAAGTCCCTAAAATGTAGCCATCTCAACTATAGGATTGATAGACTGAGAACAGTTTTCTGTTAAAACTTGGCATTAAAATCGCCCACCTTAGATCCTCCATTTTGGAATGCCTAACCTGATACTTGTGTGAAGTTTCTTTGCAGCTCACTCTGAAGATAGCAAGCTGGAACCACATACCCACCAAATGCAGTAACTTAAATTTGGCACTGCACTATTATACGGTTTCCTGCACCCTTTCCCATACATGGTAACTAGAATGAATCGCATTTGGTCAAGACATGGTTTATGTTTATGGCTGTCACATGTCCTGATTAAGTACAGTGTACCATTCAGATGATTTATGCAGGTTTTTAGTTGCATTCCCCAGTTGTGGAGCCTTAGGTGTTGCGATAGTGTGTGTCTGGATTTCTCTATGTATTTGTAATATTCTCAGGAGGGAAAAGAGGAGTCACTAAATATGCGTAGTCGCCAGCATAGATAAAAAGCAGTTCTAACTCTCGAAGCTTTATTTTCCAGTTGTTTATTACCAAGCATGAAACTGGGTTCTTTCTCTGTACAACAATTGATAACCCATAATTGCTGTGTAATTTAGTCATGCTGACTCTGTCACACACTGCTCTATGGTACGGAAGCTCCTTTTTGTTGGCATCCAACCAGGCTTGCTTAGGGTACATAACAGTGCCAAAACGTATGTCCCCCATCACCCTAGCCTGTGCTTTAATTTATTATCACGATCAGTTTTCCTGAAATGGTGCTGTTATCTTATGCTTTACGTTTTGCAAAAAAGTTGAATGTTAGCGACTGCTCCATCTTATGGATGTCAAGACTTTCTGTTCTGCGAGTTTCAGTGTTGTATCTGTAAATGACTAAGAGGCTCCTGTTAAAACTTAATGATGAGCAGATTAGATTACAGGCAATTTTAAATGCAAGTGTTTATGCAACTCTGACATTCTCCCTAAACAATTTGGCACACAACCGTGTGAAAAAGAAAGCGGAGCATGACTACATTGAGTCACACCTGTGTCACTGACAAACCAATCTTCCAGCATGCCACCCATCTAGAGGGTTGTGCCATACCCTCTTGCTACTTGTATGTGTACCCCTACCGTGGCATCGGAGTCAGCTGCACTGGTTCATATCTTGGTAGGACTTCCACATTGTATAACTCATGCGTTATCCTATTCATACATTTTCATATTTATTTTTAGATTGCAGCTATCCATTTTCAGTAAGTGACAGCAAATATGTAAATATGGTCTTCCTTAGCGGTTTTGTGAACCAGATGCAAACTGGCAGCAAGTGTCTGTGCAAATCTATTAAGACCAATTGCTTTGTCCTCTAGTGTTTTCCCCCTACTGATATATTCCCACGGAGTGCTGAAGTTGGTGAGTTTCTGGAGCTACTACATATCTGCAGACCCACCAAACTAGAAGACAGTGGCTGCAGAAGTCTGGATAAAGCAGAACATGTATGCGTTAGAAATTAGTTTGACATTATAAGGTATGATAGTTCTCATATTTCATTTGGAAATTACCTGGTAAAAAGAAGTTCCTTAACACGGAGCATTTTTTTCCCCGGCAAGTTTTAGTCCTTAATTAGGACGTTGCTATGTAATAGTATGAACGTTTCAAAACCAACCACTAAACCTTTTAGTATCCCATTTTAAAGCATTGGTTGGGCAATATTAACATATGTAATGGTTTTTCGAAGTGCTTAAGCTTCCTAATAGAAACTGTGTAGAAGTTTCAAATTATGAGGAGGAAATAATTTGGGACCGAGAAACCTTCCTGTTTGAGACTCTCATTGGGGTTAGATAAAATCACTTAATTAATTGGGCCAACAGTATTGACCTTTTTAGTGCCCCTTTGCCGCTCTGTTTCCAGGATTCTACATGAGAAATAGTATCTTACTAAAAGTACATATATCCAGTGAGTGCCTGCATGGACACCCGTTTAAAATGGTGACTGTGTTTTAATTCATGTTTGGATGCAGTTTGTGACTGAATTGATTAGTATTGCTACTCCTGCCTAGGAATAGCAGATAGAAGAAAAAGCCCGACCCCTCTCCCACCCAATCCCCCCCCCAATGGCCAGGAATAGCAGATAGAAGAAAAAGCCCCGACCCCCCCTTCCCAATGGCCAGCAAGGTCTCTCGAAGCGTTATTGAGTCAGGGTTCTCAAAGTTCCCTGTAATTGCATCAAAAATGCCTTTCAAGCAATCGCACCAATCCCATCCCAGCACCATCCTGCTTCAAATATAGCAAAACAGGTGGGCAATAACTGCACACCTATGCTCCTTGCCAGAATCTAGGAATGAACTTTTGAACCTTTACTTATCCTGAACAGACAAAAGCTTGGTATCAGTCTATGCCAAACGTTTGACGTGTGAATGTGCAGAATTTGAGTGTACTATTGTTTATTTTTTTACACAGTTATATTTTACTATAAGCCTTTGTTTGGATGCATTGACGGATGTGAGACTTTGCGCTTTTTTTCATTCTAATGTCCCATTGTTCAGCTCAATTGGAAAGAAAAGTAGGCATCAAATAGTTTCAATAGATAGGCAAAGATAACAAGATAATCTGCTATCTGTATTTTTTGCTGAAATACAAATCCGCTGTTTGCTTGGCCAGAGAAAGTCCGCTCTGTTTGGCACCAGTAATTTAAGAGGGAAGAAGCTTTGAAATTTTTTTTTATTTACACCTGTAAAACGGTATAAATAGTCAAATATAATCAAGGAATACAAAATATAAAGACTTCTTGTTCAAAGTGTTTGTGGTGTTCGATAATTGCATGTATCATTCACATCTTGCATGACAAGGAGATCATTCAAGCTTGACATCCAACACTTGTTTTGCCCCCTTCATGGCATGGAGGTCCTGGGGCTTATAAATGGAACATCATAGTGTGAAAAGTGAGAGGTCTTGGTTATGTCGGCGACACTGATGCAGAATTGTCCTGATAATACAGATGTAGTTAGTATGAAACAGCATCCAGACCGCAATTGGACTTTCATACGTGAATTGCATTGCTTGTGTTCTTAGAACTGCCTGACTACACACGGTCCAGCTCTTCTACCTTACTGAGAGTACCCTGACTCCACCATTAACATATAACACTGTTTATTACCGACTACCTCTGTTTTAGAACGATTCTTCATTAATGACACCGACATAAGCACAGACCACCTCCCTTTCACACTAGGACATTTGCTTATAAGCCTGTGGACTGTGCCACATAAAGGAAGTGAAACGCATCTAGTTGTCAAACTCAAATGATCTTGGTGCCATCCAAGATGTGAACAGTACTTGCAATTACCGAACACCGCAATAAACTCTTTGAACAAGAAACAGTCATGAGTCTTCGTGTTTTGTGTCCTTGATAATTTTTTAATGTTACTTTAATCATGCAAATCTAACTCCTCCTTTAAACCTTAGGTGTTTGTATTCTGTATGTTCATGCTCATTATCTCTGGGATACAGGGCCCTGCACATGTGTCCGTATCAATGCATTCATGCAAAAGCCACATCGCCTTTTTTGCTTAAATTGGATGTTAAGTGGAAGCACAAGACCTTTGGGCCCTTTTCTCGTTTTGTCATGAACTGTATAGTTGAATGTTAGAAATATTTCAAAGTAGGAGCTGGAATAGCAGTACCTGGTTGTCATCCGTTCTCTTCCTTAAAATACCAGAAAAGGTGTGCCTTGCAATTTTGGTGCAATCCTGAACTAAATTCCTAGTTTATCCTTTTATTTAAAAGGCACAGCAATGTTAAAAGCTGAAATGGAGCTTGGTGCAGGCACTAAAATGGTGGACACCAACAATGGGTAGGAAAACTTTTTAAAATGAATAAAAAAGAAAAGTAGTTCTTTATGACCACTCACAAAAGGTGGCAAGGCAGGCTGTATTTGTTTTGATTGAGAATTGTGAAGTCATTACATTGGGAGCATTAATCCCGCTTGTAGTGTAATATTCATTGCCGCTCGTCTACATTTACATATCCTAAAATCATTAAATTAATAAAATCACCAGAAAAAATGTAGCTATTCATTCAGGATTCAATACTTTTTTGTTCTGATATTGACATAACACTTCTATCAAAAGCTATTTTTTTCTTTTATATTTAAACAGATGATTTTCCTTATGATGTGCATGCAAGTTTACCGTAACTTTCTTAAAACTTTTTAGTGCTGTTTATAGTATAATCCTGTAAATGTCAGTTATTTGAGAATGAGTCCGTGTTAGGTAGTTTTAGCTTGTTAATTGCAATGCTGGCCTCAACACAACAGAATTTTCAAAGTATAAATAAGGGTAGAAAGTAATCTTTGTTGTTCCTGGTAATCATGGGCCCTGCTCAGGGGGCTATTGTTTTGTTTTCATAATAAACGAGAACAAAAATACATTTGTGTTCTGTTTTCTGTTACACATCTGAATTGCTTTCTTGACATTTGGCGCTCTAGTTTATAACCTAGACTGAAAGTGCTCTAAACACACTTGGTGGTTATTAGTGAATCGATTTAATTAAATGTTCTCCTATTTTTCTGATTATTTCAAGAAATATGTACCTAGAATCTGAGTGAAAGCAAGTATTGTTAAAATACTTGATGGCTATTGGTTTATTGCATCATTTTTTTTCTTATTTTAGTTTACAGAGTAGTAAATTGTTTTCTGTATGCTCGCATTTTATATTCTTTATAGAGGGCTCTGAATTTTCATGGGAGGTTGATTTTTTAAATAATTACTTGATTGATCGTATAAAAGGCATGTTTGTAGGCCATGTCTCTACAAAATTCTTGCTCGACGCCACAGTGATTAGTCTTCGGGCCCATTCGGGTTCTCCTGACTTGTTGGTAAAACAATTGGTGCATCCAGCACTCTTTTGGCATCATTGCCAACTTCATCGGGCTCAGTGACAAGGATCTACTTGATGCCCCGCTTGGGGCTGCTGTACTCTTCGGGGCCTACTCCATCATAGTCTTCCCCGGAAATGTTCAGTTTGTGACTGTGCATAATTTGTAATAAAATAAGTGCCAGGGCCCTCGTAAAGAGGCCACTGCATCTTGCACCACTCATTGCCCCTGCCAATGGCAGTACCAACAGAACTACTAACTATCACACGCCTACAAGTGTGACAGGTCAGACTACTCCAGGCCCCCAAAGCAATAAGAATGACTTGGGTGGCAGGTATTAGTCATTTTCAATTTATATTGAATTAAACAACTGATGTTGATCTTATCTTTAAATTAGACAAACAGCCCCACCATGTGATATACTGTCACAAGTGCCAGTGTTGACAATTAAGTGACAGTACCTAGCACAAGAAAACACCGGTTCAAATTAACCACTGGTCTGTGATGGAAAGGACTCCATTCCCGAAGTGTCAAGCTAAGTATCCGCGGACAGACCTCCACCAGGTTTGCACCAAAACAGCCTTTCTCACAGCGCCAATAACACCTTCGACCCCGATATGACCTTTAGCGCTGGCATCAAAGACACCCTCCACGCCATCTTCAGCTCTGAAGACTCGGTTGGTGCCCAAACCTACCTCGATACCAGTAAGTCATAAACCAGCTTTGGTGCCCAAAACTTCATCCTCCACGGCATCCAAGGGCCAGGAGCAGACCATTCTGCAGCACCTACAAGATGAGCTTGACGCCAGACAGAAGATTATCCTCATCCATTTACAAATCTGCAAGATCCTCACCCACCCTCTGGCAAAGACTCAGGCCCCTATTCCTCTCAAGAGGATTCCCTTATGAAGAGGCTATTGCCCTCGTGGCTGAACCACTGGCCAAAACTAAGAAGCATCAGGTTCGTGGTTTTAGCTGTGTGCCTCGTAGACCCTGTCTTCCTCCGTCACCTCCTTCTCCATCCTCTCCCTCCCCCACTCCTTGCATCCCCTCAACCACAGGGCACCCCTCAGCCTGAATCACCCCTCACTTTCATTGGGGGCAGTCCATGTTACCCACTGAATCCCTATGATGCCCCCTTTGACCCTCAGCCACATGCTAACCCGTGGGGTGACTGTGATGTCAACCCACCTTGGAACAATGACCCGGCCCTTTACCATCCCTACTTCTTAAACCATGAGGTTCTATAACAGTCACCTTTCATAAGGTAGAGATGCATAAGGTCCAGGAGGATGAGGATTTCCTCATGGAGACGCTGTCCTTCGACCAGTGCTCCATACAGTTCCTCCTTATACCGAGAATACCCAAAATCGCTCCGGAGGTATTAAAAAGCCAGTTAAAGCCAGGGTGGTGACTTCTAGGGTGGAAAAGAAATACAAGCTCTTAGACCCCGCATACATCAAGGGACCACTCCCCCTCCAGACTCCATCATGCCCACACCCAAGGCACCATGAGACGCCTCCTCCAGACAAGGAGAGCAGGAAGATGGATTCAGCGGGGCCCTACTCAGCCATAGACCTATTCGTGCATCGCCAGCTCAGTGGGGCTGCTCACCATTTATGATCGGTAACAATATAATGAAATGGGGCTCATCTCCTACACCAGTACAAGAAACTGGGCCATGAGCTCTTTTCTGAGGGTAAGCTTATTTCCAACACCAACATTTGGTGTTCCGTGGTCTTTGCTGACTCTGCAGAACGCGGTATCAACTCCAGCATCCTTATTCACTGCCATACCTGGCTGCGTGTCTATGGCTTGAAGCAAGAGATACAGCAGCATCCGCTCAACTTGTCCTTCGATGGAGAGCACCTCTTCACACCACAGGTTGACCAGATGCTAAAACAAAAATCAGAAAGGACATGGATATCGCGAAGGCTATGGGGGGCTCTTCATACGCCTTCTCCCAGGGTTGGTTTCACAAGTCCCAGTACAGATAGAAAGGCTAGAACATCTCCCCTGATGCCACTACCTCCTATCACCTTCACGGAGCCGTTCAAGGGAAGGCTACAGGTGTGGGGGAGAACAACTCCCAGGGCCACACTCAACCTGAAGGACGTCAACTTTAACATCCTGATCCACCCTGCACATCGCCGGTACCTCCGGTTCATGGTAAGAGGCCAGTATTTTCAGTTGAAAGTGCTACCCTTCAGAGTCACCAAGGCCCCCAGTGTGTTAAAGTCCTACCTTCAGTCTGAAATCAGTCACCGGAAGAGCTTAGCCCAGCCAAACACTGATCCAAACTTTCCAATCGTTACTGCCTCTTTTTCAGCTAGATCGCCAAATAACGGTCAGGACAGTCCTGATGGCCTCCAGCATGTATTGTTCCAGAGAAGGGGAGGCACACGTCAGGGATGCCCCCTCTCGCCCTTATTGTTTGCCCTAGTGATGAAACCCTTGGCACTGCGGTTGTGGTAGTCTGGACATGCTTGGGGCATACCGGTTTGGGGCCAGCTCCATGCTGTTTCTCTGTACCCCGAGGATGTCTGTGTACATCAGGGACGTGCGCACTGGCATGGCAGATGTGATACAGATTCTAGACTGCTTCAAAGCTGCCTCAGGGATGGGTATTTATTTGGTCAAGACTTTCTTCCTCCTGGTTGCCCTGCACAAGCTGTTTGGATCAGGGACCAGGTGGGAACCGCGGACCTTCAGGTTCTTGGGTATTAATATCTTTCATTCAGCGCGGGACATATTTGATGGTAATCTCACGATGGCGATATCCTCCCTGCATCCCCAAATTGCTTTCTGGTGCTCACTTCCCCTCTCAGTCCAAGGCTGGGTGGCGCTTGCCAAAATGGCGATGATGCCCGGACTCCGTTATTACTTTTCAAACATACCGAACCACGTCTCCCGTGGCACCTTTCGAGTACTAAACACAATGCTGGGCATTTTAATCAAGAACAAGGGGAGGTGCAAGGTGGCCCTCTCCAAGCTGCAGCTGCCACCAAAGGGTGGAGGGTTGGGAGCCCCCCAGAGCATGAGCACTATCTGGCGGCCCAAATTCAGTGGCCAGCCCTATATCTTGCTGGACTCAACTTGGCAGAGATGGGTACTGAGGCTGAGGCACAGACCCAGATAACAGCTATTTCTTCGCAGCACTGCGTTGCTGGGTGTCCTCGAACTACCTACTTCGGGTGGTGCTTGAGAGCCTCTGCAGAGCGCTGCGGATGTCGCCTGGGATTCCCCGGTATGCCCAAGAGATACCCCTTGCATTGTCGCGTGTCTTGCAGGCCGCAGTGGGCTGAGGAAGGGCAGGTCTTTGTAAGGCTGCAGGGGAGAGTGCACTGGGCCATTTGTTCCAAGGAGAAGCGCTCATCCCATTCGATTTACTGATGGAACAAACAGATATTCCGGAAGGGCCAATTCCTAGCACATAGGCATCTTGTGGCAGAGCTGGAGCGTCATTGGGGCGTCATGGACACAGAGCCGATCCCACACCCCCTGATGCAGGCCTTGTACACAGTGGAGAATGGGTGGCACCTGATTTTCTGGTTAGCAAAAGTCATGTCCCACAGGACCCATTGGTGATGCTGCGTCGTGCCTGGGAGCAGGATGTTGGCCGTGCTCTGACTGCAAAGGAGTTGAACAAATTCCTGGTATATTAACGTAAGATCTCCCGCCCCCCCAACTCCCGGTTTCAGTACATCAGCATAACATTTTGCACAGGGCCTACTTAACGGGCAGATTACATAAAATGTTTCCTGCAGTTCCGCCGCCATTGCTGCACCTGTGTGGTGGATATAGCACACATGTTTTGGAGCAGCCTGGGTGTTCGCGGGTTGTGGATAGAAGTCTGTGTAGGCCTCCGCCTTGTTACGGGCCGTTCCGACCTCGATAATGCGGCCTGCTGTCTTTTGGGCCTCCACAGGCGTAGGAAAGCAGGTGGCACCCCGAATTGATTCATAGAGTTAGTGCTGATGCTCGTCTGGGACAATCGCAATGCATTGGAAGGCCCTTGCGCTTTCGAGCATGGCGCAGTAGTGGGGGCTGATGGACCAGTGAAGCGGGGGTGAAGGTGGCGGTGCTTTGCTGGAAAGAGTTACAAGGACTGCAAAAGCACCCCATTGCGTCAGCATGGGACAGGCTTCTCATAGACGTTAAGGGAGTCTTAGAGTGATCATAGCTCTGCATAGTGGCGCCCCCACCCCATGTCCCTTTAATTTTGCTCCCCTTGTTCCCCAGGCACTTTGCCCTGGACACATCCTTCTCCACCCTCACATCCTACTCAACCCACAGTCGCTAGATTCCTGCTGAATGGCGGAGCAGCACTTTCCTGGCCCTGCAAGGCTAATGGGCGCGCCCAGGCTGCACCAGCGCCACTCCCCTGTGTGTGTAGGGACTAGGCTCAAGTTTGATGTTCTTGATTTCATGTTTCAAAGTTATTATTCCGTCATAATGGTCACAAGCAAACGATCACTGGGAAGATCAAGTGTTGATTTGGGCCAGCACCTATCACTCTGCAGTGATGGTACAGCAACAATATGTTGCAGGGCCGGCCCTTTCTCTACCCAGTGCCTCGAGTGACTGTCACGCAGGATGCTTCCCATAGCGGGTAGGGAGTGCATTTACAGGACTTGACCCATCATGGCATGTGAGCACTGCACCAACTGGGTCTTCACATTGACCACCTAGAGCTACTGGCCATCTAGTTAGCTCTCAAACTCTTTTTCTGCCACATTCAGTACAAGGTGGTCCTTATCAGCACAGACAACATGGCTGCCATGTACTACCTCTAGAAAGAGGGCGACACTCGCTCACCACTGTTGTCATTGTTAAATCAGGCATTTGGCAGTGGGCACTACACCACAATGTCAACCTCCTGGCGCAGTATCTGCTGGGAGTGGACAACGATCTTACAGACCTGTTGAGAAGGATGCAGCAACAAGTCCACGAGTGGGAACTCCACTGTCCAGTCCTGCTCCAGTAGTTCCGGCAGGGGTTTACCAATGTTGACCTCTGCATCACTGCCGAAAATGCCAAAGCCTCGCCTCCAAGTTCCCACACCCTCAGTCCATGGGCAGTGCATTATGATGAACCTGTCAGGAATATTTACCTATGATTTTCTACCTCTTCCACTCCATCCATTCATGGTTCGGAAGCTTTCGGCAAACATTCCTCAGTCTGATCCTGACTGCTTCCATGTCGGACAGGCAACCCTGGTTTACCACCTTTTTCAACCTCTTCCCTAGTGCCCCACAAGAAGCTGTCCAACTGTCAGATCTCAAACAGAACCAGGGCTCACTTAGGCACCCAAACCCCTGGAAGTTCAGTCTCGCAATTTGACTCCTGAAGTCCTAGAGATCATCTACCTCCATCTCCCTCCTTCGTGTATGACCACCCTCATGTATGACCACCCTCAAGTAGGCTTGCTGCTGTGCAGCTAAATGGAAAAGATTTGTCCACTTAGTGTCTTCATAAACACATCAACCCTCTCAAGCTTGCAGTCAAAGTCACAGTATGGCGTTTTCTACATGTCTACCTGACTGCAGTTAGCCGCAGCCTACCTGCAGAACAGCTAACACACATCACTGTTCAGGATTCATTATTAAGGCCCCTGTATGGAACCTCAACATTGTTCTCATACGACAGGCCTGGTGCCTTGCCCACCTTCTGAGCGCAGATAGCTCTACGTGTTTCATCTAAGGAAAAGAACATACGTTCTTGTACTTCCTTCAAGGAGGGCCCAATGGTCTCTTCTGGTGAATCTGATTAGATGGTCAAGGCCTCTGTATCTGTTGCTTTGGAGGCTGTGTGGACAACATTTCCCTTGCTATTGATTGAAAATGGGCAAACCAGCCCTGAGGTAGTATATTAGATTCAGGTCTCATTGTTTTAGATTCAACACCATGGCTTATCATATGCCAAAAAACTGCCTGATTCCTAGTAGCCAGTATCCAGGATATTCCCCATAGTGCTGTACCCCATAATATTTTCGCCTTTTTTGGGGCTTCCTTGTAGGTTGCTCTAGCAGCTTGTATATCCTATAAAGTCCCATTTTTAATAGCATTGATTAAGAGTTTTGGCTTCTCTACAGTCCTTGCTATACCATGAGGGATTACCTGGATCTAAGGTTCTATTTGTGTTAGCAGGTTTGGTAAAATTAAAATCCTTCAGTTCCTCAAAGCATTTGGTGTGGAGGCCCATGATTATATGCATTGGGAGCCTAGGATTATCGAATGCAGTTTGAGTTGGGGTTAAGTGTTGATATAAATTGCTAAAGGCAACATTGTTTTTCGCTACCATATCCCATTTAACATTCCTTCTATTGTTGGTGATAGCCAAGTCACCACGGGGTGCCGTGTGTGTGTGTCTGAGTTTAAAGTCTGGGCTTCTCTGTAGTGTAAGGAATAGAGGATAGTGATCATCTGGTTGCGAGCTATTACTTCCATATCTATAAGATCAGGCCACAAGTACAGATCTAACAAAAAAGAATCAATGTTATTGGAGTGTGATTTTCTTCTGAAAGTGTTTTTGACTCAAATCCGATGCTTTGCGACCATTGCATGCTCTCAGATGGAAGCTAAGTGACTGGTCTATTTGCTGAAGGGCAGCCCTAAACATGTACGAAATACAGGGGCCTTGTAACTGGGGAATACCCCACTGTTGGTCCTATCCACAGGCTATGTCGCTTAAGAAGGTTGAGCGCTCAAAACAAATGTTAAAATCGCCACCCACCATAACAGCGGTAGACCTCTCGGCTATTGCAATACATTGTTACAATAATATGGTCTGAGATGCTGAAGACTTTATAGGGCTTCTACTGTATACATTGTGCATAGAATTTTCCTCATGGAATGGTAAAATAACTCAATCTCAAATATGTCGAGTGAGTTAATATTTAATTGCTTTACCTAACATCTGATAGAACTACTAACCCATATAACAAGACCCTCAGATGGGCTGCTGCCAGCTGGCATTCCCATGTCGGCAGTAGGCCATTTGGAATTAAACAAGCCAAATTATGAATTGGGTTCAATGGTTTCTATGTGAAAGCATTTTAGGTCTGTGAAGCTTTACTGGAGGTTATTGAGCATACTGCTCGCTTGAAGTAGTGAATGTATAGTGAGAGGGCCTTGCATTACAGAAAACATTAAAACTGTAGTGTGCTAAGTTATGCTAAGGGAATCTGTGGGCAAGGTCTTTAAGTTTACTGGTTACTTAGGAACTTTTTTGTTTGTGAATTATCCTCTTTGATCTGTCATTTTCTGCTTGGTGTTTCTAAACTCTGGGTTCGAGGCATATGAGCTGTAGATTGTATACTTTAGCATAGATCGCCATCTGGTGTTGGGCTCGGATGTTTGCACTTGGTTTTTGTTTGAAGAAGTCTTTGTAGTCACGAGATAGGTGACTCCTTATGGTGATAGTGCACATGGGCATCGACTCCATCTTCAGATTGTTTTTTTCCGCCATCGGGTTCGGATGTGACTTGCTGCGCTCCGGGTCGGTGTCGTTATCGAAACCCCCTTCGACGCGCAATCACTCACCTCTCGACGGTATTGTCTCGATCGCATTTCCCTTTCGACGCGCATCCTCTACAATCAAGCTACTCGACCTAGACTTCGACGTGGGCTGTTGGGCCTACCCGCGCCCACCACGTTGGACGCCGATGGAACGGACTCCCTTCAAAAAATGGCCCCAGTGTGGTGCTAAGTTACCACACTCTGACCTACACGAGGTGTGTAATCTTTGCCTCTCTCCGGAGCACGAAGAGAACACCTGCGAGGCCTGTTCATCTTTCAGGTCCAAGAAAACCATCTGTGATCGTCTGGCTCAACACCACGAAATGTGGATGGGGAAGCATTTCGATTCCGGACATCTTTGAACCAGGTCCCGATACCCTTCCAGAACAAGGAGCCGAGGAAGGACAGATCTCAGTCTCCGAGGCCGATGACTCCGACGTCGACGACGCAGTCACTCCAGCTCAGCGATCCGTGAGTACCAAGACCCCTGTCCTACCCACTCCCACACAGGAGGCTCCGGTAACACCTTCGCCCTCGGGCCTAGGTACACACCGGCCAAATATTTCAGACGCCCCGCCCTCCGGCCCAGCTATGAAACCGAAAGACAAGCCTTCCGGCTCTGGCTCGAGCCAACCCCACTCCGGTACCGATAAAACACCTCCGGCACCGAAGCCCAAACCCATAAATGTGCCACCACCGGCGCCAAAAACACATTCGATGCTGAAACCCTCGGGCCGAAACAGCCAAAAGACAAGCCTTCGGAGCCGAAACAGCCAAAAACCAAGCCTTCGGAGCCAAAACAGCCTAAACCGAAGTCTTCAGAGCCAAAAAACGTCCCCGAACCGAAAACTCCTACACCTAAGCCTAAACAGGATAAAACCCCTCATAAGGCAAAGGAACATACGGACCATAAATCTTCGGCTTCGAAAAAGGACACTGGATCCAAACACCCTTCTGTATCAGATCTTCCAGATCCAAAGCAGAAAACAATACATATTGACCCAGAGACTGGTCATATTACTTCCACACCAAAAAGGAAACCGGACTATTCACAAGATTCTCCAGTTCCTAGTAAAAAAAGAAATATAGGCACTAATACCTCTCCACCTCATACACCTCCCCCACCCTCTCCTCCTCTTACTGATCCCAATCTACTATTTTCTCCAGTACATTCCCCACAACTCTCAATTTCACCTCCACCACTAGATGAGGATAGTGATTAAGGGGATGGGGATAGGGATGGGAACACAAATCCACAAGGGGATGATGACGACGCACATATCATCCCACAAGATCCAGATCCCTGGCAGGATTATAATACTGATCCGGATCTATAAAATGACCCGGACCTATATCCCTCTCGCCCATCCCCTCCAGATGACAATGTGGGGTTTGCGCATCTAATCACCAGGGCTGCACAATATCACGGGGTACAATTACACTCCGATCCCTTAGAGGAAGACTTCCTATTAGAAACTTTCACTCAGCCACAAAAGTCCACAGACACCCTACCAATGTTGAAGGGCTTGCTTAAACATGCACCAGAAGTGTTTAAAGACCCCGTCAGGGCCAGGGTTCTTAACCCTAGAATAGATAAATAATATAAGGCAGCTCCCAACGACCCAATATACATCAAGGGTCAGGTCTCTTTAGACTGCCTTGTGGTGTCTAATGCACATAAAAGGGCCAATTCACAAACCACAGGCGACGCCCCACCTCCTGACAAAGAATCAAAACTTTTAGACGCATCCGAAAAACGTATTGCGTCACAAGCTGCAAATTATTGGAGAATTGCCAACACCCAAGCTTTGCTGGCAAGATATGACAGAGCTCACTGATGCGCTTGAGAAGCTTATCCAGCATCTCCCTGACCAATATAAGGACAAGGCAAATGACCTTATACAAGAGGGTAAATTATTTACAAATACATCCATTAAATGTGCTCTTGATGCTGCTGATACCGCATCTCGTGCCGTTAATACCAGCGTTTTGTTACGCAGGCACGGTTGGCTCCGGATATCCGGTTTCAAACAAGAGTTGCAAACCAGTATTCTTAACCAGCCTTTCGACCAAGAACATCTCTTTGGGCCTACAGTCGACACATCTTTAGAAAAGATGAAAAAAGATAGACTGAAAAATCTATGGGGGCCTTGCCATAGAGGTTCTTTTCGTCGCTCCTTTTATAGGGGTGGCTCCAAAACCAATACATCAGAGCAACCCTCCTCATCTTATAAAATCCCCAATCAAAGTTCCTTTTCCAAAGGATATTTCAGGGGAGGATACAGGGGCAACAACAATAAGGGAAGAGGACGCGGTAACAACACCCGCACCTCCCCTACCACCAAGCAGTGACTTCCCCTGACCACTCCACACCTGTCGGGGGACGTCTATCACAGTTCCTACCTGTCTGGAATTCCATCACCACAGACAGGTGGGTAAAATTATCCAGTATGGTTACTGCCTGGAACTCGCCTCCAATCCCCCCCAATGTTGAAGGGCTTGCTTAAACATGCACCAGAAGTGTTTAAAGACCCCGTCAGGGCCAGGGTTCTTAACCCTAGAATAGATAAATAATATAAGGCAGCTCCCAACGACCCAATATACATCAAGGGTCAGGTCTCTTTAGACTGCCTTGTGGTGTCTAATGCACATAAAAGGGCCAATTCACAAACCACAGGCGACGCCCCACCTCCTGACAAAGAATCAAAACTTTTAGACGCATCCGAAAAACGTATTGCGTCACAAGCTGCAAATTATTGGAGAATTGCCAACACCCAAGCTTTGCTGGCAAGATATGACAGAGCTCACTGATGCGCTTGAGAAGCTTATCCAGCATCTCCCTGACCAATATAAGGACAAGGCAAATGACCTTATACAAGAGGGTAAATTATTTACAAATACATCCATTAAATGTGCTCTTGATGCTGCTGATACCGCATCTCGTGCCGTTAATACCAGCGTTTTGTTACGCAGGCACGGTTGGCTCCGGATATCCGGTTTCAAACAAGAGTTGCAAACCAGTATTCTTAACCAGCCTTTCGACCAAGAACATCTCTTTGGGCCTACAGTCGACACATCTTTAGAAAAGATGAAAAAAGATAGACTGAAAAATCTATGGGGGCCTTGCCATAGAGGTTCTTTTCGTCGCTCCTTTTATAGGGGTGGCTCCAAAACCAATACATCAGAGCAACCCTCCTCATCTTATAAAATCCCCAATCAAAGTTCCTTTTCCAAAGGATATTTCAGGGGAGGATACAGGGGCAACAACAATAAGGGAAGAGGACGCGGTAACAACACCCGCACCTCCCCTACCACC
This sequence comes from Calotriton arnoldi, assembly GCA_963921515.1. NCBI lineage: Eukaryota > Metazoa > Chordata > Amphibia > Caudata > Salamandridae > Calotriton > Calotriton arnoldi. The sequence continues at coordinate 690,097 of CAWUFW010003156.1, forward strand.
AAGCAGTGACTTCCCCTGACCACTCCACACCTGTCGGGGGACGTCTATCACAGTTCCTACCTGTCTGGAATTCCATCACCACAGACAGGTGGGTAAAATTATCCAGTATGGTTACTGCCTGGAACTCGCCTCCAATCCCCCACACATCCCTCCCAAACACCGTCCAATGTCCACGGAACATTTGACCCTTCTAAAACAAGAGATTCTCTCTCTCTTACAAAAAAACGCAATAGAACCAGTCCCCTTACATCATCAGGGCACAGGGGTTTACTCGCTCTATTTTCTAATCCCAAAAAAGGACGGCTCTCTCAGGCCAACACTGGACCTCGGACCCCTAAACCTCTACATTAAATCAGACCACTTCCACATGGTCACTCTCCAACAGGTGCTCCCACTACTTCAACAAGGCGACTTCCTCTCCACTTTGGATCTAAAGGACGCCTACTTTCATATTCCTATTCATCCCTCTCACAAAAAATACCTCAGGTTCATAGTGGACGGTCAACACTATCAGTTCTCCCATTAGGAGTGACCACAGCACCCAGAGTCTTCACCAAATGCCTCGCAGTGGTGGTAGCTCACTTACGAAGGCAACACATCCACGTGTTCCCTTATTTGGATGACTGGCTCATAAAAGCCAAGTCTCACAACAGTTGTGTACAACACACACACAAAACCATCCAATTACTTCACGACTTTGGGTTCACAGTAAACCTCACCAAGTCTCACCTTCAACCATCCAAAATACAACAGTAATTAGGAGCCACTCTAGACACTGCAAAAGCCCTAGCATACCCCAATCCAGTCAGGATCCGCTCCATGCAGGCTCTAATATCCCAATTTCAGCCTCAACACTCATTGCCAGCTCGAGTCTTTATGCAGTTAATCGGAATGATGGCCTCTTGCATCCTCATCGTCCCTTATGCAAGACTCCAGATGCGGCCATTACAGGAATGTTTGGCACATCAGTGGAACCAGGCTCAAGGTCAGTTGACAGATCTGGTGTTGGTGGACAGCCGCACACATCGCTCTCTGCAGTGGTGGAACACACAAAACCTGTCCAAAGGGCGGCCGTTCCTCGATCCGGTTCCACAGATAGTGCTAACAGCAGACGCATCGCTCACCGGCTGGGGAGCTAATCTCCAAAACCAAGCCGTTCAGGGCTTATGGACCCATCAACAAAAACAACTCCACATAAATCACCTGGAGTTACTGGCAATCTTTCTAGCACTAAAGTCTTTTCAACTCTTGCTAGTAGGTAAAGCTGTCTTGGTACGTACAGACAACATGACAGCAATGTACTACATACAAAAACGGGGGGACACACTCTCTTCAGCTTTCACGACTAGCGCAAAGCATATGGAGATGGGCTATTCCTCAAAACATATACCTCCTCGCACAACATCTCCCGGGAGTACACAATCAGATTGCGGATTTGCTCAGTCGTCAAACAGCAGATCTACGAATGGGAACTTCATCCTCAAGTTCTTCTTCCATTCTTTCACATGTGGGGTCATCCACACATAGATCTGTTCGCCACACACCAAAACCCAAAATACCCAAGCTTCGCCTCCAGATATCCACACCCATTGTCCAAAGGCAATGCGCTATGGATGAACTGGTCAGGCAAATTTGCATACGCTTTTCCGCCTCTCCCGCTCATTCCGTTAGTGGTTTGGAACCTCAAACACTCCCTCACAATGATCCTAGTTGCTCCAACATGGGCACGCCAACCATGGTTCACAACCCTGTTGGAACTCTCAGTAGTGCCTCATCCAAAGCTGCGTCTCTCCCCCAAGTTCCTCACTCAGAACCATGGAGAGATAAGGCATCCAGATCCCAATCAACTCAATCTTGCCATCTGGCTCCTGAAGTCCTAGAGTTTGGCTACCTCAATCTCCCGCCAGACTGCATGAACATCATTAAAGAGGCTAGACGTCCTACCACTAGAGCATGCTATGCGGCAAAGTGGAAGCGATTTGTCATTTACTGTACAAACAACAAAATCGATCCGCTAGAAGCCTCCATCCAAAACATCTGTTATCTTTTTCATCTACAACAATGTAACCTAGCATACACATCTATACGGCTACATCTGGCTGCAATCGCTGCTTACCTCCAAAACAGACAACATTTGTCTTTGTTTAGAGAATCCGCTATCAAAGCGTTTATGGAAGGACTTAAAAGAATAATTCCACCTAGAGTTCCACCTTCTCCTGTATGGAATCTCAATATAGTCCTTACAGACTCATGTGTCCCCCATTTGAACCTCTGCACAAATGCGAGTTACAGTTCCTTACTTGAAAAGTAGCCTTCCTGGTAGCTATCACATCCCTTAGGAGAGTTGGTGAACTCCAGGCATGAACCATACAAGAACCATTTTTACAAATACACCATAGTAAAGTGGTTCTTAGGCCTTACCCAAAATTTCTGCCTAAAGTAGTATCTGCCTTCCACCTTAATCAGTCGGTTGAACTTCCAGTATTTTTCCCTCAACCAGACTCGGTAGCAGAACGCGTTCTCCACACGCTAGACGTTAAAAGAGCGTTACTCTACTACATCGAAAGAACTAAGCCCTTTAGAAACACAAAACAACTCTTTGTAGCTTTCTCCCCAACTCACAAAGGCAATCCCATTTCAAAAACAGGAATTGCAAGGTGGATTGTTAAATGCATCCAAATATGCTATCTTAAAGCTAAACGCACATTAACTAGTCCCCCTAGAGCTCATTCCACATGCAAACTAGGGGCTTCTATGGCATTCTTAGGGAACATTCCCCTAGATGACATCTGCAAAGCAGCAACTTGGTCTCCACCACATACTTTCACTAAACACTATTGTGTAGATGTGCAAGCAAAACAACAAGCTACTGTGGGCCAGGCTGTACTAAGAACACTTTTTCAATCCACTGCAACAGATGCAGGTTGCCACCGCTAGGGAGGAAAACTGCTGTATAGTCTATGCTAAAGTATACAATCTACAGCTCATATGCCTCGAACGGAAAATGCTTCTTACCAGTATGCATCTGTTCTTGGCATGTAGAGTTGTATACACCCACCCACCTCCCCGGGTACCTTTATCTGTTGCAGTATTATCTTATTTAGATACATTACATGGACATCCTTTTCTATTCTCTTACTAACTCCATCATCACCCTTTATGGCGAAAAACAATCTGAAAATGGAGTCGATGCCCATGCGCACTATCACCAAAAGGAGGAGTCACCTATCTCGTGACTACAAAGACTTCTTCAAACAAAGTGCAAACATCCGAGCCCAACACCAGATGGCGATCTATGCTAAAGTATACAACTCTACAGCTCTACATGCCAAGAACAGATGCATACTGGTAAGTAGCATTTTCCTTATAAATTTTCTCAAGCAGTTGAAATTCACGGTGGATCTTCGTTCCCTGGCTCCGTTGGATCTGATTGGCTCTTTTCTCCTTCCTGGTGTTCAGGAGGAGTTTGATCTCTTTCTGTTATCACCAAGATTATCTACAGCTTCGATCAAGAATCACAAGATGCCATGACTGCTAGGGTCAGGGAGGGATGAATATGTTTGGAGATATACCCTATATCTATAGATGGTATCGGTGGAACGTATGAGGATGAGTGTACCTAGCTCTCCCCTAATTGTTTGAAGGCAAGGTACCAATTAGCTCGCTGCACATACATGCGCTTCAGATCAACAACTTTTGCATTAACGCTAGCAAAAATCTCTGAGGGTCAGCTCGAATTTATCACACTGCTTTATGATGTAAAACATTGAAAGGAGTCCCTAATATCAGTTATTAAAATACAAACACCCTACACTAAATGGCCCACACAAGATGGCTGTTTTCTCAACCCATGTTGCCATTTCTGTTCACCATTCACCGCAAGAAACTAAACTTAACAAGCATTTGCAAAGCCAATAGGTTTCGCCTATGAAATCTACTGGGTTTTTAGTTTCTTTTAACATTTTTAATACAGTTTCCAAAAAAAACATTGTACATATCCAAACAAAAGAAAGAAAGGCAGGTATGTGCGGCCAGGGCAATAGTCGCCGACTTATGTACCAGACATGGATAAGGAAACCATGATAAAAGGATACAGAGAGTACTAAGTCGAGGCATCAAGTTAAAGCAGATGCAGCAGCTCTCGGTGTTACCCCGGTCCGGGAACATGATATCAATGACATGATCCTGGGTAAAGACATAGAGGACGACCTCCGCCACACCCAACCCCCTGACACGCAGTGAACCAGCAACTACTGCTCCCTTAGCAGGGGCCTTGTACCTGGGCATCAGCACTAGGGGCAGGGGGACAATGGCACTACACCCTCATCTGGTGATGGCACCACAGGCAACACTGAGCCCTCCTCTCACACATGCCCAGGCCCCTTAAGGGTTTGCTGGGTGAACCCCAAAACATTCACCTCCATTTTGTGAGTTGCAGTTTACCTGTGCCCCAGATTGCAGTGAAGCAAAGTCCAGGAGGTGGTAAGGAGGCAGACTAGTGCTGTCTCTTTCCTAAAATTTAAAAAAGCGATTTTTCCCTGCCTGTGATTACATCACTTTAAAAAAATATATATATATATATTAGCTGTCTTTGCCTGTGGTTTTTACAGTTTAAACATTGTAATTTAAACCTGCCCGTTATTGCATAATTTATCACCTGTTTTGTGTTTAAACTTGTGGTTTTTACTTGCCCGTCACTGCTTCCATTTAACCTGTTGAAATGTGGGATTTGCAGTCCATACTCTGTAGTTTTTCCCCTCTCATTCCCCGTGACTATCAGTTTTTCCCTCCAAATTTCTCCCTTGCTCTGTGCTAAGACCTGTATGTTAAGCAGTCCACCCCCAGCTCCCATTTTGTGTTAGCAAGTGAGTAAGACCAGCCCCCCCCTTCCTCCTCCCCCTAGCAATAGGGATATTCTACATCAGAGAGAGAACAGAGGGTGCTCTGAGACAGCAGTAATCTGCTGTGAGCTGTGAGCTGTTTAAGCTGTGTTTTATAGGGATTGTGCACTTCGTTTTTTGGCTAGGAGAGTGAGTAACGTTTTATACAAACAGTATTGTTAGAGGACAGTTTGTTAGGCCCTTACCTGCAGATGTCCAAAGTGTGGAATGAGCCTGTCTGTCTCCTAGGAGATTCTGAATAGAGGAGAAGCTTCCAACTCCCCGGCCAGCAAACCTTGTTTGAGGTTGCTGGGACCTTATATAGTCTGCTATTGGATGGTATATGTGTGCACTGATTGGTGGTTGTATCTGGTGTTTCTATTGGATTAGGGTTATTGTTCTCATTGATTGGATATTTGAGGGTTCTGGTTGGTTTCTCGGTCTGTGATTCAATCAATGTAGGGTTGGGACTAGGGTTAGGGTTAGGCTTTTTATTGGAAGTAGGAACTAGGGTTGCCTGTGTCATTGGTTGCTGCGTCTAGGGTTGGGACCACTACTAGGGCCTCTATTGGACGTAGAAATTAGGGTTTTTGAACCTGATTGAGTGCTTGGACTAGGGCTAAGATTGGCTGTAAGGTCCTGGTTCTAGATTTTAGGGCTAGGGTTGTGATTGGATAGTGTTAGGGCTAGGGTTCCCATTGGCTGAAGGGGTCACCTGACTACTAGGGCTATAAAAGACCAAGGCTTAGGGCGTCTCAGCCCGGGCGTTGAGGCTAAGGGCAGAGAGGACAAGGGCAGTTGCCTGTTTGAGCCTGGTCGGGACCAGGGCCTTAAATGCTGCCCATTTTCTCATTCAGTAGTACCTACCCTATACCATCCACAACCACAGAGTAACACACTCACACCAAATGTACTCCACACATTTACTACAAACTAACCCTATGCACAATTCAATATCTCAGCACCCACTACAAAACCACACCTATACACCCTTCTATCCCAGCTACCACATATTCCCACCATCACCTACAAACAGTACACAACTCTGTCCTATACCACTAACCAATCCACTCATCACTAACACACCCAATTCCACACCATACTTAACTACAACGCATCCAGACACACACTCCCCACTCTTAATTACTCATAACAGAACCCCTTTTATCACTTTCAAACGTATACTCAGCCTTCCATCATTTGTCCAACCAACACCCTCCTCTTTCCTCTACCATAATAAAACAAACGCACAACACATACACTGCACGGCACCACACATTTTAACTCTTGCAACAAACCAGTCTAAGACAAACACTCTTACCTCTACTTCATCCCCTCCTACACACAACATACACTCTAGTCATAAACACAACACCACCCCCTCTACCTTACAACTTCCACTCGCAAACAATACTATACAAACAAATCCATCTCATGAAACAAATGCACCAGAACCTCTTTTCACTACTCCTCAAAAACAAAACATCTCGCGCACACCAGCATAACAAAATCTCCCAAGAGCAACCCTCATAATACTTACCGTCACAAAATACAAACATACACCCACCTTTGAAACTACACAAAGGAACAAACTCCAATGCCAAGCTTTCTCTCTTACACCACACCTAACACACATACAGCAACACAGTAACTCTCTTCCAACCGCCTCTCATCCATTGGACAATTTAGAACCTTACTACATGACCCACATGCTGCACCACCACCCCTGACTCAAACACCTTCCGCCCTAAACAAACGCAAACAATATAAGCAACGTGCCACACCTCACAACTTTGCTTCTCCAGGTCTACTGCACAACGTTACACCACAAAAACAACACAGCGTACCAACTCACTCTCGAACACAGTCTCCACCACCTACACACGCAGACCCATCAAAATGCCTTAGCCTGCTGGACGAGGACCACATTACAGAACAGCTACACGATTGCTATCCTAATGCAGCTAATACCAGCACTAAAATCACACCTGCTACAAACCCACACAATACTGATTACTCTTCTACAAAACAAAGTCTCGATCGCTCTCTAAAAACAAACATCACATCTACCACCTACTCACTGACGCAAAACCAGACATACTATTCATAACTGAATCATGGTTGGGAGATATGGCTCCATTCCTGCATGAAGCCATTCCTCAAGGCTATCAAACGATCACCCAAAATCGTATAGGCAAAAAAGGAGGTGGCCTAGCTGTTGTGTTCAAGCAAACATTAAATATCACTAAAGTTGACGACATCTCCATAAAGAATTGTGAGGCTCTTCTAACCATATGCAATCCTACACCGTCTTCCTCCTGTAACTTCCTGCTCCTTGACAGACCTCCACCTAGCAAGGCGACATTCCCAGACGCACTTTTAGACACGGTTTCAAACCTGATAACAATACACTCCAATCTATGCATTCTGGGTGACCTCAACATTTGGTTTGACAAATCCAATATGCTTCATCCGAAAACAATCACTGTCCTAGATGCACTGAACCTGCATCAGATTGTCCACAAACCCACAAACATCGCTGGACATATCCTAGATGTAATTTTTGCTAATACCGAACTATTTACCTTTCAAACTATAACTCCAGTCACATGGTCAGACCACCATTTGCTTGCTTCCAACATAAAACAACACTAAGCGACTCACCTAAAACTGCCTTACATGCATCCACCTATCGACCATGGAACAAACTCAATTTGGAACACTTAGAAACACAACTAACATCCAGTACAGATCTGGAAACAATAAATTCTGTTAAATAACTGAGTAGCTACAGGAAGTTTTTGACATCCTGATACCACTCAAAACCACACAACAGAACAAAAGAAAAAAAAGCGCCTTGGAGAAATATAGAGATAAAAGACCTAAAACAACAAATTAGAAAGCTGCAATGTACCTGGCTCAAAACGAACACCAAACAAGACAAACTTCACCTACAGAAAATTAACAGATTATACAAGTCCGCTATTAAAAAAGCTAAAAGGTACTATTCAGACAGAATTAAAAATGCTAAATGTGCAAATAAAGAATTCTATAAAATACTCAATGAATTTCGTAAACCAAATTGCCTAGAAGGAACTCCTCCTGTTACTCAAGATTTCACAGACAAACTGGCAAATCATTACACGGACAAAGCAGACACGTTGGACTCGTACTTAAAACAGAGACAAAGCACCAGCACTAACCCTTTTACAAAACAATCCAAGAATACTCTAACCCAGCCTCTCCGTTCCTTCCAACACATCTCACACAATGAATTTATGGACCTGGTCAAAGCAAGCAGGCCTGCCGGCAGCCCTTCTGACTTGTGTCCACCGCAAACTTTCAAGACAATTCTTTTAACAACCTCTGCTGCCACTCCAGTAAGAAGAATCATCAACGATTCCTTAACTATCTGAATATTTCCAGAAGAACTAGAAAAGTCATACATACACCCTTTACTGAAGAAAACAAACTTGGACCCGCTGAACCCTGACAACTACAGACCCATTACAAATGGACCTTTTCTGGTGCAAACTGATAGAAAGAGCATCGTTCACCCAGATGTCACAATTCATTGAAGAGAATGCCATACTTTCAGACTTCCAAACAGGATTCCGTCCGTGAAGAGGCACAGAATCTGCACTCCTTGCCATCTGGGATGACCTGAAGAACACAGTAGACCGCAACGGGCTTGCTGTGCTACTCCTCTTGGACCTCTCAGCTGCCTTTGACACGGTTGACCATGACACTCTGAAACAAAGACTCTATGAAGCTGGCATAGAGGGGACTGCTCTAGACTGGATCACGTCCTACCTCCGAAACAGAACTAATGTCATCCATACCCCACCTTTCTCGTCCAAACCATACTCCACAAAAGCAGGGGTCCCTCAAGGCTCTATCATCTCGCCCATGCTTTTCAACATCTACATGAAGTCATTAGCGGTACTGATCAATCAATTTCATCTCACGTGCTATAACTATGCAGATGAGACACAAATACTCCTTCAACTGGAATGCCCCAAAGACATTGGAAACTCTCCAATTTTCAGTTCTCAGAGCCGTGGATGACTTGGAGCCATCTCAAATTGAATTCTTCCAAAACGAAAATACTCACGTGTGGCGATTGGAAACATTATGACCTGCTTGCCGCCTGGCCTGATGAACTGGGATCACTGCCTAAAGTATTGAAGGAAGTAGGAAACCTCGGAATGACCATGGACTTCAAGCTATCGATGAATGCCCAAGTGGACAAACTAGCAAGATCAAGCTTTTTCACTATAAAAACACTGCGACGAATTTCACCCCATTTGGGATTTCCACACAAGGTTCAATCTACCATCTCCCTTGTTCTGTCCAAACTCGATTACGCAAATAGCCTCTACCACGGATCACCTTTAACAACCATGAAAAGACTACAACGGATTCAGAACTCGGCTGCCAGACTACTCTTGCATATCAAACCACGAGACCACTTCTCACCTGCCTTGAAAGCCCTGCATTGGTTACCGGTTGCCAGAAGATCCACGTTCAAGCTGCTTTGTATCACCAACAAAGCAAAACATGGAATGGGAACGCTCTTAATCAGGAATAAAATCACCAAACACATTCAACAAAGGAACCTCCGCTCTAAAGTGGCACCTCGCCTCAAAATACCAAGATACAAGAAAAAAACCATGGGTGGCACATCCTTCTCTGTTCAAGCAGCCAAACTATGGAACTCTTTACCCCCCAACATAAGATCCACGGATAACCACCTTATCTTCAGATAACCACTCAAGAATTGGCTCTTCCCCACATAAGCATCATACACAAACAGAAATTTACAGCATATCCCTCTGTATATAAGCATTTATTTTCACTATAGATATGTACCTATCTTTGTGAACTGCTTTGTATAAACATGTAGAATAATTGTTAAAAAATAAATACAAATACATTTTTAAAGTACAATAATGCTTGAAAACCAGAGTTTATCTAATGCATCTTTTTACTTCCTTTATGCATCTATATACCTTCCATGTACTTGGACCTAAATATTTATTACTTTTTTCCTAAAAAAGCATATCCAATGCACTACCCTATTTCTCATCCTATACCTCTATCAATATCTTTAATCTACATATACCTACCTCCTTTATGCATCTATATACTTTCCATGTACTTATGGATCTATATATTTATCACTTTCTTCCAATTCAGCATATCCAATGCACTATCCTATTTCTCACCCTATACTTCTCTCAATATATCTTCTACCCCAACTTTCTCACTCATCTCAAACATCTTTCTACTACTCTTTCCCACACACTACCCTATTTCTCCCCCTATACCTCTATCAATATATCCTCTACATCCACTCTCATTTATCCCAAACCCCATACCACTACTATGATCCCCAAAATAACCCTTTCTAAATTCTCCCATACTCTACCCTTCCCTGCATCATCTGACACCTCTTTTACTATACCATTCCCCAAAACAAGCCTTTCTAAACTCTTCCCTCTCACTCTTCCCCTCCACATCCCCTTTTTACTCATCCCAAAGCCTCTTCCTACTGCTATGACCTCCAAAACAAAAAGTCTAAATCCTTCACTCTTCTATCCCTCCACTATCCTTTTCAATCAAAATAACAGACTAACATGTTCACTTCTCAAATTTCATATTTCACTATACTAATTCGCCACTAATCCTTTATGGGTTCCAGAGTAGCATGCTAGTCGCCAAAAAAACGATTCAACACCTCAGAAGTAGCAAGCACTATAAATGCCAACCTTTTTCCCTCTTCTATTCCTCCGCTACCCTTCTCCATCCAAATAATTGAAAAACATCCACCATTCAAATTACTTTCATATTTCACTATACTAATTCAACACTAATCCTTTATGGGTTTCGGAGTAGCATGCTACTCGCCAAAAAAGCGCTTCAACACCCCATCGGGTGTAACAAAGGCTATATAAATACAAACCTTTTTTCCCTCTTCTATCTTTCCGCTATCCTTCTGAATCTAAATAATTGACTAACCTATCCACCACTTAAATCACTTTAATATTTCACTATACTAATTCAACACTAATCTTTTATGGGTTCCAGAGTAGTGTGCTACTTGCCGAAAAAGCGCTTTGAAGCCTTGTCAGGGGGTAGTAAGCGCTATATACATGCAATTACAATACAATACCACTTCGGGCAAGACCACCCTTGAGCATCCAGTTGTGGGCCAGCCGCTAGTATCGCATCCCAGGAAGGTGGGATCGGGACCGTATGCACTGCCCTGACCTCCTCCCTGCAAAGCATCTCTTACAATCTGTCCATCTAGGCTACTACTTCGTCCATTTACCCAGATGGGGACATTTGGCAGATTTCCAGCTCATCGTCAATTGCCAATGGACAAGTAAAAGTGCTAAGTCCGCAAACCTATCAGTCGTCTTCTGTGCCGCATCTCGAGCATAGAGACCCAGTAAACACAACTGGGGGGGAGCAGTCAGTGTCTCTGGGTAACCTAACTTGCAGTACAGTGGCCCAGTAAAAAACCAGCGCTGGGCAAGTCCATACCATATGGAAGAACCCCGCCTCAGTCACGTCACTGCGGGGACACTCTGACAAAGCCCAGGAAACATGATGTGAACACGCCGAGGGCTGTGATAACTGAATAAGTTTAAACCTTGCATTTTGGGACACTTTGGGGGGGTAAACGCCAGGATTTCCTTCCAGGCAGAATCGCTGATCACAGGTCCCAGATCTGCGGCCCAGCGTTGGCATAGTTGCAACAGGTTCATCTAAGCCCCCTTTAATGGGGCTTGACAGAGCACGTTCCAGAGGCTCAGCGGAACCCACCCTTCACCAGGCCTGTATCCTGCCCATCAGGTCCCTGTGCAACAAGAAGTGTCCTGACGGAATGTCATACATCTCCATCAGGTCCAGGAAAGAGCTAGCTTCACCCCCACAAAGAGGTCACTGTAGGAAAGTGCCCCTTTTTGCATGGTTGCCCCCCACTTTTTGCCTAATGTTGTACTTTGAATAAGTCTGCCAACCAGGTACCCAGGGCATATGTTCTTTCCCTAAACTGTACTGTTACAAAACTCAATTGCCAACTCTAGCCACATGCAAGTCCCTTGTAAAAGGTACCCTAGGTGACCAGGGAAGGCCTCTAAGGGCTGCAGCACCTATTGTGCCACCCTTAGAGGCCCTGTACCTTTATACACACACACACTGCCATTGCAGACTGCGTGTTTTGGTGCTGAACAAAATGAAGTCAACATGGCACACATCTCTGTGTGCCATGCCTACAAACCACTGCCCTGGCATAGGTAATCCACTGCTCTAGCTGGGTGCACTATACCAGTGGTGAGGGTACAGCTGCATGAGCCCTGTACCCCTACAGTGTCTAAGCCAATTCTTTGACATTCTAAGTGCAGTAATGCCATAAAGAGTATATGGTCAGGGAGTTTGTCATTACAAACTCCACAGTTCCATAATGGCTTTACTGAAAACTTGGAAGTTTGGTATCAAACTTCTCAGCACATTATGGGGGATTTAATGAAAAATGCACTTTGAGGGCATCTTAGAGATGCCCCCTGAAAAACGACCTAACTCTAGTGTCCTGGCTGAGTGGCTGCTCGCCAGCTGCCACAACCAGACATGTTTCTGGACCTCTGGGTTGAGAGCCTGCCGCTCTCGGGTCCTGAAACAAAGCACATTCTGGGACAAGGTGCTAAGCCTCCTCACCCAGGGTGGGCAGAGTCCACGAAGGGGAAGCTTCAAAGGCTTGCCGCCTTTGTGAGCTACCCCAGCCATTTGCTGCTCACAGCAACTGGCCCCCACCGGTTCTGACCCCCCACTTTGGGCGGGAGAATCCATGGAAAAACCAAGTTAGGAGGAGAGGTGTGCCCACCTTTGCCAACACCACCCCTGAGGTGGGGGAGGCGAGGTGAAGCACAACTCTGTTCCCACCATCTTGAATATGGGGGGGGACCTAGCCAACCAGAGTGAGGCTTATGCCCCCCTCCCACTTGAGAGTGGCATAATAGGGGGTGTACTCACCCCAAGGAAGGGACCCATTTGTCCCGGCCTGTACCTACCTGTAATGCCCCTAAATTTAGTATTTAGAGGCAACCCTGAACCTTGCCTCCTCAAACAAGAAGGACCGAAGAGCCATGTTGAAGAAGAGGAGGACACCAACTGACTTGGCCCCAGCCCTACATTTCTGTCCCGACCTCGACCAGCTACAGCGAAATCCCGGTGTGTCCTGCAGCCAGCAGCCCGCAAGAACCCGGAGGACCTGCCTTCCCGAACCAGACTTTGTCTCCTGTGAGCACCGGATTTCCTCACCCACAGACTCTGGCTCCAACCAAATGCGCGAGTCTGCACCTGATGCCCACGGTCCGAGTTCGAGAGACCCAACACCACAAGGAGGTCTCCCCGGCGATCCTGACCTGGGATCTGGTGATCCCTGACCTACCTCAAGTCTCCAACCGACGCTTGCAGTCCCTTTCTGGAGGATCGCCGTAGCCGGTAAGAGAAACCCGGCGCCAAAAGACACCCCTGTGCCCGACTTCCCACGGCCTTGGGTGGCTCAACCGACGGTGTCCCGGCATCCCCAGGCATCCCAACTTACCTCTCCACCGGTGGTCGCCTCCAGAAGATATTCGTCCCCAAGCCTGCAGTGTTTGTTGCAACCAGAGAATCCCAATTGAAACCAACAGGGCACACGAATCCAAAACAGCACCCTGCACCTGGCCGCCGCTGTGGGTGCACTTCCTGTGCTAAATCAGATCATCCCTTTGCCCTGAGCCTAACACCAGGAGCTTTGCTCCCACAAACGTGTGGCCTGCTCGTAAGCAGCCACCAACTGGAGGCCCCCTATCCCCCATTGGATAACATTGGGCCTCAGCACTCTGCACCTGGCCGCCCTAATGCCGCTGAGGGTGCTTTGAGAGTGCATCCTCGACCCTGGTTCTAACCCAGAATACCAACTCCAAAACCTAAGTACTTGCAGATCAACCGAGAACACTGTTTTCTCCCATAGGACTGCATTGACTGCTTTTCTGTGAAAAATCTAAGTGTGGAGTTGGTTTGTATGAATCCCTGAGAAACTGCAAATGTACAAAAACTGATTTAGTTACCTTCTCTCTAGGAAATGTCCCAGTGTGATATCTAGGCATATCACACCGAGTAGAAAAAGTAACTTAAAAAGTAATCTGAAAAGTAACGTACACAATAATCTGAAGTCATTTTGACTGTGGATTTACCTGTAAACCAACCAGTTGCATTCCACTGCATTTCAACTGTATTCAACTGTATTATTCTTGCAAAGTATTATTCACTTACCTGTGCCAGGCCTGGCTTGGTTCTTAAAAATAAAAATACAACTAACTAATATTTTTATACAAACAAATTGGTCTGAGTTCAGTCTTTTAGTGTGACACATAATTTCTTGCCTGAGTTTGTGTACAATAAATGCTTAACACTACCCTCTGATAAAGCTTACTGCTCGCCCACACTACCACAAATGGAGAGTAATGTATTATTTACTTTTACCTCTGCCTACCTTTGGGGTTCCACTGGACTCTGTGCACACTATACCTTACTTTAGTTTAGTATATACAGAGCCAGCTTCCTACATTGGTGGATCAGCTGTGGGGTCTACAGCTTTGCATTTGTTGGACTGACTTGGTCAACACTTGATCACAATGCAGAACTCCTCATTTGTCTTTAGAAATTCTGATTTTTGAATTTGGCAGATTTTCCCAAATTACTAAAGTCTTGTTAGGGCCTTGGTTAAGCCCCTTTAGAATTTTAGAAAACTAAAAACTCACTATAGTTAGGGGTAAGAGGGTTAGAAACTTTTTTGTGGAATGTCTCTTAACAAGAACCCAGCTATTAGTGAAAATGTAACTAATGACATAGAGAACATGGTTGAGGAGCTCGACCTCACCCCTTATCTCCACTTAGAATTTAGGGAGTTAAGGTCTCTATGTAAGCTCAAAAACATTACCATGAGTCCCATCCCTCCAAACAAAAACTCCAGGAGCTGTTGGCAGCGTATGCTAAGGACCCCCTCCTCTGAGCAAGGTGAACACCTCTCAGATGGAGAAGAGGAAGGAGGGGATGATGATAACTTCTAACCCCCTCTCTTCCTAGGGAAGACAAGGTCCCTGTGCCACTGACTCCAAGAATGCCACTCACAGCACCTAGATCCCACACAGGTGGGTCAGGTACTTCCGAGTCCACTAAGGACAGCCTCAGTGAGGAGACCAGCCTCTTAGTGAGGTTGATCAAGAGGTTAGATCTAGAGACCAGACTCCTGGCTCTAGAAAAAAAAAAGAGCGGAGATGGGCTTAGCTCCCATCAATGGTGGCAGCAACATACTAAATTGGGGCGGAGAACAATCTTATGAACCCAAAATCCCCAAAGGGATTGTCCCCAAATTTGAGGAAGGTGATGACATCACCAAATGGTTCAAAGCAGAGTGGTATGCTGTTCCTACAGGACGGTACAGGTGGATGTGTGTATGGAGAAATACTATGCTCACTGTAGGCAGGAGAAATGTTTTCCTCCTTTCGGAAAAGGACCCTCACACACCCAGTCAGCTAGGTGTCTTGCTTCATCATTGGGTCTGCTCCTCGTCGGGTCGGCGCTGCAATACCTGATCGGCACCCATGATGGGGCCTTTCAGCGGAGATCTTTCTTCCTGGCCGTTGGGTGCAGTGCGTGTGAGGGCCTTAGTGAGTGTAGATGTGGAAATGTGAGATTAAAACAGGAAGTAGAGGTCCACTCAGAACAATTTTAATGAATGTGGCCACTCTCCTGATTAAAACAAAAATGCGCGCACCCCTGCTGTTAGGTTACAGGGTACTGCGCTGTGAAGTTAGGCCAACATGTTTCTTGCCATTAGGTCATGTCGACGGCAATTCTTCAGGACCGATGTAAGATCTATCTACACTTTTTGGTGGTGGTCCAAAGTAGTGAAAGTGAGTGACTACCCATACAGCACCCTAAAAAGTGGTACCTGTAGATCTAGAACATCAACCTGTAAAAAGAAGGAATTATAGAGTTTACTGTATCATTCCAAATCAGCATCTATAATACTAATAAAATTGATAGTGCAACACTTCAAAAGTGTGGAAATAGCATGCATAACACTATGGTGTCTGTGACCATGCAATAGGCGACTGAATAAAGAAAAACAACAACCGAGAGATCATAGTGTGTTGTGCACGCATACGGACTCACCCAATTTGGGTCAACATTGCGTAGCAACGTGTTCCGGCAGGTGTTGACACTGAATAGTGCAGTGTCCTAGAAGGTGGAAAATGTAAAAAGGTATACACATTGGGAAATCAGAAACTGTATGGCAGTAAGTTTCTCATGGTATAAAAAAGCTAAGGACCCAGTGGTGCAGTCCCTTTAAAAACACGGCAGCGTGGAGTATAGATGAGCGTTATTGCTATGAGCTCATGTCATGTCGGTCCATGCAGGTTTCATGCAGCAACCCCCTTCGCCCATCCCATCGCACCTCGCCGGCAATAGCCAACGGCATGATGTAGAATCGGGCCAAGGTGGGCGCTGCAGATCCCATTGGGTAGCCATCGTACACGCCTGGCGCATAAATCAAGTCACCAGCGAGCGTCGCTACCGGGCACTCCGGTCCTGTTCGGTAGACGCGGGTCTTGTGCAGTCCCCCCCTGACCCATAGCGAGTAAATCACTCGGGCAGTAGCCAAGGACATGCTTATCGTTTGGGCCGTGGAAGGGACAGCATTCCCAGCAAAATACCGTTGTATCCGCCTATGCGCCCAGTATAAAGTTCCCGCGACTCATACACTCACGAGCTGAAAGTGCTCAATTTAAATGACACCGCCTGGGTCCATCGTAAGCCAGGCATCTGTTACTCATGTGTCTTCTCCGTTAGTGCGGCGGTAGACCTACCCCTCACTCTGCCGGTCCCGGGAGGTACTAGCTGGCAATAGCACAGTGTAGTTATACTTCCAGCCAGCTGGAGGGGAGGGTCCACCTGATCTAGCGGGGAATACGCTGGCGTGCTGACCTCATTTTTTCATGGGCGCTATGTTGGAAATGACGATCTGTGTATAACGCTCGATTTTTACAAGGAGTGAATGTGCTAACAAAAAATGTTTGCTTGCTTGCACCATGCCTGCCATTGTGGAAAGTAGGTATAGGCTCCACACTGCAAAAGATGTAGTAGAGAGTGCGCCAACGTGTTCAGCTTCATATGTATGATTATGGGCGCCATCTTGGACAGGTCAGGTCGGCCAAAAACAACTCATATTGAAGCCAAAGTTTACGAGTTTGCTGTCAATTCAATATTAGTATTAGCCATGGGGTTTAAGTGACTACATGGACTTACAAAGAGTCAAGGACATGGTTGTTCATCTGGTTAGTAAACACCAAGGGATGTCCTCGTTCAATCCCTCCTTATCTGAGGACAATCTCAACACCCATCTCTGTTCAATACGGAACAGTGTGTTTTTGTTGATGCCAGGGTGTGCTTCTAGAACGACCCAGTGTAGTGAATCGGGGGAATGATTGTGGTGCTCAAAATGTGTTGTCATGTTAGTGTTCGTTTTATGGCATCTAAAGTTGCTCCTGTGTTCTGTGATCCGGGTTCTCACCGGTCTGGTGGTCATCCCTACGTATAGGAGACCACATGGACAGGTTAGCATATAGATACAGTTTGTAGTGTTGCAGTTAGTATGTTTGTTGAATTTCCACTTGAATCCATTTGTGAATGTTATCTCTTTTGTGGCCTTTGTAAATGGACAGACTGAGCAGGATCCACAAGGGTGGTGTCCCACAACTGGTGGTAAATCCCACAAGGATGTCTGTACATTAGTGTGATGGATTCTAGGCCTAGTATGAATGAGCATGTCTTTCAGATTGCTTGTACGTTTGAAAGGGAATCTAGGAGTGGGGAGGTTCAAAGTGCCTGTATTAAGAATACCCCAGTGTTTCTTGATGACACTCCTCAATCGATTCGAGTCAGAGGTAAAAGTGGTAACACATGTGAGCGATTCACAGGGATCTTTTTGTCTGATTTTCAAAAGGGTTTCTCTGTTATTCCTAGCCCTTTTCAATGAGAGCGAGATATTACGTTTAGGGTACTCTTTTACATAAATCTTCTGCTAGGGTGTTGGACTCCCTTTGGAAATCTGCCACCGAGCTGCAGTTCCTTCTGATACGGAGGAACTGCCCGAAAGGTAGATTTTGTTTTAGGGCTCTTGGGTGGTGGCTGCTGAATAACAACAGACTGTTCTTATCAGTAGGTTTTCGATACAGTGTAGTGGTGATGAGTCCCCTCTCTAACCTGACTGTTAGGTCTAGGAAAGGTATGTTAGTTTCTGAGATGGTACTAGTGAATTTTAAGTAGGGGTTCAAGGTGTTCATCCATCCACAAAACTCCTCGCACCTAGCACGGTCCCCTTTCCATAGAATCAGGATGTCATCGATGAATCTCTTCCATAGAAGCACATTCGCCTGGTAGGGGTTGGTTGGATTCTGGACCTCCCTCTCCTCGAACGCTGACATATACATACATGCCACGCTCGGCGCGAAGGTGCTACCCATAGAGGTGCCCTGTGTTTGATAGTAGAGTTGTTTATTGTACTCGAAAAAGTTTTCCGTCAGTGCCAAGGTGGCACGCTCGAATATGAAAGCTACTGGAGTGGGTGAGTCCCAATCCTCCGGCTTAGGGCATCCTCTATCACCTCTAGAGTGGCTCTCTGTGGGATATTAGTGTAGAGGGCCTCAACATCCAGGGTTAGTAGAAGGTTAACTTCCTCTGGATGCTGGACCCCCTCGAGTAAACAAAGGACATCAGTAGTATCTTTCAGAAATGATGGAGTAGCCCTCACCAGAGGTTGACGAAAGTAGTCGCAGAACCTAGACAACCGCCGCACTAACGGAGAAGACACGTGAGTAACAGATGCCTGGCTTACGATGAACCCAGGTGGTGTCATTTAAATTGAGCACTTTCAGCTCGTGAGTGTATGGGTCGCGGGAACTTTATACTGGGCGCATAGGCGGATTCAACAGTATTTTGCTGGGAACGCTGTCCCTTCCACGGCCCAAACGATAAGCATGTCCTTGGCTACTGCCCGAGTGATGTACTCGCTATGGGTCAGGGGGGGACTGCACAAGACCCGCGTCTACCGAACAGAACCTGAGCGCCCGGTAGCGACGCTCGCTGGAGACTTGATTTATGCGCCAGGCGTGTACGATGGCTACCCAGTGGGATCTGCAGCGCCCACCTTGGCCCGATTCTACATCATGCCGTTGGCTATTGCCGGCGAGGTGCGATGGGTTGGGCTAAGGGGGTTGCTGCATGAAACCTGCATGGACCGACATGACATGAGCTCATAGCAATAACGCTCATCTATACTCCACGCTGCCGTGTTTTTAAAGGGACTGCACCACTGGGTCCTTAGCTATTTTATACCGTGAGAAACTTACTGCCATACAGTTTCTGTTTTCCTATACCTTTTTACATTTTCCACCTTCTAGGACACTGCACTATTCAGTGTCAACACCTGCCGGAACACGTTGCTACGCAATGTTGACCCAAATTGGGTGAGTCCGTATGCGTGCACAACACACTATGATCTCTCGGTTGTTGTTTTTGTTTATTCAGTCGCCTATTGCATGGTCACAGACACCATAGTGTTATGCATGCTATTTCCACACTTTTGAAGTGTTGCACTATCAATTTTATTAGTATTATAGATGCTGATTTGGAATGATACAGTAAACTCTATAATTCCTTCTTTTTACAGGTTGATGTTCTAGATATACAGGTACAACTTTTTAGGGTGCTGTATGGGTAGTCACTCACTTTCACTACTTTGGACCACCACCAAAAAGTGTAGATAGATCTTACATCGGTCCTGAAGAATTGCCGTCCACATGACCTAATGGCAAGAAGCATGTTGGCCTAACTTCACAGCGCAGTACCCTGTAACCTAACAGCTGGGGTGCGCGCATTTTTGTTTCTAATCAGGAGAGTGGCCACATTCATTAAAATTGTTCTGAGCGGACCTCTACTTCCTGTTTTAATCTCACATTTCCACATCTACACTCACTAGGGCCCTCACACGCACTGCACCCAACGGCCAGGAAGAAAGATCTCCTCTAAAAGGCCCCATCATGGGTGCCGATCGGGTATTGCAGCGCCGACCCGACGAGGAGCAGACCCAATGATGAAGCAAGACACCTAGCTGACTGGGTGTGTGAGGGTCTTTTTCCGAAAGGATGAAAAATGTTCTCCTGCCTGCAGTGAGCATAGTATTTCTCCATACACACATCCACTTGTACCGTCCTGTAGGAACAGCATACCACTCTGCTTTGTATTGTGTTTGGGCTTGTATGCTGGACTGTGTTAAAATAGCCCTTGGTCCCCTCCCTTCTTGTAGTCATCACCAAATGGTTCACAGCTTTTGAGAGAGCCTGGCAAATGAGAAAAGTGAGGAAGTCACACTGAGGGGCACTCCTTTGGGAACTGTTCACTGGTAACTGCAGGGACAGACTCCTGCACCTTACATGGATAGATGCTGGGACTTATGGCCTCATGAAGAACATTCTGATCAAGGGCTTTGGGTTCACAGCTGAAGAAAAGGACCGAAGAGCCGTGCTGAAGAAGAAGAGGACACCAACTGACTTGGCCCCAGCCCTACCGGCATGTCCCGGCCTCCTACAGCAAAATCCCAGTGTGTCATTCAGCCAGCAACCCCCAAAAACCCGCAGGACCTGCCCTGCCTTCCCAAACCAGACTTTGGCTTCAGTTTTGCTCGCCCACAGACTCTGGCTCTGGCCAAATCCGCGTGTCTGCACCACTCTACACCCAACGCCTACTACCCAAGTTCGAGTGGACCAACACCACGAGGAGGTCTACCCAGCGATCCTGACTTGGGATCTGGTGATCCCTGACCTACCTCAAGTCTACAACCGACGCCTGCAGCCCCTTTCTGGAGGATAGCCGCGACCAGAGCTGGTAAGAGAAACCAGACGCCAAAAGACAACCCTGCACCTGACGTCCCACGACCTTGGGTGGCCCAACGAACGGTGTCCCGGCATTCCAAGACATCCCAACTTACCTCTCCAACCGGTGGTCGCCTCCAGAAGATTTTCGTCCCTGAGCCTGCAGTGTTTGTTGCAATCGGAGAATCCCCATTTTAACCAACAGGGCACCCAACGCCAAAATAGCACCCTGCACCTGGCCGCCGCTGTGGGTGCACTCTGGGTGATAAATCGGATCCCCCTTTGCCCTGAGCCTAACATCAGGAGCTTTGCTCCCACAACCTTGTGGCCTGCTCCTGAGCAGCCACCAACCGAAGGCCCCCTATCCTCCATTGGATAACATTGGGCCTCAGCACCATGCACCCGGCTGCCCTAGTGCCGCTGAGGGTGCTTTGAGAGCGCATCCTCGACCCTGGTTCTAACCCCAGAATACCAACTCCAAACCCCAAGTACTTAACGATAGACCGATAACACTGTTTTCTTCCATAGGACTTCATTGACTGCTTTCCTGTGAAAAATCTTCTAAGTGTGGAGTTGGTTTGTATGAAACCCTAAGAAACTGCAAATGTCCAAAAACTGATTTACTTACCTTTTCTCTAGGAAATGTCCCTGTGTGATATCTAGGCATATCACACTGAGTATAAAAAGTAATCTGAAAAGTAACGTACACAGTAATCTGAAAAGTCATTTTGACTGTGGACTTACCTGTAAACCAACCAATTGCATTCTACTGCATTTCAACTGTATTCAACTGCATTATTCTTGCAAAGTATTATTCACTTACCTATACCAGGCCTGGCTTGGTTCTAAAAATAAAAATACAACTAAATAATATTTTTATACAAACAAATTGGTCTGAGTTCAGTCTTTTAGTGTGACACAATTTCTTGCCTGAGTGTGTACAATAAATGCTTAACACTACCCTCTGATAAAGCCTTACTGCTCGCCCACACCACCACAAATAGAGAGATTTACCTCCACCTACCTTTGGGGTTCCACTGGACTCTGTGCACACTATACCTTACTTTGGTATGGTATATACAGAGCCAGCTTCCTACAGTCACCCAATATGGTGAGTCCCACCTTGGGCCACATGCCCAGACTGGCCACACCCCCGGGCTCAACACTGAGCAACTATCAAGGGGCGTTTGCAAGTGTATGGAGCCCTGGTATGCATTGTGTGCAGAGTCCACGCGCAACACGCCACTGATCCAGGACATTCTCACCACACACCATCAAGGCAGAAGTAGGTCACAGCAGTATTCGATTTAGAAGAGCTCTGGAAGGTGTCCCACACTTCCGATGGCCCACCGCATCCCAAAGGACTGACCAACACTGAGCCACCCATTGTAACTGAGCGGCCAAATAATAAAGCTCAAATTCCGGGGCAGCCATTCCACCCGCATCTACCGGTAATCGCAATTTCTTCAGGGCCACTCTACGTCTCGACAACCCTCCATATAGTGTGATGAGGATGCTATCCAACTCCTGGAAATAGGTCCTAGCAAGCTCGACCGACAGGGCTGCAAAATAAATAAGAGTCGCGGCAGGAGTATAGCTATCCGACCACTGAGCGAAATAGGCAGTGTGCTCCAAAAGGAAAACGAACCGCTTCATAGTAGACATAGCCTGGGCAAAGTTAACCTCGAAGAGCAACCCGGGGGAACTATAATTATCAACTCCCAGGTAAAGAATGGAGGCTTGTTCGCAGTGCCAGCACGGCGTTGGAAGGGTAGTCCTCCTCCAAACCGGGTCGCAGCGAGTAGGAGCAGGACTTGTCGCAGTTAACCTCCAGGCTGGACAGACGCCCGAAAGCTGACAAAATGAAATGAAATGAAAAAAAAATGTATATAGCGCATGGCTACCCGGGAGCATCCCAGCGCTGGCCAGACAAGGCCGTCACCGCACCCTCAAACTCAGAAGGCCCACCAAGCATGTACAAGCAGGTCGACTATATATGACGAGATATATACATAATCTCCCAAGACCTGTAGTCCCCGATAGTGCCCATCTTGCCTCACCATCAATGCGAATGGCTCTAGAGCTAGCGCAAATAACAGAGGGGGACAAGGGGCAGCAAACTGGGTGTGCAATAGCCTAGTCCATTTAACAAATACTACATCAACCCATCCAGAGTAGGGTAGCATATAGAAATTCCCAGCGCAGGGAATCAAACGCTTTCCATATGTTGACAGCCAGGGCATCCGGTGAGAGAGTTTCCTGCCTGTCCAGGATATAAATCAACTGGTGAATATTAAGCAAGGTATAAAACCTGTCTGATCCGTATTAATTTGCCCATATGTGGCAAAATCCTGTTCGTTAGTATCTTGCTCAGGGTTTTTTAATCCATGTTGAGCATAGAGAGGGGGCAGTAGGAGTCCACCAGCAATGGATCCTTGTCTTTCTTGGGTAGAGACACAATCGAGGCCACGTGGAAAGAGGGTGGAAGCAGACCCTGCTGTAGCGCTCTAAGAAAAACTTCTACTAGCTTAGGAGCAGTGGCAGCAGAGTAAGTGGAGTAGAATTCTATGGGCAGCCCATCTGACCCAAGGACCTTGCCCCGGGCCATCTCCATGATAGCCCCCTAACCTCCTACACAGTAACATCAGAACCCAGTTGCTCTACTATCGCCGGATCCAGGACCGGTGGGGAAGAATCCGTGACGTAACGCAGCACGTCTGATTCATTAAACCCAGTCCTACTGCTTATAGAGCGTAATAGTAGTGCAGGAATACCCATTTAATATCCTCTTGTGCAAACACGTTTTGGCCTGCAGTGTCTTTAACCTGAAGGATAGTGTGCCACCTCTTCTCTTCCCGAAGCAGCAAGGCTAACATGCTCCCCAATTTAGCCCTCTCCACATGAGCCCTTGCAATATATGCCCTATAGTTGTATTGCCGCAGGTATTCTACCATTGCAAACAATCTCTCTTGTTCAGCAAGTACCTGCTCTGCCCTCGGGTTTTGCTCCCAACTCAATGGGAGAGCTCATTAAGGATGACTCCTACTGTTTAATGTCTGAATACAGCGGGGTGCACACCCCTGTTTTATTAGAAATACAGTAACGTAACACAACCACCTTGAAAGCCTCCCATTCAACCCCTGATGACACCAAGCCAAAAAATTGTGATCCGTTCACCGAGCACGAGCTGGAACATTGGGTCCTCAAGCAGAGCCAAATCCAGCCACCATGTAGGGACACAAGATCTACGAGGAGACCACCTGAAAGTGCAAATTAGGGGCCTTGGTCGGAATAAGTCTGCGCCAAATACTCCACATCCACCACGTTTTCGCTTCCTGCATCACAGCCTAGCACCTTATCCAATTGTACCTCTAGATCATGCAAACCAGAGCGATAGGAGTAAGTCCGGACCCTAGGGTTCTGCATCCTCCAGAAATCCACCAGACCCCAGTGTTGCACCCAAGCGCAGAAGCCATTCGCCGATTTATGGGCAGGCACTGAGTGCAATGGGGTGTGGGATCTGTCCTTAGTGGTGTCGGCCATACAATTGAAGTCCACTCCTACTATACTCATATATGGTAGCATTGCCGGAAGGAGTGTCAAGCTATTCAGGAATGAAGATTGATAAGTATTTGGGGCATAGACGTCAAGCAAAACATCTTTGCCATCCAATCATCCCAATACCAGTCTTTAGGGTCAATAACTGCCTTATGTAATTGGAAGGGCACCCCGGGCCTAATCCAGATAAAGGCGCCCTTTGCAAATGAAGAATAAGCAGTGCAGTACAATTGCCCCTGCCATCTCTTATGGAGCGCTCTGCCGCCAGTGTCCGACAGATGCGTCTCCTGCATGGATGCAACCTGCGCCCCCCCCACCTTGAATAAGTCAATACGTTGTAGCACTTGGAGGGTGTGGACAGTCCCCGCACATTCCAGGTGATCAATTTGATTCGGTCAGCCATTCAGACAAGTACTCTTACATCCCAGGATTCCACCGCCCCCACGCCAGCCTTATCACCAGACCACTAGCCACAGAACACAAACACACCTGCCAGAGCCACACCATAAGCAAACCTAACAATTAAAGTAACCAAAAAAGACCCAGAAAACTCCCGTAGCCCCCCCTCCCGGACAGCAATATGTGTAAATTCTGTTCAAACAAATGGTGGCAAGTAACTGACAAACTTGGGCCCAACAACAAGGGCCAACCAAGTCTGTCAGATAGCTCAGTAGGGGAGAGAGCCCAGCCATTCCGAAAGTAGTGCACAGTACATTGGAGCATACTCAAAAGTATATAATGTAGTCACCACATCACAGCACCATCAACAAGGCAAACTCCTCACTATAGTAGGTCAAATAATGCTGTCTACTGTGTCTGTAGTGACTTCCTAGAGAGTGTCCTCCAGTCCCAGCACAGTGGAGCTCCCCGAGCTGCCTGTAGACCTCCTGCGGGAGTGTGTCTCAGGATGTGGTGAGCTCCCACCAGATTGCAGGGAAGCTGCCCTCTCCACCACCCTCATCCATTCCTCAGCTGCCTGTTGTTTGGTAGGCTGGCTCGATCCTCACTGCTGAGAGCGCCTGCGTCAAGCCAGCCGGTGAGGAGTCGTCCATTTATCATAGCTTTCCAGCCAGTGCCAAGCCCTAGCAGGATCCAGGAAGAAAGGAGCCGTGTCCTCCGCCTGCACTCCCAAGTGGTCTGGGAAAAGCAGGGAGGTGGGCAACCCCAGCTCGCAGAGCCTTCTCTTAACTGCAGTGAATGAAGAATGCAGAGTTTGTACCTAGAGGGTGAAGTCGGGAGCAAGCCGAGACCGTAGAGTTCTCCACCAAGAAGGGGCCATGGTTGCGGGCCAGCTGAAGGAGGAAATCCCTGTTGTGGAAATGCATGAGGCAGGCACCACCTGGTGGAGTGGGGCCCCCTGCTTAAGAGGGAAAGCAGGAACTCTGTGTGCCTGTTCTGGGCATAACATTTAGACAGACCCTCGGGCCACAACCTCCTGGAGTCAGTCCTCAAGAAAACTAAGCATGGAATCGCCCTCCACTCGCTCTGGTAGCCCAACAACCCTGATGTTATGGCCGACCCTCCATTCCTGATTGTCCAGCTGGACAGCTAGCCGCCATATATGGGCCTCGAACTCTGTGAGACGGTGATCTGTGCTTTGGGCCTCAGGCACCAAGGCTTGGACTGACGCCTTCAAGGCAGACACTCTCCCTGCCACTTTCTTAGAGTCCTCAATAAGGAGACTCAGCTCAATCTTGCCCTCCAGGCGCTCCCCAGGTAGAATCAGTCGTGGCCAGTAACTTATCGAGCTAGGTGTCCCCACCCCCCAGTGCTCTGCATGATTCCGTCCTGCGGGCCACTCGCCAGGGCATCGTCCTTGGATCTCTGCGGGCGACCTATGTCTTGGTAGATAAGGGAGAGTGAGGCTTGTGACAAGTTCAGTATGTCAAGCCAGTAGCAGTAATGCCAGGAGGCACAGCGCGGTCTGCCACACCAGTAGTAGCAGCAATGTAGGAGCCCAAAGCAGTCAGGGGGAATCAAGGCCCCTTTCAGCATGAAAAAGAGGGTGGAACCACCTCCCCAATGCTCCAAAAGTGACACTGGAGTCCTGATATGCCCCACACGAGCAACCGGGGCAACCCCAGTTTACCAGGGCCCCCAGCTCCAGCCAGGGCATCACAGGAATATCCAATAGTCAAGGCATTAAAGGGGTATGCAAAACGACAACAGCTGGGCCCGGCCAGAGCAGCAACAGTCAAGATAAGGTGGGTATGTGAGCGTCTTTGGTGGGGGCAGTACTCCTCAGGGATATCCGCCGACCCCAAGATCGACGTTGAGAGCAGAGAGCTGTAACGGGGGTCCCCCAGGTGATCCAGCCACTCCCAAGACCAGCAGCAAGGGGGGGGGGAATAGTCACTAGACCCGAAAGCCAATGTCCCCAGGGCCCTCACCATCCCCACCCGCTGGCCATCCAGGAGCTCGCAGACCAGGGAGGCCATCCCAGTCAGCCACCGCACTCCTCACCTAGTAACCCGGGGGGGCCACACACAGCGCAGTTAATGTGGCGAGCAGAAATTGCCAGGAAAGTCCCATCCGCAGAGTCGGGGGGGGGACCACCAGGAGCAGCCTGGGCTCCCTCCGTCGGGCCTGTCATAGAAACAATTGGGGGTGGGGGGAATAACCACCCCACTGCAATTGCCACCGACGGTGATGTGGCCAATCCGCCGCATGGTCTCTGCCTGGCACAAGCACTACTCAGGCGAGGTTCGTGGTGTCCGCTTGAAAATGAAGCTGCCATTTTGTTGGAGAGGAGGAGGAGCTCGCTCTAGTCGTCCCCCGAGTTCCCGTCAATCAGGAGCACCCGTTCTTGTGCTCGCAGCCCCCCCTGCTGTGTTACTAGTCCGGGGGTACTTGGGACATCGCCCAGAGCAGGATTTGGCGGCCAGGAGGGGCCGGGGGCTCGCGGGCCAGCGAGGAACTTGAGGCGTACGCTGCATACAGCATGTTGGCTGGCTCCACCCCCCATCTATTGGCTTTGTTAAAGTTTTTTTCCCGACATTTTGCACAGCAGCGCAGGCTACTGTACAAGATGCCTTTAGTATCAAAAAAAGGGCGCTATGATGCAGCAAGTGTTAACTGTCCTAGTGCTTTTTTGTTTGTCTTTAAGCCATGTTGAATAGCAGTCCATGTTGCTATGCAATATCTCTAAAGAAAAAACATTAAACAAATCATGAAAGCACGCGCATCCGTGCAAGGTATTTCGCTTTGTTTTATGCTTTTTGTGGGGAACGGCATGGTTGGATGGGGCAAGGGGAACTGTGGGCGGGGCAGCAACACAACACACATGGGGCGGGGGTCTAGCAACACGAGGGAGTTATGAGGGAGGAAGCAGCACCGCAATGGCGGGAGGGAGGTGAAACAACATGAGAAAGGTGTGGGGGAGAAGGGAGGGAGCAGCAACAATAGAGGGTGGGTTTGGAGCAAGCAGCAGGTGGGGGTGTGGAGGAAGGAGGAACCAGCAACACAACAGAGGGTGGGGTAATTGCTGGGGGGCAAGCACCACAAGGGAGGTGTGGGGTATGAGGGAGCGAATAGCAACACAATGGAGAGCGGGCGTGGGGGGGGAGAACAAGAATACGGATGGTGGGAGAGAGGTACTGGAGACACATGCACTATTACAGAATGCATGCAAAATATTTTGAAACTAGTACCTGCAGGAGCCTGCGGCCAGTGGAATTACGCTGGCTGCAGACCGGAAACTACCTGGTTCATGCTCCACGGCAGTGTCTAACACTTGAAGACCCAGCAAGTGGCGGTGACCAATAAGAAGCAAGGAAAAGAGTGACTTCAAAGCTAACCAATGGTAAGTAATGAGGCGGTGACCAATAAGAGGAGACGTGAGTGACACCAAAGCCAACCGATGGCAAGTAATAGACGAGTTCTAAACCCATTTTAAAGCTTATTTTTGTTAGCAAAAGATTTTGCTAACAGCACATGCACACTGTCTCAGGGTAAACCTAAAAAGGCACCCAGTGGCATACTGGAATTTATCACAGCTTGCAGATGAACTAAAATTACTCTAACTTTCTATTCTTTATATGTTATTTCCAGAAACAACCCAAACGCTGTCACCTCTGTCTCAAGGTATCAATATTTTCCCTCCTTTCACTATATGGTCCCTCACTGTAGAGATTCCCACTTGCAATAGGTCCAACAATAAAAACGAATCTCCTCTCTCTGATCCCTCCACCAGAGTCTTTAAATAGACAATCTGTCTTTTCTCTACCAATACCATACGCGTTGATTCGCGCAGTGATGGTCTGTCTCTGTATGAACTAGAAGGTATTTGTAATCTGTTTGCCTGAACTAACATGCTCCATATTGGCCCCACAACCTTTAGGTAATGATTTGCAGTCTCTTGCACAATCACCAATCAATCAGTGATCTTATAAAGCGTGACTACTCCCCCGTAAGTGTCTCAAGGCGCTAAGTGTGTGGGGGGGGTGGGGGGTGGTCTGCGGTTCAGTTGAAGAGTCAGGTCTTGAGTTCCTTCCTGAATTGCGGCAGCGATGGTGATTGCCTGAGGTGCAGAGGCAGGGAGTTCCAGGTTTTCGCAGCGAGGTAGGTGAAGGATCTTCCTCCATCTGTGGTTTTGCAGATCCGTGGGATGGTGGCCAGGGCCAGGGGTCGGAGCAGAAATGCCTGGTGGGAGTGTAGGAGAGGCGGTGGTTGAGGTATGCAGGTCCGGCATTGTGGAGAGCTTTGTAGGTGTGCGTGAGGAGTTGAAGGTGATTCTTTTGTTGAAAGGTAGCCAGTGTAGGTGTCAGACTCTACTCACGCTTCCGCAGGAACATCATGCAAGGATGAGAGGTCCCGACTTCCCTAGGTCACTGCTATACCCAACCAAGTCAAAGCAACAACAGTAAACCAGGGGAAGAAGGGAAAGTAGGGATGGAAAGAAAATATGTCCCACGTCATCCCCACTCATGGACAGGACCAGGCAACCAGGAAAAAAGCCCTACCGGAAAAAAGATTGTAAGTGTAAAGAAATATGTAAC
Organism: Calotriton arnoldi; assembly: GCA_963921515.1. Lineage (NCBI taxonomy): Eukaryota > Metazoa > Chordata > Amphibia > Caudata > Salamandridae > Calotriton > Calotriton arnoldi. Next base: position 719,518 of record CAWUFW010003156.1, read on the forward strand.
AAGTGAATACTAATGGTTGTATGAAAAATGTGCAATCATTAAGTACCTAGATGTTCCCTTCTTCCGCTAAATGATAACAGAGTGGTTCGCAGAGTGTTATTGTCTTTATCTGAAAGAGACAATTAGTTATGGATTCCTCACCTTAGAATTACCCCCAGGCATCAGACTGGATCCGGAGAATTTTTTCCTCAGCAGTACCTCTGCGCGTCGATAGGTGGCGTCGGTCGACTCTGCGTTCGTCGTTGGCGTCGTGGTCGCCGGAATGACGTCGGGGTATCTACTTAGACGCCGCCCTCGCGCGCTGACGTAAGTTCTTTTCATTTTTCTGCGCCAGCCAGCGCAGATCCGGAGAGAGCGGGGATGTCACGTCGGACCGACTTCAAGGCTTGTGACTTCTGTCACAAATTGATGTTGGTCACGGACCCGCACCTCGTGTGCCTTTGGTGCCTGGAGCGCGACCACGACCCGAAGTCGTGCTCCAACTGCTGTGCCATGAAGCCGAAGTCTTTGCGGGAGCGGTCCCGAAAGCTTCTCGAGGCCCGGCAGTCTGCTCCGAGCCGTTCGCAGGTCCCGGTCGAGGAGAGGTCACGGAGCCACCACTCATCATCGAAGTCTTCGGGTAAGTCGAAGCACAAGAAGAAGGCGAAGAAGCATTGTCTCTCTTCGCGTTCTCCCCGGCCGACGCGGGAAGTGGAAGGTAGTCGTCCGGCTCCACCCGCGGAGCCTGTTGGGTCGACTCAGGCCTTCCCTCCCTTTCCGGGACCCAGAGCAACCCCTGCCCAGCTTTGAAGCTTTTACGAAGCCTTACATTCCATCTGCGGGGAGCCCGACTCCGCCGGCGCGCCCTCAGGCCCGGCAGACTCGGTTGGGGGCTCTAGGCCTTCGATGGCGGCTTCGGCTCTGGCGCCGCAGAGCCCCCAAGGATCCAGGCCTGGATCCGGATCAGCGCCGGTTGACCTTGTGACACCTCCGGCGCCGAATCCAGTGACGACACCCCAGCCGCCTCCGACGCCGGTTGTGTCCCCAGCTGGCCCCGGCCTCCCCCTCAATGAGGACACGGAGCCGGACCGACGTCGCCTGACGTCGGGACCGGCGCCGACCGGTAATTTTGTACCCCTGTTCTCTCCTGATGTTTCCTACCGCCCTTATTGGCTACCAGGAGAGGGTTAAGAGGACTGGGAGGGGTCTGTGGACCCTCTTGCAGACCAGTTAGAGGAACCGGACTGGAGAGAGGAGTTGGGTGACGCCAGTGGTCTGGACACCTTGGCATGCTTTCTCCCCCTACCGTGGCTACGGAGAAGGGTGCATCTTAGGCAGTGGTGTTGCGTAGGGCAGCCGAGGCCTTAAACCTCGAACTTCCTACGGTGGCGGTCAGGACTAACCTCCTGACCGAGGTGCTTCAGCCGGCAGCAGCCTCTTCGGAGCCCCTGCTGCCTTTCAATGAGGCCCTCACGGACATCCTTTTGGGCACTTGGTCCAACCCCAACACAGGGGCTCCTGTAGACAGGATGATTGCCCGATGCCACCGCCCGGCCCCGGGCGACCCCATTTTCCTCTCTTCTCATCCTACCCCTGAGAGCTTGGTAGTCCAAGCCTCAACGTCCAAAGGCGCATTCTCTAACGCACCACCTGATAGGGAATCCAAGAAGCTGGACCACCTTGGGAAGATGATGTTTTCTTTCTCCAGCTTGGGACTGCGTTCGGTGAACACCACATGTCTTTTGGGCCGTTACTCCCACTCGGTGTGGGACACGGTTGCGCAGGTGCTGCCACAGTGCCTGGAGAAGGCCCGGGCACTGTGGCTCTCCCATGCTTTTGCCAAAGGGAGAGACGCAGCGCAGTTCACCATCCGGTGTGGGCTGGACACCGCCGACTCACTGGGCAGGACGATTTCCACGTCGGTAGCACTGAGACGCTACGCCTGGTTGAGTGGCTTTACGGGGGATGTCCAAGCAACGTTTTTGGACATGATGGCCGTCGCCTGTTTGGCGACAAGGCAGACAACGCGCTCGGGGCGCTTTAAGGATTCTAGGGCTACGGCCAAATCCTTAGGTCTCGCTTCCACCTCCCGTCCAGCGCAGTCTGCTTTTCGCCCCTTTCGTGGCTACGGAAGGGGTGCCCCGCCATGTCCCGCCCAAGGCCACAGGCCTGCGCAAGCTGTCCAGCCTCTGCGCGGCCGGGGACGTGGATCCCACGGTCGGGGGGCCAGCGGGCGGGCCAGTCCACCAGCGCCCCCTCTGCAGCAGCCTCCAAACCCTCCTAGTCCGACCTTTCAGGCCCATCATTCGCCAGTGGGCGGCAGGATTCGCCATCACCTCCCCCACTGGCTCAACATCAAGTCGGACAGGTGTGTTTTGCAGATAGTCTGAAGTGGCTACTCCCTCCCCTTCGAGACTACCCCTCCATCCATGCCATCTCAGTTCCATTGCATGTCGGAGGATCACCTGGCCCTTCTCCAACAGGAAGTTACGGCTCTCTTGGCCAAAGAAGGCATTGAGCGCGTTCCTGTCCCAGAAGTAGGTCGTGGTTGTTATTCCCACTACTTTCTGGTGCCCAAGAAGGACAAGGGCATGCGCCCTATCTTGGATCTCCGGAACGTCAACCACTTCCTCTGGAAGGAGAAGTTCAAGATGTTGACGCTGGCTCAGGTTCTGTCTGCTCTCGACCCTGGATACTGGATGGCAGCGTTGGACTTGCAGGACGCTTATCCCCGTCCTGCCGGCCCATCAGCATTTCCTGCGGTTCACGGTAGGCCACGAGCACTTTCAGTTTACCGTGCTCCCCTTTGGCCTTACCAGCGCCCCTCAGGTGTTCAACAAAGTGATGGCAGTGGTCGCAGCTCATCTGCGCAGATCAGGGGTTCCAGTCTTCCCCTATCTCGACGACTGGCTTTTGAAGGCGGGCTCGCCCCAGGCTGTCGTCTCCCACCTCCAGACTACGGCCGACCTCCTGCATTCACTGGGATTCACCATCAATGTGCCAAAGTCACACCTGATTCCCTCTCAGAAGCTCCTTTTCATCAGAGCGGTTCTGGACACAGCGCAGTTTCGGGCTTATCCTCCCAAGCAGCGAGCCCGGGATATTCGGGCTATGATTCCGATCTTTCAGTCTCTATCCCGGGTTTCAGTCAGAATGACCCTGAGGCTACTGGGCCTCATGGCCTCCTGCATCCTGCTGGTGGACTAGGCCAGGTGGCATATGCGGGCTCTGCAGTGGGACCTGAAGTTCCAGTGGGCACAGCATCAGGGGAATCTTTCCGATTGCGTCCAGATCTCGGCGGGCACTGCACACCAATTGCGGTGGTGGCTAACGAACTGGGATCGGGTCAATGGCGGATCCCTCTCCATTCCCCAGCCAGAGTTCACAGTGGTGACAGATGCATCACTGCTGGGGTGGGGCGGCCACATGGGAGAGGCGGAGATCAGAGGCCTCTGGTCTCCGGCGGAGTCCGGACTCCATATCAACCTTCTGGAGCTTCGGGCGATTCGTCCTGCACTAAAAGCATTCCTTCCCTCTGTCCGGGGAAGAGGGGTGCAGGTGTTCACGGACAACACCACCGCCATATGGTACTGCAACAAACAGGGCGGGGTGGGGTCATGGACCTTATGTCAAGAGGCTCTCTGCCTTTAGACATGGCTGGAACATCAGGGCATATCCCTGGTGGTTCAACACCTGGCAGGTTCTCTGAACGCCAGGGCGGACGAACTCAGCTGCAGGTGCATGATGGATCACGAATGGCGTCTTCACTCGGGGGTGGTGCGAGGTCTCTTTCAGTAGTGGGGTGAGCCTTGGTTAGAACTTTTCGCCACTGAAGAGAACGCGCAGTGTCAGCAGTTCTGCACGTTGGAATTTCCAATGCGGCACTCGCTAGGGCGACGCTTTTCTTCGCGAGTGGAGTTGCGGTCTTCTATACGCCTTTCCGCCAATACCACTTCTGCCCAGAGTGCTGAAGAAGATCAAGCGCGACCGGGCCCAAGTCATTCTTGTGGCCCCGGATTGGGCACGGAGAGTCTGGTATCTCGAGCTTTTACACATGGCCATCGATCCTCCAATCAGACTGCCTCTTCGGGCGGATCGTCTGTCGCAGCAGCAGGGGACAGTCCTCCACCCGAACCTGTCCAGCCTCCACCTCCTTGCGTGGAGATTGAGCGGCGGCAGTTGACAGCTTTCAACCTTCCTCCCGAAGTCTGTAATGTTATCTTGGCAGCCAGGCGTCCCTCCACTAAAACGGTATACGCCTGTAGATGGAAAAAATGTGTGGCATGGTGTGCAGCAAAGGCTGTGGATCCCCTTTCTGCCCCCCTTTCAGAAGTTCTCCTCTTCATTCTTTCTTTGGCCCAGCAGGGCTCTGCTCTGGGCACTCTCAAAGGCTATCTTTCGGCCTTCCTTCGGCTGCCTGACCAGCCTTCTCTTTTCAAGTCCCCTATTGTAAATCACTTCCTTAAGGGCATTACTCATTTGTTTCCTCCAATTTCTTTCGTGATGCCCCAGTGGGACTAGAACCTGGTTCTTACTTATCTGATGTGTGCTCCTTTCGAGCCGCTACATAACTGTCCTCTCAGACCCGTAACCCTTAAAACTGCCTTTCTGGTTGCCCTCACCTCTGCTCGCAGGGTGAGTGAGCTACAGGCCCTTTCTTCTAAACCTCCTTTCCTGGCTATTCATCCAGACAAGGTTGTCCTCCGCACTAGGCCTTCTTTCCTTCCCAAAGTGGTTACCTCTTTCCATATTGGACGGACCATTACTTTGCCCGCCTTCTTTCCGCCACTGCATCCTTCTAAAGAGGAAGAGAGTTTCCACCGTCTGGATCCAAAACATGCGCTTTCGTTCTATCTGGATTGCACAAAACAATTCTGGGTGGATGACCAACTCTTTGTCGGTTATGTGGGCGCCAAGAAAGCTCTGGGCGTGCAAAAACTAACCATCTCCCGATGGGTCGTTCTGTGCATCAAAATCTGCTATTCCTCAGCGAAAAAGGAACCTCCAGTTGGGTTGCGTGCCCATTCCACCAGGGCGACGGCAGCCACTACTGCTTTGGGATGTGGAGTCCCTCTTCTTGACATCTGCCAGGCAGCTACGTGGGCTTCACTGTACACGTTTACCAAACACTACTGCCTGGACAGCCAAGTCCGGAGGGACGGCTTCTTCGGCCGTTCGGTTCTCCAGGACTTTCTGGTGTGAACTTGGTTCGCAGACCCACCACCGGGGTTGGTATTGCTGGGGTATCTATTCTAAGGTGAGGAATCCATAACTAATTGTCTCTTTCAGATGAACAAGTTACTTACCTTCGGTAACGATATATCTGTAAGAGACATAGATTAGTTATGGATTCCTCACAGCCCCACCCATCCTCCCCGTTCTGTGAACTGACTTCTAGGGTAAGGGACTCCCTATCAGGGCCCTAGATTTCGTGCACCAGTGGTCAGTGTCTTGCATGGCTCTGCGCTTCTGGCGTGAAATGTTGTGTAAAGAACTGACGTCAGCGTGCGAGGGCGGTCTCTAAGTAGATACCGCGACGTCATTCCGGCGACCACGACGCCAACGACGAACACGAAGTCAACCGACGCCACCTATCGACGCGCAGAGGTACTGCTGAGGAAAAAATTCTCCGGATCCAGTCTGAAGGCTGGGGGTAATTCTAAGGTGAGGAATCCATAACTAATCTATGTCTCTTACAGATATATCCTTACCAAAGGTAAGTAACTTGTTCGTCTAGAACAAAAAGGAAGGGAAGAATCACAATAAGGTACCCCTACTAGTATAGAATAGCAATCAAGAGGAAAAGCAATCTAACACCCACCTAAGACTACTAACTACACTTAAAACAGGAATCTTGAATTGGGATTTTCTTCGTGCCTAAATAACTGGTTAAACATAATGTATGCACAAGCTCTCTATTCTGGAGCATTTCTTAAATCCTCTTGGTAATCAGGCAGTAATAACATGGTACTCCTTTTACTTGCAGGAATACTCTGGTGCAAAAGAAAACAGAAAAAACGGATCTCAAGGGACCTGGTTCCCAACAGATAAGTATGTGTAAATTAAAACATAAACAACTCATATGCAGCGCAAAAGCGCTGTTACCGTCATACTGACAGTTTCCTTTTCTTGTTGCAGGGAGATTGGAATACCACACCGCAAGAGACGTTGAGGAGGAATCCTGAATCTGCCGCGGGACTCTAACGCCTGGAGAATACGGGGAAGACGCGACACGAACAGGAACTCCGACACCCGGCGGTGAACTGGAAGAGCAGCAGGTAAGTGACCCGGAAGTGAGGCAAGCACGATCCTGAGCACTAGAACGCAAAGCGTCTTAGTGCGGGATTGGAGGAGTTCTATACTCCTCTGCCGGCACCCGCGATTCTTCGTAGCGGGACCGGCATGCATGACAGTAGGTCTCTAGGTGGCCGGTGATGATGTTGCGGCGTAGGATGTTCAGGATGAGTCTGGCGGAGGCGGTCTGGACGTTCTGCAGGTTCTTTAGGAGTTTCTGGGTGGTGCCGACGTAGTGTGTTGCCGTAGTCGAGTCTGCTGCTGACGAGTGCATGGGTGACCGGTTTCCTGAACTTGGTGGGGATCCACTTGAAGATCTTACGAAGCAGGCAGTGAGTGTGGAAGCAGGCGGGTGAAACATCGTTGATTTGGCAGCTAATTGAGAGCGAGGAGTCGAGGATGCTGCTGAAGTTTCATGCGTGGTACGTAGGTGTGATGGGGGGGGGGGAGAGGGGTTCAGAGTGCTGTGGGCCGCTAAGAGTTGTCCCAGGTGGAGGGGGAGGAGCCCAGGATGAGGACTTCGGTCTCGTCTGGGTTAAGCCTGAGGCAGCTGCCCTTCATCCAGGTGGCGACTGCCTTCATCCCGCTGTGGAAGTTGCTCTTGGCGGATGTGGGTTAGTCTGTGAGAGAGAGAATTAGCTGGGGGTCGTTGGTGTAGGAGATGATGTTGAGTCCGTGGCTTCCGATGAGGAGTGCAAGTGGGGCCATGTAGATATTGAAAAGGGTGGAGCTCAGGGAGGATCCCTGAGGCACTTCGCAGCTGATCTCTGTGGGTTCTAAGTTGAACGATGGAAGTCTGACTCTGCCTTCGGCCGGTGAGCAAGGAGCGGATCCATTCTAGGGCTTTGTCGCGGATGCCGTGGGTGTGGTGGGAGACGGTGTCGAAGATGACTGAGAGGTCCAGGAGGATGAGGGCAGAAGTCTCACCTTGGTCAAAGAGGGTGCGAATGTCCTCTGTCGCAGCAAGGAGAGCGGTCTCTGTGCTGTGGTTGCTTCTGAAGCCCGATTGGGAGAGGTCCAGGATGTTGTTCGTTTCGATGATCTTGGAGAGTTGGGCGTTGATGGCTTTCTCAATGACTTTGGCTGGGGAGGGGAGCAGAGAGATGGGTCTGTAGTTCTTGAGGTCCGTTGGGAAGGCAGAGTGTTTCTCAGTAGGGGGTTGATCTCTGCATGCTTCCAGTCTTCTGGAGCAGTTAATGGTGCAGCAGAGTTGAGGTGCTGGCTCTGTTGAAGATGTGGTGAGGGCCGGGATCCGAGGGGGCTCCAGAGTGGATTCTCTTCATGATCCTGAGGGTGTTGTCAGAGGTCACAGTGGTGTTATATGACCCCCGAACACTTGTATTGGGTATCAGAGCGCTTTACATAGCACCAGTTGCGTTACATGAGGACACATTCATTTTTGTTAGACACGGGGAGATTAAGTGATTTGCCCAGAATCACAGGATGTTCAGCGTCATTGCCGAGACTCGAACCCAGTTCCCCAGATTCGAGGTCGACCGCCCTAGCCGTTAGGCCAACTCCTCTCCCCACATCTCTGTACATATGCATTGTCCCCTTCACAATAGTATCCCTTCCCTGATCCTGGCAGTCATGGGGCAACCTAACCCTTAAAATGCATTATGTGACTTCGATCCTACTCCCAGTTGAGTTCATACATATGTGTATGTGCACTAGACAACAAGGTCCACGACCGCCCGTCACAACACACTGCTCTTTATACATACATTGTGGCAATATTTTTAAACATATAATTTAACCTTATGTTTTTACAACATGTGCTGACACTGAAATCCACAAGTGTGCCATTTTTGCACTGATAGAATTCCCAAACCCAGCTGCGGTAAGACACTGAAGTATGGATTCATTGTGTTTTATGATCAAATACTTACACCCTTGAAAAGGCCCCCGGCCCTCTGTGCCATGAAGGCATGAGACAGGTGTTGGCTGTTCCAATGTTCACGGCTAATCTGTCATCACCATTAAGAAAGATGAAATTGGAAGATGAAAAAAAAATCAATAAATGCATTTTATATTGAATCAGTGTGGAATGTATTTGGAATAATAATTTTAGGATATCAATCTGTCGTACATATGAATAGAAATGTGTGTGGAATATATCTGTAATAAAATTGCAATAACAATCTCGAGCTTACATTTGGACAGAAATTAGATTTTTTTTTAATTTAGGTGAAAGCATTTCTACTAGGAAACAAATTTAACTGTGGGATAGTAGGCCCTACCTACTACTTGTGAATTCAGTACTTCACCACCATAATTTAAGCTCAACATCATAATAGGTATTTTGTAGGGCATTTGTGGTGCGTTTTTGTCAACCTTCACCAGATGCTTCACCTTTTGAATATCCCTAGATCCAGACTGGATCCAGGAAATGTTTCCCAAACAATAACTTTCCAACACTGTGCAACTCACTCCACCGAAGGTGTTGGTCCAGTTATCTTGCAACATCACCTCCAGCTCCTCTTTCAGCACTGCCTTTACCCTTGAATTCAAAAGATATTCTTCAGGTAGTTAGAAGATCAAAACCTTTTTTAGAGGACCAGGTCCTTGCTGGCCCTCTTTTTAGAGCACAGAGGTTTACTTGCATAGAACTCTTCGGTACAGATTCAGATGCATTGAATATGGGGAGAGGATGTGGCTTAACCGCTAGAGCGGTTGACCTCGAAGCTGGGGAACCTGGTTCGAGCCTCGGCAGGGACTCTCAGCATCCTGTGATTCTAGGCAAATCATTTAATCTACCCGTGCCTAACAAAATGAAATGTGTCCGTCTGTAACGTAACTGGTGCTCATGTAAAGTGCTCTGATAGCTTCGGGTCAAGTCCGTGCTATATAAAACTCCCCCAAAAATATAATATCATGGATTTCAGGCACACGGCGGCTGGTAACCTCCTTTTCCCTCATCACATAAATCTTGGGCTATACCTTCAAAATGCCAGTGGCCTGGCTACACCTCCAAAAGGTGATAATCTCCTATGCTTCAGGCCCTCTTTCTCAAAACGTTTGCTCAAGTACAGCTGTTGTGCATAAAACAGCTGAGGTGCTAGAGTTGCCCCCTGTTTATCGAGCCAAAAACTTAAGACCGTGACAGAAACCCATCAGCCATCATCGGTGACTATATAACTTTTCTACCATTTAACGAAGTACTTCTACACCCTGTGCTACCTGCCGGGAAGAAACCGTTTTCAGGGCTGCCTACTTAAAGGGTGATTTTTTTTTTTTTTTTTTTTTTTTTTTAATTGTTTGGGTGCTACAGATTTTCAGGTCTGTTCCCAAGTTCTTATCCACCCATCCATCTACAGAAAGTTTGGTGGTTCAAGCATCTTCCGCAAAATTTTATCCCAGGGCTTCATTATGGAACCACTCGAAGGCGAGTCCAAACAACTTGACCCTATAGGGTGGATGGTTCTCAGTTCCAGCAGTCTAGCTTTGTACACTTCCAGTGCTTTTTGTCTGTTCAGATTATATATCCATGCCGCATTGGAAAGGGTGAAGCAGGCTGAAATAGCCTTCTGGATCACATGAAGTCAGTTTGCTAAATTGCTGAAGAACAGCCTAAATGCCTCTAAACAGATTCTAAAATGTGGCCTGGACTTGATTGACACAATTACTCAAAAGTCAAAAGAGCTTCATTCGATTTCAAGTTTTATAATCGTAAAAGCAAACACAATTAAATACTTTCATAAATTTCTACTAAAATGTATAAAATCCAACAGTAAAAACCATGTAATAAAAGAGAATATACACATTTTAAAAAGATAGAACGGTGTTTTCGGATAAATTATTCATATACCAATTTATCGTACAGAGATAGTTTTCCTTTCTCTTATAGCACCCATAATAAATAATGAGACAGCAGAACAAATAAGGTCAGACTCAAGGCTACATAAAAACTTGTAAGCTTCCTGATGAACAAAAAAAATCTTAGATTGTAGTACTGGGCGCAGTAAGCATTTCCTGAGAGTGCAATAAAATGTACAGAATAAGATAAAGTGCATTGTTGTTTGGGCAGAGACTCCGTCACACGGGCATCTAGGAAGTCGATTAGACCACGGGTCTCTTTTCGGGATAGCTATGAGATGGTGTGCGATGCCTAGTCAGAGCCGTGTAAGATAAAATCTTTTTAGGACATCAAAAACCATTACAAGATATCCCTGCAGCCCAGGTTGCATAGGTCCATCCAGGAATGTCGTTACTGAGACTTTCTTTCCTTGATTTCTCTCATGGCTACTCGTTTATTCGTAATAATGGCTTTGATTTCATTCTTTCCAAACTGTAAAATATTAGCTGGGTTCTTAATTTTAAGATCTGCATCAATTTCCTGCATTAGCCTATCAACCTGAGCCAACCAGAGGATTTTCTTATAATGCTCAAGGGTGAGACAGTTGGTAATGACTGCTCTATAAAATGTTGTACCTGTTTTGCTCCAGATGTTGTACCAGCCAGTTATCACACTCAGATCAATTATATCCTCCATAAAATGTATGTCTAATTCCCTATGGGTGATTATGGAAGGTATTGTACAAGTTACAGCAAGACGCCTAGCCAGGAAAAGATTTTCCTGAATTTGTAGCGTAGTGTTTCCCGTTACCCCCAAAGTGTTGCTCCATAAGTAGCTACTGGAATGCATTTGCTCTTATAAAGTTGAAGTATTTCACTGATAGGTGTGTTTCCGACTTTTCTTGCAAACCTGAACAAGGCCTCAATTGATCTTACAAACTTCAATTTCGCTAATTCCAAGTGAGGGTTCCATGAACCAGAATTTGAAAAGTGAATACCCAAATAGGAGAATATATCGACTTCTAGTAATTTATGACCCCTGACTGAGTGTATTTTCTTTTTAGGTCTGTTCCACATACCATAGTATAAGTCTTAGATTCAGTTTTAAGTCTTTCCACTCCATAAAAGCAACGAATCCATCGATCAGTTTTTGGAGACCGTTTGCGGTTCTAGACATTAACACTGCATTGTCAGCATATAGGAGCACCGGGATGACACAGGATCCAATTCTAGGTGCATCTGCATTTTAAGCTTGGAGCTCTTTATCAATCTTGTCTTCCAGCTTCTTGACGCTGGGCAACAGACAACACACTGCTTGCAAAAGTTTAGTCATAGGCTTGTCTTAAGAGCAAAGTCTTCAGAAGTTTCCGAGATTGCTGTGATACAGGGACCAGGAGGTGGTAAGAAGGCAGACTAGTGTTGTCTCTTTCCGGATATTTAAAAATATCTTTATAAATGTATCTAATTCTTTCTTAAGTGACCTTACCACCTCGCAACTCTTAGTATAAAACACATTATTATAAAAAAAATTATTAAAACAATGGCATATCTCAAATTTGTCTTGAGTAAAACCAGTTGAAAGAAAGGAGAATTAACAAAGTTCTTTTTAATAGTCAACAAAGCCGTGGTTGAAATCAGGACAGACAAGCCCCCTTTAGCACGTCCATGTATTGATGGAATAGCTGGACTATTTGTGGCAATATACCCATTGACTGTATAATCCCCGGTGTGCCAAGTCTCTAGAAGGCATAGTAAGTCTGTTGTATGTATATAATTACACCAATCAGTATTTGCTAATATGCTTTTTACACCTGCCATATTTCAGGATTTAAGAGAAAAGGGCTTCTTGGCAGTGTTTTCCTGAGGGTGCATCTTCCTACTACTCATTCACTGGCTACAGTTGTAACCCTACTCGGGAATGCAAGGATGCTCTCCAAGGATGTGTTTTGGACAGTTTCAGCCTACCTTAAGGGATGTGCACTTTGATGGGAGCTCTGTTCGCCGAGAAAGCAGATTCCTCCGTAGAATACACTACAAATTGCTGTGCTACTGTGCACTGGCTGAGACTGAACTCCCTCGTCAAGCAGTTCCACCAATAATATCACTTTTGTAGCTTGTCCATGGGCAGTTTTACTACTGCTTTGGTGAGCGAGGTGGATCTCCACCAGTCCTTTCTTCTGCTGAATATGTTGCTTCTAAGCCAATTTAATGTTCCTTCTTCCATTATCACCTCCCACTCCTCTCCACTCCTCAGTATCACATTCCTTCTGTCACCACTTGTACTCTAGCTTATGCTACACTGGGAAATTGAGAAGCAGAAGAAGAGGTTGAGAGGGATGGTAAAAAGAGAGGCCGGGAAATCCAGCATTGCACTACACGCTGAGAGACAAGAGGTAAATACTGGTGCACCTCAAAGAGAGGCTACAATGAAAGATTACAGAGCAAACTTTGCTAAAAAATCAAGATGAGCATGTCAAAGCAGGAGAATAGATGGTTTGCCAATCCAGCATGGAAACGAGGAGTCCCTTATACTGGTGAGCCAAACTGAAGAAGGGTGGGGTCCTTTTACAGTCTGAAACAAACAACAGTATGAGGCATTATATAGCACACGAGAAGAGATAGATTATCAGCAATTGCAGTATTATATGCAAGAATTGGGACTTTATATTGAAGAATGAGAGTAACAGAGTTGTAGGTATGTCACAAAGTAACAAATATACTGTGAATGACTGAGAGAAGTGGAGGTGCAAAGAAACTAGAAGTAGAATATTGAGTAAGCCTGGCAGAAACAGAGGTGAGAGAAAAAGAGGGAGATATATGTGATGTATATGAGAGAAATATACGTGAAGGTTAGAGGGAATCTGGGATAAAGCTGTGAGTGAGGGGTATAGATTTAAAGGCAAACAAAAAGGTGAAAGAAATGGATGGTTAAGTTAAGAGGAAAATGGACGAGAGAGATGGGGGAGAGAGGTAGAGATGGTGACAGAATGAGATGTGTGGTGATGATGATGAGGTAGAGATGATGGAGAATGAATGAGAGGTAGAGATAGGGGTGACCCAAAAAGAAATTAAAATATTAAGGACCATATTGTAAATCTGCTGGGAAAATCCGCTCAGAGCTCACCGTTTTGCAACGCTAAAATTACAATGCACCCGGTTAGTACTTGTTTATACTTTGTTACATGAAGAAGTCCTCTACCACGCAAACAAGCACAAAAACATTCACCACGCATACCATTTACGGCACATGTGTAATTGTTAGAGCATACTGGCTTGGAACGCGACTCTGCCTCCCTTCCTCCTCCTTTGCTGTAAATGGTACTTATTTTTTATAAGAATATAAATTAAACTTACCTGCACGCAGCACTCTTTGATCTGTTAGTCTATCCAGCTCCGATGTGCTTTATTTGCTCTATTGCGAGACGCCCCACCAGTACAGTCGGGAATGGTCATGGAAGGCGAAAAAGGACTACTGTTTCGGTCGAGCCTGAGCCAGCGCGCATGTGCTTCTCTGCGAGGCTTTACTCCATGTGGGTCTGACTCCTCCCACACATAGGATTGGCTTTTGCGTGTGTCTTTCAATAATGAAAGCACGCAAATGGCTAAAGGCGGGCGCATGTCCCACTTCTTTTTTTAATGTTCACTCCCACGGCGTTTTGCTCTCTGGAGCGAGCAGGGGCGCGCAGGGTGGCAGCTGCATTCCTCGTGGGTCAGGTTACCGTGCTTTCTCTTTCGCTTGCAATCTGGTCTTTTATTGCCAGAGCCTACGGCGTTCCCCTGTTGTCTGCGTCTTTCTTTCCCCATGTGTTTTTCTGGTTTATTCAGTTGCAAGCAAGAGTTCTTAATAGAGCTGACATTTCACGATTATAAAGCATGCCCGCTTTCGGAAGGAAATGCAGCTCCGGGTATTTAGAGGAAACCCGCCTTAAGACACAAGTAACGAAATGCCGCCGAGGGGATTAAGGCTGGTTTTTAAAGGAAACGTGGATACAATTAATCCGAGCTAGTCTATGGATGCTCATTTAACTTAAATTCTTCTCAGGTGGGTGTGGCCTTTCAAGACATGTTGACTTTCACTTTGATGTTTCATCTGCCCGACACTAGCAGCGACGCTGGGGCTTTTATTCTTTTTGTGCATAATTCATAGAAAGGAACACGACAAACCTTGCATTGATGAAAACGGAAGCAACTGTTGCCCAAGGCTTGAGGTATTGGTATTTTTTATATGTTGAGCATCTGTTTCTGTGACCGTAACAGTCGCTGGAGTGTTTCACAGTTTATAGTTAATCTTTCTTATGTCGAACCTAGGCAGCGCCTGCTCTTTCCTTCCACCCACCCTCTCTTTCCTGTTTCTCCTCCCTCTGCCCTCCCGTCCCTGTTTCTTCTCCCCCTTGTCTGTTTCTCCCTCCCTGCCCCCAATTGAAAGCAATGCAAAGCGTGCACGTGTTTGGGCAAAAAAGCTGATTGATTCCAAGAGGACCCCTCCTATGCAGCGCATGCGCGCTGCGTAGGCAAGACCCAAAAAAGCATAAGTGGCAGAGGCGCAACTAGAGCCAAATTTCGGGGGGGGTCGGGGGGCGTAATTCTTCAAGCAATAGGCAGAGTGGAGATGAAGGGGTGAAAAAACAACAAAGCCTTGTTAACACGTAAATGGTCCTTTAATGACCTGTGAAGTACTCGGGTGTGGCTGCGATAAGCTCAACAAGTGTCTGTGTGTGAGCCCGGGCAGCTGTCTCAGCCGGGCTGACACACACGACGGGGGAGGGGGTTTGGGTCGAGGCTGAAGCCCTTTGAGTCCTATGGGCGTTGCACGCCTGGTAAATGGTATACGAAGTGAAAACTTCGTAAAGCTGTTTACCCCTGCAGACACCAGTACCATGAATATCTGTTTTCTATGTAGAAAGGGCCTGCCTTCGCCATGGATCATTATTGTGATACTATGCCCCTAAAGCAGTTTATCTGATGTCAATGACAATGTTATACGTAATGTCATTGATGGTGTCATTTGTGATATTGTGTGAGGTAATGAGCAGTGCTTGGCAGAGGTGAAACTTAAGTTTGCATAACTACCTTAACTGGTGAATTTCAAGCATTTAGGTTTTGTCACATGGTATACTTTAAAAAGAACCCTTAGAATGCTACAGCCAACACGTGTTTCGTCCTACTGGACTTTTTCAAGGCATAGCAAAGGTGTAGAAGTCGCATTTTTATATTCAAGTTTGAAGAAGGTAATGATTTTGTTTGTTAGCTCCTAAGTGAGTAATATCCAAGGAATTTGGGATCATCTGATAGTGACTCCATGTTGATATCAGTATTAAGCCACTAGTAGGGTGTGCAGTGGCACCTTGAGTCTGGGATTAGTAGTCTAAGTCCCGAAATACTAAGTAAACAGCCCAGTAAATAAATCAAAGGAAAAGGGCAAGGGGAAGCCCTCTATGGCTGGGGTGATATGAAAGCGGCAGGCTGCCCAGGTACTGGGGGCTACAAGAATGATGACTAGTTACTTGGGGACCCAGAAGGTACTGAATTGACCCCCTATCAACACTTAGTATCCTGATATGTGGATTCTCTTCTCTCTGGGGAGCGTGGCATCTAATGGCACCCCTGCTGCAGTCTTTCATTGTGTTCTTCTAGACAAAGTATTGGGTCTATTAACCAGGGAAAAGCGGGAGCTGACGCAGACATTGGAGATACTGCAGCTCCTTCACTATCATCTATTTATGACCTGCTTCAATTACATAGAGATGAGTACAAGAAGGATTATCTAGCTTTGAAAACTTCTCATCTTAAAATGCAGGAAGTCTTGCACAAAATGGCTAATTATATAGACATAGTTGACAGAATAATATTGAGCCACACTCTGCTAGCCTTCAAGAATTGGCTCTTGCAACTCAAAACCAAGTAGGCCAGCATGAAGCAATAGAAGGAGTATGGCCTTTAAGGTGGAAGATATGGAGAATTGCATGTGACATAATAACTTTAGTTGTTGGGCATACCTGAAGGAAATGAGGGACATGACACATGAACATATATTATACATTTATTCAAACAGTAGTGTTCTCAGCTTAATGACTGGAACGTGGACTGCCAAATACAGAGAGCTCATAGAAGTTGACTAAGGACAGAGTGTCACAGTATCCACACGCTATTTTGATCTATTTAGGCAACTACATTTTTAAGCAACAGATTTACAAGCTAGGGCGCCCACTGAGTCCTAATAAATCCTGTGGTGTTGAGTTCTTTGTCAGAACTGATTTCTGCCATGAGATTGTAGAGAGTGGTTGGCGTTTGCGTAAAATGATAGCATCATTTCAGAAAACTGAAGCATTAATCTCCTTGTTGGAGCCTCCAAATTTAAGGATTTGCTATCAAGGCCAAGGGCATTTTGTCAGGAACCAGCTAAAGCACAAGATCTCCTAAATCAGTTGAGTCATGATAAAAGTAAGTGGTGCTTAGTTCGCCTCATGGCTTCAGATAACAACTTATAGCCCAGCGCAGTTACTTGGCCTAGCTTCTGGCTTAGCTCTGGACATGTGGATTTCATAAATATGATATATATTTTTTCTATTTTCTAAAATATATCATTTCTATCATTTATGTTTTTTTATTTCTTTTTTATTTCTTTTCCTCCGCAATATTGTTCAATCCTATTTGCTCCATTACAGTTAGGCTCCTATTGCAGCCTTGGCGCCAAAATGTGACCACTAGTTGACTTAAGGGGGAAGGTTCTCACATAGGAGGTGTAGATCCCCTTTTCCTTCCAAAAAACAGGACAGGAATGGGTGTGGGTGGCTTGGGGTGGGACAATTTCCCATGGTTGGGTGGCGGGGGATGTGAGAGAGGGATCTCTGGGCTAATTCGTTTTTTTTTGTTTTTTTTTTGGTTTGACACAGAAGGGAAGCTCAAGGTTGAATTTAGGGTGAAAAAGCGAAATTGGAAAGTAGGGACTGCTTCAATGGAATATGATGTCATACCTAAAAGATAGCTGTTCTATATGGCTAGAACAGCACAGTTTGGTAACCAGGATGTACATCTACTTAGCTAGAATATAAATGGAATGAGATCTGCAGATAAGCTTAGATACATCACAGGGAAGCTCTGCATGCTTAATCCTCATCTCCTCTGCTTGAAGGAGACACATCTTACTCTACAAGTCTAGCAAACTAAGAAAACGAGGTTATGTGATATTGGTGACATTAGCATTGATTTGCCACAGTGTGGGGTTGCATTATAGGCTCGGACAGGGACTGGGTAAGGGAGGAAAATCAAAATTGATAAATCCGCCCATTGACTGATCACTTATATTGGGAAAGGTAGTTGGTGATTCACTTTTTATGCCCTTTATGCTTCTAACACTGATGATTCTTCATTATGCAGTCATCTAGGACTTGAACAGGGCCAATGGCAGATACTATTCCTATCTCTAGGCATTTTACCGAAATATTCAACCAGGTCTCGAAATAACCACCCCAATAGGGTCTACTTACCATTGCGTGACAACATCTATGCTAGCTTTGAAACAACTGTTAGAACCGCATTCCTTAGCAAATGTTTGGGAGGCATGTCGGGGACTTGAACAGGTGTTATTTTTTTTTCTGCTCCGCTGCATACGTCATCTTTAAGATGAAAAGTCTTCACTAACCACACTATCATTCATGCCCTTACAATTAAACTCAATCCGAGAATCATTTTGGGATCACTTGCCTTACTTAGGGCTTTATATTGATTCCAGCCATATGCTCATACCAGCACCTTCACAATGGTGGACTGTTGACTATAACTTGTTACTGGATACTGCTTTTATGAACTCTGACTGGCTGCTTGAAGAGATTTATTAATGCTGGTTCACTGCAACCACGAGGTATGAGAGAGTTTGAAAGTTATTGTTCGTGGTCAAACTCTTAATTATGCTATTCAACGAGAAGAAGCTGAGACCAGCCGAGGCACGATTACAATCAAGCCTTGGACACTGAAAGGGAACACATGAATGTTTTCAGAACTTTCATGGTGGGCCAAGCAATCCTGACATTCCACAGGAGTGTATAAGGTTTGCACACACGCCTAGATAATTTTGATAAAATTGGGCATTTCCCAGCACAATTTTCATTAAAAAAAATATCAAAAGAGCCATAAATGTTATAGGCACGTAAAAAAGCCTTAAGTGTTACAGACAGTTCAGAAAATGCAATTTCACATGGGCGGTCATTATTATTTCTTGCTGCACTTCTTCGTTTCACTTCCTTTGATTTTTTTCTTCATTTTCCCCATCCAAGTCGATTCTCAACCATATGGTATAACTGAGTATCACCTTACAAAGGACAGGAAAGAAAAAGAAAATCATCACACAAATCTGGCAGTTCAGCCACTACAGTAGGCCTAGACCGATTTTACTGGCTTAAATAGCAGAGTTGTAGCTCAGGTTATGAAACACTTACTGGTTCAAACTATTTACACTAATCCTGAAGCTTAGGGTGTTAAACAGCAGTAGAAATTGTCACTCAAATATTTGATTAAAATATATATGTGTATTGAGAAATAGTCATTTCATCCTGAAAAATTCAGCTTGCCAATTTTTGAAAATATGCACATTTTGCTATGCAAGAGGTTCTTTTTGCTTTGGGGGAAAACTCAACATCCCCATACAGAAGCTTATCATTTGTACTAAAATACACATTTGTGTCCTGACGTACCAGCTTATCAATAGTGTTCAGACATTAGCAGTAGTTTCATGAAGTATTTGCATGTACTTTTGTGACAGTCTGCCTTGCATACCCATGTATCACTATATCATGCATTGGATGCCCACATTATGCCAGGAATTACCACCATAATGCCAGTTGTAGTATTATACTAGGGGGTGAGCATCATCATACCATGGATGACAGGCATTGTGTTGTCTATCACATTGTACTTTTGAGGTTATGCCTAGCATTGGTTATGTAGTGCTCCCTTTGAGAGCTGTAACCTGTCTCTGCATGCCCCGTCTCACAAACTAAGCACTGTAAAATAGTGCTTAATGTGCACACATTGTGGATGCCTGCTTGCCCAAGCATGAACCGCCTGCAAGCAGACAAGTTCAACTTGTATTTTTTTCAGCTGTCAGACCGAAGGCTTTGCACAAGTCCAGAAATACAGAATGGTGGACAAAAACGTGGAGGGGCAAAGCCCCAAAGCCTTAATGGTTGAGTCATGACTGATTACTTTTCTTTTAGATTTATTGTAAATATCAAGATGCAAGTATCATATAATATTCTAAAATATAATTTTTGGTCAAGTTCCAAAAGTGGATCTGCAGGAGCTTGGTCCAGAGTGATACAACAACATTCCTGCAAATGCTCTGAACCCATACTGTTTAACAACGTTTGCTTTTGTACCAGAGTTGTGAAAACAGCAGGAAGCTGTATGTGAAATTATGCTGGCAGCAAATGGACCACATACAGGACCCTGTTGTTCTATAGCTAGGCTCACACAATATAAATGCCACCATGAGGCCTCGGCATCTTTTTCTGCACAGACGGATCTGGTTCTAGCTACAGTAACAATGCTCTTATTCCCTGTGTCCCTGGTTCCTGTATTCTCCTGAAACCTAGTAAATGGAAAGAGCATATTCCTCTCCTCACCCCTTTGTCTCCCTTCTTTGCTATTGCCATGGATACTATGTTGTGTCACTGACTGTGGATTGCTTTCTTTCTGTGTCTACACCCCATTGCCTTTCATATGTTCCAGACCACCCTCTGCACTGGCCTTGTCCCTGCTGTTTCCTGCACCTCATGGCCGCCAAGTTGTGTCGGTAGTCGAGTGTTGGTTTTTTTTCTGTACCCCCTGCCAATTTTTCTGCTTTTTAGCGCCTGTCTTGAGACTTGAACTCTAAAAAAGAGATTGTGAACAATGGTGTTAAAGTCACACATAATGGCAGAGACTTCCACCAAGGTCTGGCACTCAAACCCAATGAGTGGGCCTGTTCTCCAAGGTGTGGCAAATCAGAGAAGCCCTAATGTTGTCAACGGCCACCCTGTCCCATCCACATGTGGCGGGAGGGTCCTTGACCCATTCGGCACATCACAGACATCACCTGTTGGGCTAGCCACACATTATGTATCAGGAGATGCCCTTCCCATTTTTGGAAGGCTCTTTTTTTATTTGTCTCCTTGGGTTTGTGGTTAACAATATGGGTTAAGCCAGAAGCTCAAGCCCCTTGTTTATTCCTAAAATACCTAATTTAGTGAAAATTACATTTGATGGCTGGCATGCATTTCTTCTACCAGTGTCAGTCTAAGAAGTGCCTTATTATATTCATCACATACTATGATGCCCTTTGACAAAGCAACATCAAAATCATGTTTATATGCTGAAAACCTGATAGGCCCGGGCTCAAAATGACAGAGCTTACTTGCTAGTGAGAAGATCGGAGAGCTAAGAGAGTTGCCCGTCATGGAATGCGAATCCTTATGAATGCAATCTGCTGATGGGCTTTACCCCAGGCAATGAAAGGGTTTTTTTCCCATTAAAAATGTTTGCATTTTTATTAACATGTAAACATAAATATGCTAGAACTGTGTAGTATACACAATACGACCATAGCTAATGTAGGCCTATGTTTAGTATTGATAACGTTTAGGAGCCATCTTGTTTCTGGTCACATGCTTACTTTATTTCTCGGAGAAGCTGAGCGTACAATTAACAAACGCAATGTCCTTTGCTTACTTACTTATGTGAAATGTTTTCCTTTACGTGATCGCTGCAGAATGTTTTAAATAGTTACTACAGTACACTTGCAGAGTCCAGGCTGGTCTAATGTATCTCGTTAATTTGGAGATACCTGTAAGTTTCAAGGAACAATCCTGACAAACTAATAAGCCTAGATTGTATCTGTGTGCCTTAACCTGATTGGACCATTTTATGAGAACCATGTGCAGGTGTAGCAAATGTTAGAATTGTGTGACTTAAGCAAGTGCAGAGCATAGCTTTTCCAGAACGCTTTTAGAATGCTTACGGAGCAGAGTAGATTTAGGGTATTCTCTTTATGGTAGAACTGATTTACTTTTCCATTGAGGCGACTTTATAATAGTTCATCCTCTTGCTAATATGCTTTTGATTGATTTGAACTTGGTATTGATCATTGTATTCATGTATTGATTTTTGATTTACACTAATTTGATTCTGAATTTGTAAACCTTTTAATCTTTAATAAAACTTTATGGTTTGAAAATTTAACTAGTCTCACTCTTCCTTGTGGCGCTTAATGCGCTTCACAATATTTAAATGTATTGATTTGATGATTAGCCTCAGTTGTGGATTTCGATATTAAGATAGCGCTTTATGGGCCACAAATTTGCATGAAGAAAAGCGCTAACCGCATCATTAAAATTTGATTTGCTTTCCAATGGGCTTGTCTCCGTCGGAAGGGTTGGATATTTGCCCATTCAATTGTAAGTCATGCAAGTCGAATGTGGAATTGTTTTGCAACATTTAGGGCTTGCCTAGATTCTGATTTCATTGGCCTATAGTGCAGGTCCTAAGACTTTACATTTGTTGATTTGCAGATAGTTAGACTCTCACCTTATTTGCCATGCTAGGGATGGGGGATAGTTTTACTGGCGAGGGTGAATTTAAGGCTTCTTATAGAATTTCCTTTAGACCGTGATTAACTATAATAATAATAATAATCCCACACCTTCTCGTATTTATCATGGTTTTATTTGTTTACATTGATCGGATGTTTTTAACTTGCTTACCGTTCATCAATTGCCCTGCTTTGCACTATTTTATTGATTGATTTTATGGTTCCAAATGAACTACAAATCCAAATAAACTACAACACACGCAGCCATATTGTGACAAAGAATACGGGCTCTATTTTTGTCTGATCACACCGATCCTCTCCTCCATATTCTGTTCTGCACCACCCTGTGCTGTCCATATATCTGTATAGGTGTCCCCTTCCCCTTACTGCAAGCCACATCTAATAGGTTATATTGGGAGTTTTGGGCTGGTTCTTTTTAAATGGGAGAGCTCCAAAGCACAGCGACCACAGGCGTCTGATCTGCTGTCCTTCAGCTTGACTCACACCTGTCCAGGTTCTTACTTCCTAGGTGATGATGAGGCTGGTAATTTCCGGGCTTGTGGTTTCCCGTGACGCTGTACAGACCTAATTCTCTATGAACACTGCAAAGGATTTTTGTGCGTTTATATTTTTGTGCTTCATTAACAATGTGCAGAATATAGTTTCTTATTTGACTACACACGTACACACTGATATAGTACTAGTGTCTTCAAAAAGAATTTCCTATCGTGTGCAAAAAGATTGTTTTCCTGACTGGTCACCTAGGCCATGGGCCTAGCAGTCACATTTTCCAATATGGATGTCACCCTTCTCCTCCCTCTGCACATATGACTGTCCTTTCTGCAGCACGTACTCAAGTAGAATATTCATTTCCATTGTCTGTTTCGGATTAATTTTCCCAGGCTAAGTCACAAAACTGCAACTATTTCTCAAGGTCCTTCCGTAAGCTCACTGTACCCCATTCATCATAATAAGATGCTGTTTATGCATCTAGTCCATCCCACCTCCTCTGCATGAAATTAGCATAGAGGGGGTAGAATAATTATTAATGTAGTGGGATAGTGCTAAGGCAATATGACCTTTTGAGACCATGCTATTAATGGAACATATTTGATCGTACCACAATGATTCTGCAGCTGTTAATTTAAGATGTGCAAATCATGTAAAAAAAACTTCGATTCTGCGGGCGAACCAGAGACTAGCCTGCTCTACGAGGGATGCTGCCTGTGTCTCTACCGATTTTGCTGCCCACTTGGGACTATTTTTGATTTTGCATTTCTCTGTAGTGCTCTATTTGCTGACAGCCTTCATGGCAATTAACCTGCACCGTACTTTTGGATTTCTGTAATATATCTTTACACTATTCTGCTGATCTAGCAATCAGTGCTTGAGTGGGGCGTTTTATCTAATTGATTGGATTTCTAATATTTCTTATGAGCTGGGAGGTGCCTTTCCTGAGAGACACATTACCTCATGAAACGGAGGTTTAACACCGTCTCCAATTTATTAAAATTGATAATGATTCTTCCCAACCCCCAGTTATCTGTTTTTATTTGAATTCCCGTCTGGTAAATTCTTCCTACATCTTAACGTTCTTCCCCTATGTTTTCTTATTGTCTCTTTTCAATCCTGTTCTGTCACTGTCTATTTGTTTACTTTCTCCTCCTATGTGTCCCTGCTCTCTTCTTCATTGTCTCTTATTGTCCGGTTTCACTGTCCCCCCTTCCAGTACTGTTCCATTTTCTATACCCAGAAGTTCTATCCCCTGAAGAACGACACTAGCAAAAAGCATGATTAGGAAACTTTTCTCACCTTTTCTGTTCATTGCTCCTAGCAGAATTGTTGTTAAGAGTTCCTGGCTCTGGTCATTCAGTAACTCAGATAAACTCAAGGCCATTCGGGCCCTATGCAAGATCCCAGCCCAGATGTCAAGGCCAGGGGTGCACAGGACTGGGTTTTGCACCAAGATCCTTACAGGTACAATTTCTATATAGTCAATAGGACTACTGACAATGACCAAAAATTAACAATGCTCTAAGTAGTGTGACTGAGACACATTGAGTGAACCTACTCCAATGTATGAGATTCAAATCAAATGAATGACACTGTCACATAAATGTAAATAGCTGAGCCTAACAATTAACTAATGTAACCAGTAACTGCCATCTTTTCTTGACAATGCTGTAATAGGGTTACTATAAGTTCCCATTTCGTAGCTGCGGAGAGGAACAGTTTCCATCAAAAGGCATTTTTAGGTCGAGCCTAGCAGCATGCATGCGCTGCTCTGCGAGGCATGGTGTATCTACTCTGGGACCATAGACCACGCCCACCACTTTCCATTTGTTCCTTCTTATGCCAGTCAAAATTGCTTTCTTTTCTTTGGTGAAACGCTGCTCGTTGTCCCGCCTTTGGGTGTGTTTTGACTTTGGTGGTGACTGCCCCGGTCACATGTCGCCTTACTCATGGCTTTACATATTGTGTGTTTGGCGCACTCTTTTTTTCACATCGAACGGTCCTGCGCCATTTCGTGTTGTTTGCCTGCCTCTGCTTGTTTGTGTGCCGCTTCATCTTTCTTCACAGCCGCTGGCCGTCATGCTTAACTATAACTTTTGTTCATCAGGCTAAAGCAGACTACCATTTATTTACATGCATGGTAACGATGTCCCCAGCGGACGAGTGGAGAAGATGTTCGGTTAAACATGAGATGTAATGCGAATCTTCCTTGGAGGGGCATAAGCTAGCACACGGTCTGGGAAAATTCTTTCTCTCCAGAATGAAAGACGGGTGAGGAACACAGGTTGTGGGGAGACAAACACGGAGGTGTGAAACTTCCGATGTTTGTACTGAGACGCACACAGCTGTGTGAAGTGCAGTCCAGGCCTTTGAAGGAGCATTGCAGTGAAGGTGCAACCCGAAGCACACCGAGTGAGGAGCCTGCCACGTGGGGGCAAACATTTGTCACTAACGACACTACACACGTTGTGTGCTTGCTAAACTTACCAGTCAATTCACCTCGTGACTTTCAGCCAACAGTTCCAAGCATGCCGACTCTTACTTTTTATAATTTGATGAAATGTTAAACTACAAGTTCCAGAATGCTTATGGGTGGTGACTGAAAGAAGCAGCCTGACGGATGGGCTGAGAGACATTGTGGGGCGGGTGAAATCTTTGCTCTTCAAGGCGCTTGAGCATTCCACATCATTCTTTTAGCGTGTCATGGCTTTATCTGGCCATCTCATTTTAGGATTTTGTCTGCTATCTGAGATAGAAAGTTTCTGCACGTATTTGTTTATTTATGGGTTTACTCTGTAGTAAACGTCATTAATACATATTTTAAATACTATTGTTTTCCATGCTTCTCGGTGGTAGGATCTCGGGCAATGTGCTTTAGCTACTACCTCTGTTAACATTTATTTGATATATATCACTTGTAAGCACCTGAACTCCTGCTTGGGGACACACAGTTCAGCAGGCGCTGGACTGCTGGTGCTGCGCAGTTCAGAGCAAAGAGAGGCCAGATGGAGAGAAGTTTGAACTATTTATGAAAAGTCTTTTAGGAAACATGAGGGGCGAGGGGCCTGATTGGGTTTGCAAGGCAGAATGGTCTAGCATACTAGATGGCTTGTTAGCACAGAGAGGTCAAGTCAGAGAGGACAAAGGAGCACAATGGAAATTCCATCTTATTTCACACATCTGCTTCCAATACTGCCCGGTTAATCTAATAGTTTCATTGTGCATGCTTCTGACCAAGGGGAGGTGGCCTTTGGTATATTTGCTATCTTCCAACCTTTATTTTCCCAGAGTGTGGGGACTTTGCTTCTTATTGGTCTCACCGCTCCACACGTACAGCACTGGTCATGGGCAGGGCCACTGGAATTATGCAGCAGAGGACGACTAAAGTATGTGGCAAGGCTGACTACGTTATGCTGCAAGAATAGGTAAATTATGTGGCATAATGCGGCACATTTTGTAATAGTATTACTTCAAGATTTTGTCTTTTTTACACCTGTAACAGTGCCTGAGAAAAGAGTTTACTGTGATTAGTACCAATTTAACACCCAAATACAACAATTGGCAACTGAAAGATGACCAGTCGACCTTGCAAAAAGCCTTCTGGGGCGAGGGAACCCGAGTCGCCATATTTTTTTTCACTACTGATCCGTTTGAGCTAGAAACAAATATTTTTTTTGTTAAAGCCGTTTCTTGTTGTTTGCCTGCCTCTGCTTGTTTGTGCGCCGCTTCATCTTTCTTCATGGCCGCTGGCTGTCATGCATAACTATAACTGTCGGTAATCAGGCAAAAACAGACTCTACCATTTACTTACATGCACGGTAAGAGTCTCCCCATCGGCCGAGTGGAGAAGATGAGTGTAGCTTTTTGAAATGCACACTTATAAAGTAGCTGTATTAGCCTTTTAATAAGTGTGAGCAGGTTTTAGTGCGGGAATTAAAGTAAACTGACCGCTTGTTGTTCCACCCAGGATACTGTGCTGCATGGCAACCAGTGGCAGCTGGTGAACTTTAAAAGTGGTGAGGAGAAAGCACCGTACGCAAACAGCATTAAGCCAGTGAAGTGAGAGATTCCTTTTACTGTAGCAAGTACTCCTATAAATACAAAGTATGAAGCAGAGCAAAAACTAGGCATTGTATTGCTAGTCTTCTTAGGCTGTATTTTGATTAGTCAGTGAACTGAGAAATGGTGGTGATGTCAGTGTTTGACTAGGTTTCTTCTTGAGCGTTAGACTATACAAGTTGTTGACCTTACTATATATATATATATATATATATATATATATATATAAAATCTATTTAAGACACTGAATTTATTTCTGACTACAGCACGACTGTGTTGAACACTGCACTTATAAGCGCATGGGCCTCAATCTCTGTTGAGCAGAATATTCGACACAATTTGCATTTAATTCTAACTGAGTCTTTCATCTCTATGTTACAAATATTCTACACATTATGCCTGTCTCTGCTTCAGTCTCACTTTATCATACAGGATATTCGACACATACAGCTCTGCCCGAGTCTCCATCTGTATCACAGAGGATAGTCCGCACATGTACCACTTATCTATGCCTCTATCATACGCGATACTCTGGACGCACACATGCAGACCCACACTTTAGCCCTTTCTGCTGGGTGCAGCCATCTCTATTACCCAGCATAATCTGCGTAGTGGACCTATCTCTGCCTGAACCTCTGTGAGATCGAACGGCAAGCTGTGAATACATTAATCAATCACTGACATTTTTTATATTTGTTCCCTAATTGAAGTATGTGCTTTTGACAGTCTATATGCAATTGCATAATATACTATACCCTACGAAGGGTTTCTAGGTCCTGCAGTCATTAAACCAATACCTGTAACAGGTAAGTATTTCTAGGCTTTCGAAGGGTATGCAGTTAAAGGAGGCTCACATTTCAAGAGGGAGGTTATTCCAGATGATTGAAACTTGGAGAGAAAACAAATTATTTCCAATTGAAGTGTATGTAAAAGCTAGAGTTATATGAATAATACTAACAATAGTTCAAGAGACAATTTACTCAAAAATACACTATTTACACAACTATAAAACACCCTAAATAAGAAATAACATGAAGAAAAAGAAAAAGGAGAGATAAAGTAATACCCATATGCAAAGAAATGTTAGAAAAATATATAACAAATTTATTACATTTAATGAATACTAAAACAGTTAAAACAATGACACTCAATACAGTGTGCTGGTACACAAACAGTATATATTACAAACCAGACACGTGGCAGACGAAAAATTACACGTCACAAAAAAGAAAAAACAACATATAACAAAATAATGTGTCCTTCATCAATTTTATGGCCACATATACGTCGACGAGCGTTTCGACCACTGTACAATTACACGGTCATCTTCAGGACTGAAAATTCGTTTGAGCGTCCAAAATTCTGTATAGTATAAAAACATATGGGTCACCTTTTAAAAAAAATATTCATAAGAATTTTTTTTTTTCACAATCCCTCTATCAAAGAAAGCCAGAAAAGGGAAGAAAAAGGAAAAATTAACACCAAAGGCACTCGTGAAAGACAAAGTAATAAAAACCAGAGGTAAGAAACTATTTCCCACACCCTAAAGAAAATTAAAGAAAATTAAAGAAAATTACCATCACCAACCAATCAATGGTAAATATAAAAATCACCTATTTCGAGAAATAGTCCAACCCTGTATTACTTGCATGGATTGGAACAATATTTCGCACTAGAATGAAAAAGATAAATCTTTATAAAGATAAGTTCTACATATCAATCAAAGAACTTAAACAAACCATCCAGATTAATCAGTCACTTACTTAAGGTAGACAATGGGCGGGCACGATGTAAAACCGTCCATAAATATAAACTTTCAGACTGGCAGTCTTTGTCCACACAATTTAACAGATCATGCCAGTAAGCAGGCGAACAAATCACCAATGCACTTCTACGCCACAGAAGACTGGAGAAATGAAGGGACAAAAGAACATACCCTCAGTATGCAAAAATAAAGCCGATCCTCTGGTACAAGTTCAGATTTATCTTTATTTTTGAGGTGGCTCAATTCGTGTTCTTCTGATTTGAAGTTCACCTCTAATTCTAGCAAAGTTCAGGTTGATTTCTTGGACTTAACAATCTTTCCCCATGAAAGCAGACTGACGACGAAGCTATTTACTAAACCTACAGCACGTAATACATTGCTGGAATATTCAAGTAACCATCCGAGAGGTTTGAGGGATGGATTGCCCTTTGGGCAGTTTCTGCGTATTCGCAGAAATTGTTTCTTTAAGGAGGACTATTTTTGTGAGGCAGAAATTCTGGCAGATAAACTAAGGCTACGTGGTTATCCAAGGAAATTGATCAAGAGGTCCATGAAAAGGGCATGGTATAATCATCGTGAGTTTTTGCTAACTCCTAAGATAAAAAAACAAACCAATCGTATCCCATGTGTTACCACCTTTGGGACAAAAAGTAATGCAATTTCAGCCATTATTAAAAAACATTGGCCATTGGTTATATCGACTGGAATCACACAGGAACAACCCCTATTTTCCTACAAAAGGGGTAAAAATCTTAGAGACCATTTGGTCCGTGCTGTACTACCCCGAACTGAACCTCCCAATTTGACGTCTATTTGGGGTCTGAATAAACTTGTGGGACATTATAAATGTGGGGGGTGTCTCATGTGTGGTTCCAGCCTGAATACGAAACAATTTGTCCATGGAAATATTTGTCATGATTTGCGAGATTATACTAATTGCAACACACACAATGTTGTGTATGCAATTTGGTGTCCATGTGACCTCATTTATGTGGGGCAGACGACCCAAAAGATAAAAACTCGCCTTGGTCAGCATAAAAGTCGAATTCGCTGCAAAACTGAGAATGCACCTTTGGTGTCCCATTTTTGGGAATATAATCATGCCCCGACCGATATGCGGTGGCAGGTTATTGAGATGATACGGATTCCTCCAAGGGGAGGGAGTATTACTAATATTCTGAATAAAAGTGAATGTCGATGGATACTCCGTTGTGACAGTATTAACAAAGGCCTTAATTCCATGGAGGAATGTCATAATGTTATTTTGTAGGATTTAGTTGAAGGATTGAGAAGGAACTATGTACTGTCTGCTTGGTAGTGTGGGTACTCTGTGTATCGCAAATGGAACCACTATATAGCAGATTAGTCTATTTCTATTGGTTCATCTTTTATTAAAAATTTAACATGTATGAACAAGAAATGGAATACAGTGATTTGTGTTTCTGTAATTATGAATTCTGTCTTTATATAATGACTGTAATTGCGTAATTATATATGTAGTATGACTATGCACTGTATTTAAGATGAAGAAGAAATTGGGTTATGTAGATAAACCATCATTCTTAATGAAACTGAAATTGCTTTTTCGTGAGGTTATTATAATGTGAATGTTTGTCATTGTATCAAACTAATGGTATTACAAAGTGAATTTTTACTAATGTATTAATTTAGTCTAATGTGAATCACTTTGTTGGTATGGACATAATTCAATTATGGTTTGCCCTCTAAATTGCGAGGGTCATGAAATTCCCTTTTTCTTCCCTTCTTTCCTCTTTTTCTTTTCCTTTCTCCTTTTCTGATTCATCCTTTGTAGTAGATATGTATACAGTATTTTTTTTTTTTTTAGAGTTGGATGTAGACTATGGCCCTTTATTCTATGAGGGCATTGATGTTTAAATCGAGCAAAC
Source organism: Calotriton arnoldi (assembly GCA_963921515.1). NCBI lineage: Eukaryota > Metazoa > Chordata > Amphibia > Caudata > Salamandridae > Calotriton > Calotriton arnoldi. Next base: position 749,393 of record CAWUFW010003156.1, read on the forward strand.
TGGCTGTAAACACGCATTGGGTCATCAGCTATACACTTTGACCTTACAAAGATGGCGCCCGTTACTAAACCCGTGAAACATTTCACAGTCCGCAATTGGTACTGGTATGGACTATGTTCTGTTATTCTAGTAGGGTACATTGTCTGGAAAACACGCACTTGGTCAACAGTTATATAGTTTTCACTAAGATGGCGCCCGGTGTCCAACTTGTGAAATACACTACAGTCCGTAATCGATATCGGTATGGACTTTATAAGGACATGATCTGGGTGTGCCTCTAAGGAGGTTAGTTTAGTTTTAGATGAGGCATGGTTAATCTATCAAAACACTGTCACAATAAGTAAATCTCTTTGGACTCTGGATAATTATCCATACGTTTGAACCACTCTGAGATGGCGCCCGTCGGCGTTTGCTGTTAAGAATAGCTTACACTTTATAGTCCGTCATTAGTGTTGTTTTTTTAACTGATTGCGCGGTCTTTATACGCTATTTATAGCGTTTGCAGTGAGCACGGAACGGCTTTCGGAATTGGTTACCGCAGGAGGGACGTTCCGGGTAAGTTGAGGCGTGCAGTATTTGGTTCGAGTTTTGGTTCCACAATAGTTTAAGTATAGAATGGCCTCCGGTTTTGGCTGCTGCAGTATGTATGTTTTTAGAAAGTTGAGTTGCTTTGGTCTTGGGTCTGAATTAGTGCAAACGGACTTTTTGTAATCTTTTTTTAAAAACTGCTTTTTCAGCTAATGGTGGCTGTGTGGTATATGGTTCGGGTAAAAGTGTGTTTGGGCAGCTGTTTGAACCTGTGTATACTACATTGTTCATCGCCCATTGGTTGGAGTGAGACGTGGTTTTTGCTATCGGGCTCGGGCGGTTGTGTTTCCGTAGGAGTAGAGCCTTTATGTATTTAGGAAATGGATAGGAGATATGCGAGCTAAAACGGCACTTTACCGTCGTTTTGGGACTTTGGTGATGTTTGTTTTGTGTTCTTACATGGATTGTTTGACATACTATATACTAACTATATATATACGTCCCATTATATATGGATGTTTGTGATTGACAGGATATATTAGAAATTTAGGCTCTATTTTTGCATATTGAGGATAGGCTTTATTTTTGCATACTGAGGGTATGTTCTTTTGTCCCTTCATTTCTCTAGTCTTCTGTGGCGTAGAAGTGCATTGGTGATTTGTTCGCCTGCTTACTGGCATGATCTGTTAAATTGTGTGGACAAAGACTGCCAGTCTGAAAGTTTATATTTATGGACGGTTTTACATCGTGCCCGCCCATTGTCTACCTTAAGTAAGTGACTGATTAATCTGGATGGTTTGTTTAAGTTCTTTGATTGATATGTAGAACTTATCTTTATAAAGATTTATCTTTTTCATTCTAGTGCGAAATATTGTTCCAATCCATGCAAGTAATACAGGGTTGGACTATTTCTCGAAATAGGTGATTTTTATATTTACCATTGATTGGTTGGTGATGGTAATTTTCTTTAGGGTGTGGGAAATAGTTTCTTACCTCTGGTTTTTATTACTTTGTCTTTCACGAGTGCCTTTGGTGTTAATTTTTCCTTTTTCTTCCCTTTTCTGGCTTTCTTTGATAGAGGGATTGTGAATTTTTTTTTTTTTCTTATAAATATTTTTTTAAAAGGTGACCCATATGTTTTTATACTATACAGAATTTTGGACGCTCAAACGAATTTTCAGTCCTGAAGATGACCGTGTAATTGTACAGTGGTCGAAACGCCGTCGACGTATATGTGGCCATAAAATTGATGAAGGACACATTATTTTGTTATATGTTGTTTTTTCTTTTTTGTGACGTGTAATTTTTCGTCTGCCACGTGTCTGGTTTGTAATATATACTGTTTGTGTACCAGCACACTGTATTGAGTGTCATTGTTTTAACTGTTTTAGTATTCATTAAATGTAATAAATTTGTTATATATTTTTCTAACATTTCTTTGCATATGGGTATTACTTTATCTCTCCTTTTTCTTTGTTATTTCTTATTTAGGGTGTTTTATAGTTGTGTAAATAGTGTATTTTTGAGTAAATTGTCTCTTGAACTATTGTTAGTATTATTCAATTGACTGCCCCTGGTTCAGGTGTGTTGGGCTGCCCCTGTGGTTGGTAATGATAGAGTTATATGAAGGCACGTGTCACTTGTGAAAGTACAAAGAGGGAAACACTGCATTTTGGATACTGATACAAGATAAGGGGCAGTGTCTGCTAAGCATTTCATTAAAATATCAGGCAAGTAATTTTAAACAGAGTAACTTAGTTTGCCATCCGTAGTGCAGCCTGTGAGTGCAGTTGTGATCCCTTATTTTAAGCCATGCACTAGATGAACTGTTTATTTTGCACCACTTTAAGTTTGCAAATGAGTCTTGCGCATGTCCGAAATAAACTGAATTAATGCCATGCTACCAAGAGTTAATTGTCCCGCTAGCGGGAAACAGCATCACTTTTTTGAGTGCAAGTAAAAAATATAACAAACACTGTCTAATAAAGCTACAATCCAAAGTAATCCTCAAGCTTGTTTAACTTTCTCACCAAAGCACATTCTAAATAGAGGTCCTCAGTTTTTGTTACAGATAATGACCTCAAACTTAAGTTACTGGCAAAACGCCAGTAAAATGCCTGTCATGTGAAATCAATTTAGGCTGCATGCAAGCATACAACAAAGAACAGCCTCATATGGGCTAGTGAAACATGTGGGTCGAACGCCTGCTGTTGAGAATGGTTTACGTGCGTGTTTAAATCCTGCGGTTGGGGTGATTGTGCTTTTCCTGCTACAGAGGAAAACGCAAAGCGAGTCCTTGAAATTAAAATATCACGGCATTCTTTTTTACCTCACTCCACGAAAGCAAATACATCCTGCTCCCTTCTTCCCTGCCACTCTCTCGCCTTTACTTACTGAAGTGAATATGCCTTCTCTGGAGTTCTACATGGCTTTTTCCTGTCGGATGGCATGTAGCCGGTGCGAGTTGTACACCGCTGCACTTGGAAACTGCAGTCAGCGCTATCAGAAAGCAGGATAGAGCAGGAGACTGGTGTTTTTGTTCACGCTTGCTCTATCGTGCATTCTCATAGGGCTTGGGGCCAGTCGCGGCCGGCATGACTCGCGGTGGGAGGGGGGGGTCAATTTAATTAAAAAAAAAAAAAAAATTACACTTACCATTTCCTCTGGTCCCGTGTCTCCTCTCCATACAGGAAGCCTCCCTCCCCTAAGCAAATCACACCGCTGCAATGGCAGCGGTGTGATTGGCTAGGACACCGACCCCACAGGAGTCTATGGAGATGCCATTTTCTCTATGTAGGCTGCAGCTCCTACATAGAGAAAATGCAGAGTGTGCATGACTGGTTTGGTCGGCCCTGGGGCCGACGAAACATTCAGCGCCAACAACAGTGAGCTAGCCACTCCTCCCCTGGCTGGAGCAGGAACGCCCACCCACCTGCCCCCAACCAAACCCTGCCTTCTGCTTTCTCGCAGTGCGAGAAGCAGAAACATAAAATGGTATTTAAAATACCATTTTATGTTTCTGCTTCTCGCACTGCGAGAAAGTAGTGGGGCGACGCTCCTCCACCCACGTGGAGGAGCCGCCCCTGAAGGCAACACACATATGGTCCCAAACACATTTGTTTAAAATGCTTCACTTGTAGAACCTCCGTGAATACGTCATGAAACCTGTCTTCTCTTGATTTCTCTATCTGCCACAAGCTTATCCCTGCACCTGTTCACTTGAATAGTGAAACTTGAGAACATGTGACTAGCTCTGGAGCCGTCTGAAATACAACTGGAAATGTGTGTGCTACCTTCGCTTGGGGAACAACACTTCTTAGCTGATGCTTGGGAATCCACTGCTCTATTTCTCTTCTGTGATTCACAGTTTATTTAAATACATTTTCAGACAAATGAAAACTGAAGCAGTGTTCTTTGACAGCTGTGAGAAGGAATAGAAATCTGCAGTAACCCGAGTCTGTCTTGTTTCTTGATTTGGGGATAAGCCAGGTTTTTATTGCTGTTCTGAATTCTAGAAGGTTGTTGGTGGTCTGTATTCTCTTTGGGAGCAGATTACACCGGTTACATATCTACACTCAACTGGAGCGTCCACCTGTGCATATTTGTAAAAGGATGCTGTGGTGCAGTTCTGGTTCACCAAGGAGCAGACACTTTAAGGATTTTATAAGAGATTAATTCTTGTCTTGCTCACGTTCCAACTGTAGTATTAGAAAAACAAATGTTCACAGTCTCAAAACTGAAGTTAATTTCTTCTGTTTTTCCTTCTCTCAGGTGGTTACCTGTTGCTCCGACGTCTCCTGAACCCACTGCATTGCTCGGTTTTTCCAGCATCTGTACCTGACTCCTTCGACATCGGCCGACCCAGGTATACCTCGGAGGAATAGCAGGTAGGCGGTATTAGGAGAAATGAGAACAAAAAAAATGCATATCACAAAATATGCACATCCCAGTCAGAGTAACTTCCAGCGGATATCCTTTCACTCTCCCTTAAGAGGAAAGTTAACTCCTTGAAATGCCACCTATCTCCACTACAAAATGGGGAAAAAGAGCCCCACCATCTGTGCCCAGTATTCAGTACTTGCCCGGGTAAGTGTCCTCTGGTTAATACACACTTTTGCTTTTCCGCTTCTCCTGCTTGGCTATTCTTCTGCAGCCGCCACGTCGCTCAAGTCACCCTGCCCAGAGCAACCCCAATCCAGAGACCCATCTCAATAAGCAATGATCCGTTCGCGGGTCATGGCAGGACTGGACACTTCACTGTGGTGGTGGGGAAGGCAGCCTCTTGCCACCACAAAGAATATATTTCTAAATTACCCTTCAACAATGCTTCAAGTTTCAGGTATATTAGTCACTACCCTGAATTTGGCAGGCCGGTTGATCGAAGAACCTTTGTGTAGATGAACATTTGTCATGGGGTTTGGAGGGGGACACATTCTCGTCCTCCTGAGTACAAGATCACTACATTCTGCTAAGGCACTATTTGTCGTGGTGTAACAAATGTCCCTGGATAAGCGATCAGCTACCGGTATCAAGCAAAGCTGTAGTGTTCTCCTCAACCACTTGTATGGAGCAAAACCTGGCCGGAGGAGGTTTTTCTGAATTGCTTGGCGGCTCTTTTTCTTAGACATATTTCCATAGGCTCACCCTCCTCATTTTCGATCAGAAACTTGTATTGTGGCCCCACTCCCAGACGTCGAAGCATTGTGATCCTTAGGCACCTGGTTGAGTGACTATGCTACTGTACCGACGGACCTCCGTTCTCCTATTACCCTTTTGGTTGCAGGCGTTTTTCCTCATAAGAGACCCTTCCTCCATTTTCCCTCTTTACCCTTACACATGCACTAGCTATTTCGACAGCAGCATTTAAGGTCAGGTTAGAGCAGTTGTCCCCGGGCATTAGGGTTCAAGTCATTTAAAAACTGTTTCATGTAGATTTGTAGTCACTAACTGCACCCGCCTGCAAGGGGGATCTCTAATCCCCTTTAAAAGTGCCGGCGGGTTGCAGACTGCACAGTGAAACAAGGAGCAGCTGCTTCAAAGCTGCCCTGTTTACCACCTGAATGCGCTGCCCCCAGTGTAGCGCAAGTTCATGGCTGCCCTGGGGGCAGCGCATTCTATTTAATAGGGCGCATATTCCCTGTTCGCGCCCGGTGCAACTATTTTAAGGTGCGCCGGGTGCAAACGGGGAAGGTGCGCCCAATGCATAATGGGGCCCGTCGTACCCAAAAGTACAATATTCTAACAATGGCTAAGGTAGGGGGTTAGTCTCTGAAGGGGAAATATGATGGGGGTATTAGTGCAACTGTGCAGTTGAATTGTTATCTCGAATTGTAGTAATAGATGAAGCTTGAATCTTAAGCAGGGCTATGCAGCAAGCACATTAAATAATTTCATGTAGCATAATTAGATGTTTATTGTGGCACAATTGACAATACCAAATACTCAAAAGCGTAGGGACACAAACCACCAGACAAGCTGATGTGCTTTAAATACTGTTTGTTGTGAAATTTCATGCCTTAACAGATGTAAAATGCACAGGTACCAACATAGCCAACGTCACAGAGATTTTTCAAAAATCCAAAGAGCTCAATGCCAAATGGAAATCCAGCATTAAATCCACTACATTGACATCAACTTTTGGAATCCACATTGTATTGAAGAAAGTGCTGCTTCACCTATTTTTTTGATATAGGGAATACCAAAAGTTGAACTATGAATCATGCATTATATTGTATATTTAATTTTTTTTAAAAATAATTACAAAACGCTTCATTTTAGGGCAAGCACATTGATCAAGTAAACACAATTCATTATACAGAATGCCATTTCTATTCAAGAGTAAATACTGGCAGTATTGATATCTGTATAAATACAGGTTGACACACACTAAGATGAAGGAAAGGACAGAAAAATCCTCCTAACCCACACACTTCCCTCAGGTAATCAATTCTTCGGTACATTTCAAGTCCAGCAAAAAAAGGTTTACAGTCCACATTGGTATACATTTTGCACTTGAACTGTTCGATTTAAAAACTGCCATTTCCTTTCAGCAGAGTGTGGTTGGACAACACGTGGACAGACTCTGTATTGTAATATCTCTTTATGCAGTACTTTTTGTTTTTTCTTCCAAACTTGTTTAAATCGCGTCAGCTTTGCAGAGCTTATTAGAATAGCTCAACTACTGTTAATGCAGATTCCTAATTTCTGAATGCCTTAACTGTGCTGTAAACAATTTTGCTGCATGGTGACATGACTCTGTTAGATCCATTACATTAACGAGTTCCACATACTGGTTTATCGAAGTGCTTTAAATTGGTTCTAAAGCCAGGACATACCAAAAAACACATTCCCTTTAAAAAAAATATTTTCATCCTCATTTATAAATACTAAATAAAAGGGTAACATTTAATACTCCAATAACACTTAATTTGTGTAGTGCAAAATGAATATTATTAGCTTATCCATTTAAAATTAATGTATATAATATCATAAACCAAAATATACAATTAAAGCGCTATACTGTTAAATGAGAGGTGCTGCTTGGTAGACTAATTAGAAAATTAACACTGAGCCAGGTCTTGGTGAGATACAACACGTCACAGCAAATGTGTCTGTGCATTCATGAAGATCAAACCTAAAACTCAACTTGGGAACTGAAGGCTTGTTGCCATTGCCAACACAATTGTACCATTTTATCAATGTTTTTAGAATAGTTTGCCATCTCTAGACACTCAACAGTTAGTCATATTAAAAACTCCGTAGGGGTGCATCAGCCCAAAGAATCATTTTACTTTACTACCAAAAATTCACAATCATCATGCTAATTTGCTTGTGTAGTACATGATCACATTATACTGCAAAATTTTGATTGACCCGTGTCCTTGAGTCCTTCCAGTTTGGTTTTGTCCCGCACCAATATTGCCTCATTTCCATACTGAGAATACCACATGCTCCGGCTCCTACTCAAATAGGTGCCTGGTGTCACACTCTCCAGCTTTTGCTGTTGTTGCTGCCAGATAAGTAATGAGGTGTCCCGGTAACGCAGCCTGGCATAGCCTTCTGACATGGCTTTCTCAGCTAATGGTACCCTTCCACTCATCACTACGTTAGGTCATATGGGAATCCAGTGAGCTACCTGCAAACAAGTGAGGTTATAAAAGTTCTAATACTGAATGTCAAAATCAGAGAAGAGAGAAAGCAGGTTAGTCTGTTTTCATTTAACTCTCGTGATTGTTACAGAAAATGGTTTCTACCAAGCACTGCCTGTGGCAAGTGACTGTTAACATCAAGCCAAAGTTGTAATTGTGACAATATAGAAAGTTAAAACTTTAGCAACATTATTACTTTTAGGATGAAATTAGGGATATCTTATTTACAAATCAAAGAGAACATTAAAACAATAATAAGTTTACAGTGGTACAGTATCGTAAGTACGAATTATTCAAACTGGTGATTTTAACAGCAATAAATCAGAGTTGTGCTTCAATCTCTTTTAATATCTTTTCAAATTCGATTATGCTACCTGTTCAAGACAGGTGCTGGGTCTCTTTGATCACATCATCTAAAAGTTCTTTGTGCACATTTATCAACCACATGTTTTATCCGTAGAAAGCGTGCTACTTCTGACTTTTACATCTTGATTTGGAAAAAATGCAATGTGCAATGCCAAATTCTTGAAAATGTCCCATTAGCCACATGTTGCAGAAAGTTTTCAGTGAGGTGTATCAGATGCTACTTTAATTGGGAAGTAGTCAGGTCAGGTATAATGAATTTTCAATTTCACCATCACCTAAAATCAAGAAAAAAAAATCTTAATTTCATGGATTTCAAACAAAATTCAACAAGTCTTATGTGTTCCATAATGGCATTTAAATTATATTAAAATGTGCTCTCATCCAATCCGAAAGAAGTGAAGATTTGTTTTGCACTTTGCACAACAGTAGCTTGCCTATAGATTGTAAACAAGCATTTGCAATAGGTCTCGCATTACTGTAAGTTTGAACTATTGGCGTTGCAAATGATAATGTTTGTTATGGTTTTTTTTTGTTAAAAAATATCCTGCCAATAGCTTAAACGTTCAGTAATGGGAGACCTATTGCATTACAGATGTACAGAAAAATGTTCTTGATTAAACATTCAATAAAAGAACTATTAAAAGTATATACAATTATATATCAATAATATTCAAACTGAACGAATTGGATTGGAGGACTGGCACATGTATACAAAAAGGATTGGGTAAAAATTTGAGCTTAAAAAATGAGCTTAGAAAAAGTAACAAGTAATTGAGTAAAGGTAAAGTATTGTTACATTTCAAAAGATAATACTGCTGGTGCCAGGCTGTGTCAGAGTAGCCACCATGGTAACAAAAGCATGCCTGAATGGATGTTCTTTTATGCATGGCTCCTTACTAGATGCCTTGATTTCCGCTTCAGGAAGGCAAGAGGCTTTTATCTGAAGTAGTCATACTGATTAGACTAACATTCAGTTCATTTGGCGCTCTGCTGGCTCAGTCATCCTATCGAGGAGGTTCTCACTGCATGGTAATTATGCCACTTCAATTAACCTCAGAATGAAAAATGTGCATTTATCCTGAACTTTTCTCAACATGTGCAGAAATACCACTCGGCCCCATTTTTATTATGAATGTGTGATGGGTTAAGTGTTCCTGTGTGTACAGAACGTACAGAATGATAAGGAAATAAAACGAGAGCCAGGAAGAGGTGATCAAAGGAGTGCTGGATGAGTCGAAGCTTCATGACTGAGAGGATGTGGGGTTTCGCACATCACTCAAGTAAACTGCACCTCAAAGCCTTCGAGGAGTGTGGTGAATAATTAGGCAGGCTTTATGAGGCATGGACGGAAACCATAAGATCAAGAAGAACCAAGGAGTTAGAGAGACTCAGCCAAGGAAAGACCGAGATTAAAGAACCTCCAACACCAGAGGTTGCGAGTTGCTCACTGGGGTGGGGTGCTGTGTAGTAAAAAGATGAGTCCTGGTGGAAGCATCAAAGGCCGGCAAGCAAGTGCTGCGAGTTGGCCATTACCGGGTGCTATCCAGAATGGAGGAGTGGCCCAGTGGCAGCAGTAAAGGGAGGTGGCAGGGGCTACAGGTTGCTCACGCCACACGTTCTATAGAATATAGGAGCTGCCTAGTGCCAGCATCAAAGGGAGGCTGTGAGTTACTCAACACTGGGTGCTAAGTCGAACAGAGGAGAGACCTGGCAGCCGCTTCAAGGGGAGGCAGTGCAAGCTGCACAGCAGAGAGGAGTGGTCCAGCATCAGCACAGAGGGGAGGCAGCCGAGGTGCCCGACCAGTCACTCTGCAGTGTAGAGGAGAAGCCCAGCAGCAGCATCAAGGAGGTCAGCAGGGGAATGTGCACATGCTGGGTGCTCTGCAGTATACAGCAGGGGCGGCTCCTCCGCTATGGCGGAGGAGCGGCGTCCCACTGCTTTCTCGCAGTGCGAGAAGCAGAAACATAAAATGGTAATAACTTTTAGTTATAACCATTTTATGCTTGCGGGCGGGTGGGGGCTGCTCTGCTGTTTGAGCAGGGCAGGGGGAGGAGTGGTGTGCCCACTCCTGAGTGTGCAAAGACTGTTTGGTCGGCCCTCTCGGGCTGCCCAAACCAGCAGTCATGCAGCCTGCATGGAGAACATGCCCACCCCATAAGCCCGTGGCTGGGCGCCATCCTGACCAATCACAATGCTGCTTGCAGTGTTGAGATTGGCTTAGGGGAGGGAGACTAGCTGCCTGCTTCCTGTTCCTGTCGGAGTCAGGGACGCAGGAGCCTAGAAGACATGGGACCCAGCCTCAAGGTAAGTTTGAATTATTATATATTTTTCTTAACCCCCCCACCCCTGCGACTCCTACCCCTGCTGCCCCCCTACCTGCGAGCCATGCCGGTCGCGACTGGTATACACGAGCAGTCAGGAGGCGAGGCCAATCTCTTTGAGCTGCTTCTTCTCAGGGGCCGTCTTTCAGAAAGCATCTGCTATGGTCATTACTGTTCATGCAAACATATTTCTGCTAACACCAAAACAAATGGAACCTCCGCAGTTTAACATAATTATTTGCTTTTCAAAAGTATATGAGAAGTCATGTTGCAACAGAGAAACCAATAAGCTAGACCTAAAAGTGGGCCCTTAACTAAGTCAGCAGTGGAAGAATACAACTCATCCTTTTAGAATGCGATCAAAGTGTCCCTAGGTGTGATACATAAAGGAGTAGTGAAGAAAACTATCAAATCAAGAGCTGACACCTCAGATATGTCAAATTCATGTAGTCATGAGCAGGAGGCAAACCCACAGCCCAATCGAAGTGCATTTATATTATAGAAACAATAGGTGTGCCAATAAACAGCTAGAGCAGTAGCTGAGACCTAAAGAGGTGGTGAAGGATGGGGGTCACCAATACACCCAAACACTCCTTACCGGAAAAAGCTTTGTAGAAAAGAATATTGTAAAGTCCAATATTTTTTCTTTCAAGAAAATCCGTTTGAAAGCTAAATAATGCTGCAATATTTGGGCACAATTGCGAAATAAAAGCAATGCTAATAATAAGGATTAATAAATCTTGGAGAATAACTACGTATTGACAGGAAAACATGTACATTGGTGTAGCATCCCTTGCATGCTGGGACGGTTTTCGACATGTATCTAAACTCAAGTTTGTTAAAGATAGTTTAAGGTTTGGTATTATGGTCAATGTTTTCAAGGAATCAGAAATTATGCTTGTCCTGGTTACCTTAATGCTTTTCAAGTTCATCTGTTTTATTATTTATCTAAGTAAGCAAAAGTAGAATTTATTAGGGGATGCTTTGAGTGATCAAAAACGTACACATTCTCATTTATATGTCACAGATTTGAAATCTTTGGGTTTTAGCTGCAACTTGAAAGCTTTAGTAATTCAAAAGCAAAAAAAAACACAAAGGGGTCTTCAGAGGCAGCTATTGCAGGAAACGAAACTGCTGCCACGCGATAAAACTGGTCCTTGGGAGGAAGGAACCGACTGCAGAATATGAAAGTACAATAAAGAAAAAAGATGCAACTGTAAAGCTTCACATAAAAACATATGTTTAATTCATTTTTAGGTTGAGCCTAGAGTCAGCGCGCAAGCGCTGCTCTGGTGAAGATCTGCTGTAGTTCAGTACGCGAGGGAAGCCCCCGCCCATATTTTTCATTGGTTTGTGTCTTTGTCCTTCATAAATGCTGCCTTTGGATTAGTTTATAGGCTTGTTAGTCGCTCCTTATTACGGCCATGTTGTCATTTGTATCCTTCCATGGCTACTAGCCCCTTTACTTAGAGTGTTACACGGTATGTGTTATTTAGACTGTGAGCACTATTTTCTTTAATGAGGTTCTCCTACTGCCTTCTCTACTCCCCCCTCCCTCCCATTGTCCGTGCCTTCTTCCCCCTTCCCCGCCCGCACTCCTGTTGTCCGTACCTTCTCTCCCCCACCCCCCCTCACTCCCGTTGTCCTTGCCCACCCTCCCTCCCGGTGTCCGTGATGATTACCGTTTGCAATGCAATAGGTCTCGCGTAAATGCGAGTCCTAGTGCATTGCAAATGCTTGTTTTATTTTGTAATGTGATTATGCCGTGACTAACTGCAACTGATTATACAAATCAGTGGCGTGGAAATAGTAATACTGTTTCAGTTACAATGCTCACAGCACCAAACGAGCACCAAGATCTTCTGTTGCTGCCAAGATTACGATTACAGATCTAAATGAATTTAGATGTTCAAAGAAACAAGCTCCCCCTGTGTTCAACCATTCCACAAATGCAGCTGCCCCACCTACCTCTCACACCACCCTTCACATACACCCCAATCAAGGAATGTCAACGCTGTCTTTGGAAAGACGTGTCAATGGTGGAGCTTTTATGACAGCGGCAATGACAGAAGAAAAGGCTACACTTTTTCGCCTGGTTTTCGTCTGGCAATTAGAGTTCCCAGAGAAACTTTCTAAAGGTGCATGACGTTCAGTCCTATTTTGAGAACACCCCTGTCTCTGAAACTGTTTCTCTACAATCAGGACCCAATATCTAAAAATCCTCCTTCCTCCTTAAGTGGAAGAAGTGTACTGCACCATTTACATTAAAGCACAAGGAACGGCAAGCAACGGCAGGGACAGAAGCAACACAAAGAAGGTTGGGGATTAGGCGAAGCAACATGTGGGACGACAAAATAACATCGGTGGGGGGAGGCAAAGCAACACCTATTTTGTATTATTACTATGGCGGAATAGTTTATTTTCTGTAAGTTGCATTCTAGCCCGCAGTGCATATCTCCCCTGAGAGTGCTTATCTGTTGGTGGACATGCTGTGCTTGCCCCAGAGCAAGGAGGTCTCTTTAAAGCGCACGTTGCGACAATGTACTAATACAAGCAGCGACAAAAAGAGCCTGTTCAATGATCCAAAGGGAGCCTGCACAACGATCCAAAATAAACATTAAGTGCTTCAATAATTTCGGGGCAAGCTTGCGGTATAACAGTGTGTCCGCAAAATGAAGCTGTACACCCAGGGGGAGCTTGAATTCAGACAGAATGTACAAATTTACATGAACAAATGCAGCGATCTTGTAGGGGTGGTGGGCAAGTAGTGTTGTGGGGGTGGGGAGAGAGGGCACAGCCAATCAGTGAGTCCTTTGGCACTGTAGCCTCCCTGCAAGCTGCTGAGTCGGGAGCTGGGGATCTGTGTTCGAGCCTTGGCTCAATATTTTGTACATTTTTGCAAATCACTTATTGTGCCCCCTGCCCGCGCTACACAAATGTAATAGGAAAAAAAGCAGCGATTGCAGGTATTTAAATGTATGAATGTAATTGAATTTTTGAAAAAAGCAGCGATCTTGTAGGGGTGGTGGGGGCAGGTAAGTAGTGTTGTGGGAGGGAGTGGAGAGAGAGGGCACAGGGAGAAAGTATAAGAATTACAATTTAAATCAAACCAAAAAAAGCAGCGATCTTGGAGGAATGGTGAGGGCGGGAAAACAGTTTTGTGGGAGGGACGGCACAGGGAGATTAGGTGAAAACAGGGCAAATAAAGCTGCTGAAGCCAAGTAAACAGAACACTTAACAGCAGAGGCAGAACAACAAAGAAAAAAAGGGTTCTTTTTAAGCTCTCTACGCAGCATCACGAGTTAGAACACATGTTACAGGGGCAGTCCTTCAACAGAAGAGCAGAAGGTACTAAGGAGGGACGAGTAAGCCTATTAACGAATCAAAAGCTACTGTTTACAAAGGAGAGTAAGAGGAGCCAACTGAAAAAATGGTTGGAGCTTAAAGTCCATATCTGAATTCAGCATGTCTCAAAGAGACAGTGCAACCGCTGCCTTGGAGAGACCTAAAAATGTCATGCCATTAAAATGGTCCCAACAAGGTGAACGATTCCAATTAAGAAAAAACGTAATCTTCAGAAATTATGAGGCTGTCACTCCAGATCCAACACCTCCTATTAATAGGTTTAGCTTTATTTCTATTTTTTAGGTCTTGCTTAGGCAGTGCTTGCGCCGTCTCTTTGAGACATTCTGTTTTCAGGGTATGGGTTTTAAACTCTGCCCATGTTAATTGGCTCCTTTGACTGTCTTTTCCAAATGCTTTTGTTTCTTTGGTTAATATCTTTACAAGTCCCTCCTCTTCTCCTGTTGTACCCTCCCATAAGGACTGCTCCTGTTAAATGTGTTGTTACTCAGGATCTGATATTCACAGTTTGTGAACACTATTTTTCTAATTACTTTATTGGAGCAAAGCAGAGCGTCAAGCTGCGCTTCACCTTTAACAATGGCGGCAGCGCGTTTTTAGTTTTCTTATGCGTGGCTCGCCATACTTTAGTAAGCAGACTGGCTTTTGCCCTTTGATCTTGAACAAAGGCAGCTGCGTGCGTTTCTTATCGAGCGGCTCGCCCAAACTTTTCTTTAATTATATTTTTTTATGCGTCGCGTTTGATCTTTATGGCGGCCGCGCGACTTGCTTTTATTTTAGCTGGCAAGCTTAACTGTCTTTTTAAATATTATGTTTTTGAAACGTAGTAGCGCCAGCGCTCCTTTCTTTTCTTTGGCGCAGCGGCTCGCACAACATTATACACATTTGCTGTCCCAGTAGCTAGCACAAGTGGTTTCCGAATTGCTACACGTGATGGCAGAGGTCCACCGTTGTGCTTCTCCTCTCCCCCATTCAGGGTACTTTATGGTCACATCATGCAGCTGACTGATTTTAAAAACAAATAAATACAATCCAAACACATACTTCATGCAAAACGGGTGGGCTGTTACTTTCGGCACACGACAATCAGGATTTAAAAAGATCCTCACAGGAAATACTTTTAGGCATTTTAACTGCAACAAACACTTCTAGTTTTTTGCAGTTTTATCTTTTGCTGCACTTCCCAAGCATTACTTCTAATCATTTCATTAGTTACGGGTGCACTACCCCATCTGGCTAATAGAGGTTCTTTTACAGCTCCACAAAGACACCTAGTAACAGCCTGTGATACAGCTCTCGTTCCTTTCTTCATGGATTTTGTTTCAAGACTTATGCTACTGCTGGAATATTATTTCACACACACAAAAAAAAAACATCATTTGCAAAACAAATATCTCTACATTTTACTAACACGAGACCTATTGCATTGCAAATGCTTGTTTTAACAGGCCTCACTGCTACAAATCTGAGAGCGGGGTAATTAATGTAGTTTACAAAGATACACATCTGCGTTGATGTATATGATGCCAAATACCCTCTGCTCGCATTAATAAAAAGTAATATTCTGAAGAGTATACATGATCACTTACAAGTCCATGTAAAGAGGGGCACATCACATAAATGGCACTCAGTTTTAGAATGTTAGAGACATTGATTTTGATTTCCATGAGATGCTAAGAGGAATGTTATAAATTCCTCCCACAAATGTCGGCCCTCTGAAACGTTGGACAGATGCAGCTTACTAGCTACTAGTAACCTTCACATTATCATTTGTGTGGAGGGCATGTAATGGCAAGACCACATCTGACCAAACTGCAGCACACACCTTCAATAGATCTGATTCCTCTAGCAGGATAGATTATATACTGATTGCCCTCTCGAGTTCTGTTGGGGATATGAAGATGCTAACTAGGACAGACAGTGATAACAACGCTCTACATTGTTCACTGAGCGATATCCTTAAACAGCTAGCGAGTACCCCTCTCCCTTATTACCGATTAACTATCTAACCAACGGAGCAGGGTAAAATGGGCCAGAGTAGCAGTCTAGCCTGGCCTTTGGGCTAAAATGAACAAAGGTTTTGCTTAGCACAACCTCTTAACATAGATTGCTCCTTCTCCCTGCAAGACAGGCATCCTGTAGGTTTATCCGATTCATGAAAACTTGTTTAACACACTAGGCAAATGTTTTACACAACACACCGCACATAACTGTAAGATCTTCAAACAGGTTCGCACCTGGTTTATCAAAGATTGAAACAGGGCAAACTCTGAGTTGTGACTGGCCCTTTAGAGAGGTAATGCCACTGACAGAGCCAGCAGGATGCACAACAAACTGGTCCAACAAAAAGCACACCACAAATGGAATACCTAGCTCTGGGATGATAATATGACGCTGCAGGTAACAAAGACACTAGAAAATTCTGGCAGCTTGTAGCAAATAAGGGGCAGAGTCTTGCAACACCCATTGCGGACACCATCCACCCGGAGTCGTGGCATAAACACTTCTCAGATCTTTATGGTCTCCCCTCAAAGAGTGCGGGTGCTAAGGTCTTGCCACATCCAGCAGCACAAGTCCCTACTACTACACTAACCACTGAGATAAATGAGACTGTGAGGGCAATCAAAGATGCAGCAGCTGGTAAAGCTGCCAGGCCGGATGGGGTACCTGGGGATATCCTCCTATCAGACATCAGGAAGTGGGCCCTATATGAAAACAAGCTAATCAACCTTATACTGCCCCATAAGCCTGGCTGAGCTGGACGTAGCAGAGGACAATTTTCTTAGAGCTCTAGTTAGTCTCTCCAGAAGCACCCCCTCACTACCACTGCAACGGGATATAGGCCTCACGTCACTGACCCACAAGGCCCAGTTAAGGCCATTGCTATATTGGTGTAGACTAAAGTTTACTCGGCCCTCGCGACTATTACCATGCTTTCAAAGAAATGGTTGCACTGGACACAGAGTAAAATCAAATGGATATGTTATGTAAAGGATACGTTGATCAACCATGGTGAGGTTTGGTCTGACAATATTTACGCACCACAACTCAACAGGGAAGCACTCTAAGTGTTTTGGGGATGGAAGTGGGAACAAGACGTGAAAAACCTGAACCAAGGATCTCTTTCAAGTGCCTTCCTTGACATCTAAGTCCATACTGAATTCGAGCCTTTTCTTGACTACCTGCTTACATTGGACTCCAGACAATTGTACCTCAAGTTCCGATATGGCACACTACCTATCTTATCCTTCTGCTCTAAATGGCAATCTAATGCAGATAAAATTGTTAGTAAAAATGTGTGCCAGGTATGTCTGTAGGCGGAAGAATCCTTGCCACATTTTATCTTCTTTTGCCCTGGCTAAGCCCGGTCAAGGATAAGCTGGATCGTTTCAATCTGTAGGCAGCTCGGGTGCAGACAGCATCTCCTGATGCTCAGGCTCCTACACACGGAAACT
Organism: Calotriton arnoldi; assembly: GCA_963921515.1. NCBI lineage: Eukaryota > Metazoa > Chordata > Amphibia > Caudata > Salamandridae > Calotriton > Calotriton arnoldi. The sequence goes on from CAWUFW010003156.1 coordinate 766,575, forward strand.
AGGGAGTCTGTTGTCTGTGCTGCTGCTGAATACCTCCACTGGAGTTGGTCTATTAGAACACAAACACTGGGATAGCTCCCAGTGGTGTCTGGTAATAGCAGGGCCTTCTACCGAGCTTCCTTTTCCTTATCGTTGCTGTACATGCTATGTCACTATAGGAAAACTTGGGAATGCCTCTGTTCCCATTTCATATTGTATGTGCTGTGCGCCACCGAATTTCATTGTGACACTTACACTTTTATCATAATACTCTATGTAATATGTGCTATGAATTGTCTTATGGCTTATTTATGCATCTGTTTTAACCATGGTTTTTAACCTATTTTTATATACAACTGGCTTATGTGTATTTATATGTGTTGTGTTGTACTGTTTTATGTTATTTTATGGTTGTTCAAACAGAATAAATTATAAAGTGAAAGGGTTATAAATTTCCATACGATATCTAAATAACCATATCCCAGGAGCCCTTATCCTTCACAAGCCACTTTACACGTCTTAGGGAAAAATCAAAAAGCCTGATTTGTATTGTTATATCCTACAATACAAATATCTAATTTGCAAGGCATACAAAATTGGCAAACTAGAATAAAAACAAGAAATAAAAGGTATTGAAAATTTATGAACAGTTAAGACGCATGAGCATGGATATTTAAGAATGGTAAGTAGAGACTATATATATAGGAGAAAGGGATGGATTAAAAAACAGGACTGACAGATAAAATTAAGTATCTAATCAAATGAAATTTCTGGATATCTACAGCAAGACTGAATGCTTGCTCAGTCTTATAGGATAGCATGGGATGTGCTCCTTGAGAGGAAAAATAAATCCACCATTCTAGAATTTCCAGGTCATTGTAATGCAAATTTGAATTAGGTCAATGGAAAATATGAAACATGACAGTTGCCTTTCATTGTAAAAATTGCTAAACTTTATTTTTGGAAAGGGTTTAAATATACTGCAAGGTGGAAGTAATGCAAAAACATTTGGTTATCTGAATCAACTGTATTTTATGCCATAGGGCAGTATAAGTCCACAGGACAAATGCCCCATTGGTAAAATTCCAACATATTTTTGAGGAAGTTGCAATGTATACTGTCAAGACCAAGAGGCACCTGAAGTGCCATCAGGGAAACAGACAACGGGCAGCCCTTCTCGAACATCGGAGCGGTGCTGCCAGAGAGCAGACATAAGCCAGCACATTTGACTGTCTCAACTCTAAATTGTTGGAGAAGGAATGTGGCCATAAATACTTTGCTGCCACATGTTCAGCGGTCAAGTTGAGCCCTGCCGTCTGCCACGCCTGCTTAAATCACAGGTCTCACAAGATTTTAAGCGAGGCAGCCATCTTGGGCACGATCAGGCGCTGCTGGTCTATAAAAGCAGACTGCGCCCCCGTATCTTGCCAGTTATTGAGAGGTCAAGAATGCGGTAGGAGTAATTTCTTCGAGCTTCCGGATTTCTACACTTAGCCTGTTTTGTACAAGCGACACAAGAATTGTGCCCCCCCCCCCCCCAGGATTGAAGCTCTCAGAAAGGGGGGTAAGTTAATTGGCCAATTTTAGGTGGAGGCACTCTCCAGAGTTTTGGTGGGCCAGCCACGCTCTCAACCAGGAGAACGAGTTGCTTTCCAGACATTGTTTATAGAATGTTTATGAACGACTGCTACAAAAGATTTTGTAACTGTTCCTAAAGATATTCTCAACAGACCTAGAGGTTTAGATTGCCAGTGATGAAACTGGCTGCATTTTGTCCAAAAGATGAGTACAGACTGAGAGTGTGGTAAGTCGATTTAAACTGATCCTTCCAAAAGTCTGCAGGTGATTTAAGATGTTCCTGTACAGAATATTTGTATTTCACACCTAAAGAAGGTTTGAAACACTGTATACTAATAATGTTCATCATTTGCATGATCTCAGCATGGAGTCTTTCAGCTTATCTTCTTCATCCCAACACTCCTGCTTTGTAAACCCAATTCACTCTCCCGCTCCTCCGGTAGGCTTACAATCTTAACGGTCTGAGGTAGGAGAATTTACTTACCTTTACATAAACCGTGTTTATTCATGTAATCAGACACCTCGCTAATTTTTCCTCAATGTTAGCAGGTTCTATTCCCTGAAATTTCCATCTTAACTCCCTCCACCTTGCAGAGCATTGCCACCTTACACTCATGTGGCTACTGCATCAAGTAAAGGTGGCATTTGGTACCACTCTGCTCCTGCTTGCGTATACCACTATTCTGTTATATACACTGAGGGTCATTTATCACTTGTCTAGTAAAAGTATCTTACTTGTTGTCACAACAATCGTGATACGTACTAGTCATATATATATATATATATATATATAAATAAAACAAACACCAAACACTTTCCCTTCACTTGAAGACAAAGACTGGGTCGCACTCCGGAGACGGTTCAACAATCCATATTTATTATTAGTAATTAATCTTTCAGGAACAAACAGAACTCCTACGCGTTTAGGTCTCGCAGAGACCTTGCTCACAGTAACGCCCCTTGCACAAAGCCTTCAATTATACGACACATTGCAGTTTACATAAATTCCGGTTTGCCGTTATGGGACTTGGAGTCTTTGTCAATAATATTCCTCTAATATACGTTCATAATAAAATTATTTGTGAACATTGATTACGTAATTTAAAACTAACCTCAGATAAATTAATTTATGATGATGATTTGTGGTATAAACATTCGAAATTTCCCATGAGTATCGTTCTGCATAATTAATGTTATTCATGTTTTAATCAAATACATATTCTCATGGTTATATTGTTCCCATTCAAGTCTAAACTTATGGGTTACACTGTCTAAGAAGATCACTTGTGTCCTTGATATTAGAACTAATAATAAATATGGATTGTTGAACCGTCTCCGGAGTGCGACCCAGTCTGTCTTCAAGTGAAGGGAAAGTGCTTGGTGATATTTAACGGCCGGGCTCGACCGCGGGGTCATGCACCACCGCAGAGCTCCATGAAAGTCAGCAACAAGGAGTAGAAGGGTGAAAGATATATATTTTTTTTGATTCTACACTTTCTTCTAGCAGGTTAATCATCTTCTGTAATAAACTTCAATCGTAGAATGGACTCTGCAAAGCCTATACAGAAATAGGAGGCAATAATATAACTCTAATGTGCTCCATCACCATGGTACAGCACAAAATGCATTTAATGAAGAAGCATACTCCCATAATAAAGGATGTACTAATGACCTATAACCTGCTTATATTTTTCACAGCACCTAACGCATTCAGGTTGAGTTCCATTTTTTATTCTATCTTAAAAATCCAGGCTTTAAATGCCAGGATTTAAGACTCACAAGCAGTGTAGGCACACCATGCAAGTATATAACTGGCAAGCCACATGTCTATTAGGTCCAGATCATGATGCAGAAGCATGCAGCATTTGCTACCAAATACACCTAAGGGAGTGAAAGGGTTGTGAAATCCTAAGACCCTTCTTCAAAATGGTATAACCGTTTGCTTTCAGTACCATCCCTGTAAAGTGTGTTTTTTGCCCTTAGTGATCATCTCTCCACCAATGAATGTTCACTCTTCAAGACTGCAGTACACAAGGTGGAGTTAGATAGGTGACAGCAACAAAGCCATTGGTGAATTATTTCACTTTTAGGTTCTGGAGAGAGAAAGTACAGTTGACAGTGGTGGGCACTGCAAGACCCACTATGAAAAAAAAATGCTCTATATAAACACTTGATTGATTTTAGGATAATTATAAAACTGATTTAGGGAAAAGTTTGTCCATCGCCTACAGTCCCAGGGAAACACCGAATGGCTAGTAAAATGAGAACTAACTTTTTCAATCATTGTACGCAGATGTAGGAGTTTCTCGTATGCTAGTATCACTAGGCTTGATACCTTGCCTGAAAAGGACTTTCCAAGAACCTGCAAGGCACATTAGTGGCAGGTAAGGCAGCAGTTTCCCTTTATATAGCCATCCCTACTGTAGAGAAGAGATGGGCACTGATGGTGATGAGGAAGTAATAGATCTAAATCTGTGATGTGAAACAAGCAGAGCTGAATGTCCATTTGAGAGTGCTACCCTTTCTGTAGGACTAAGATTCATTGGCTGATTTTCGTACATGGCCTAGAAGTGGTTGAGAAGGACTATAGATTGATTGTAGGCCCAAAGGTTGAAATTACAACAGATCAATGTTTTGTTTGAAGAAGGGACTATGGTGGGCAGGAGACTGAGAAACTCCTCTTTGAACAGTATCAATCTGTGGATGTTATGTACTGTATGTTGATTGAAGTGGTAGCTCAAGGGAAGAATGTTTCGCCAGGTGCACGCAGGAGAGTGCGACTTGATGTAACATGAAATATATAAGAGTAGGGCTATTACTCTCACTTCTGTTTGTAATCTGCCGGTATCTCTTACGTAGCAGCCTAAGTGAATGCCTTGGTCTGACACATCAAGGCATGGCTCAGTAACAGCAAAGAAGTCAAGTGAGTTAAACTTGAATGGGTTACACAAGTCAGTGGTGGTGGGGATCCAGTTCTGGTTATATCATGTCTGGCAAATTGATGCAGCTTATTTTTTTTTTGGGGGGGGGGATTTGTTATCCTTTTTAACTATAAAAGACAACAAAAACAGCATACAGTACCATGGCATATCACATGTTCTGTTCTCATACGGAAAAATAAATGTGTCTACTGCACAGATCAATAACATTTGGGAATCTGGTACATATCCGTTAAGCGGCTGTGACGTCCTTAGATAAGTAATGCACAGCATAAAAGCCACTTCTGTCCCATCCATTATCACCCTCTTCCACTCTCAGCTACTGCCAATTCTCTGTACTATCGCCACCCTTAACCTCCCAGACCCAAAGGGCCCCTCAGAAATGCTGCTGCAGTAAGTGAGGCCCGTCAGAAACTCTCCAAATCATATTAACTCTCTGCAGGGGCAGTGAGCCCTTGAATCATCTATACCCATTGTTTAATGTCAATCTTGCTTTGTCGTCCTTTCGGACTGATGCCCTTAATTAAAAAGATGCAGTCCCTCTATTGAAAACTCATACAGATTAAACCATAGACCCATGTTGTAAATTCACTCCGATTAATTTTACTTGAGGGTGAAGGTCCCTTTACAATGCTCTTTTCATTTTGTTTAAATGCACAATCTACTGTATAAAGGTCTGCTGAAAGAAAGAGATGCTTCTGTGAAGAATGCTGATTCTGATTAAAGGCACAGTGTGTTGTAAAACCCTTACGTCGATCAAAAGTGCTATTCCTTGAAAAGACTCTGATCAGAGGTAGCCCCTTGAAGAAAACTATTAATAAATTCACAGTCCCCTAAGTAAGCATCAGTCTAAGTAAAGGCAAAGCCATATTTAGAACCACTGCTGTAATAAAAGGCAGAACTTGTTGCATAAGCTTTACTTCATATATAAAACTTTAATTCGGTGGAAAAGCACAGCTGTATATAAAGACAGATAATTTGTATCACACTCATGGGGACAGATTTGGAAAAAAAATATGCTTTTTGCTAACAGACTTAACAGGGTTGATTCCTGCATTCAAACAAACTATAATTTACAGAAACAAGATGTACTTACTGCTACTATGTTTTAATCAAAGTCGAATCTTTGTAGGGTTCACAAACCTTTTACGGATAGTTTGTCACCCTAGGAGCAACAGTAAGCGTTTACCAACAAAACTTTGTTGCAAAAGTATCTGCATGGTGGAGATGTGTTCACCCCTACATTTTAGGGGGGAAAGCTGGAAGGAGATTTCACCACAACAAAAAACATTTTTCCTTTGGGAAAACCAAAATGGAATTCCAAGATTATACTTCTTTCTACTCTCTTAGATTTACAGCTGTTTGAAAATAAACTGGTCCACTATACTGAAAAGCACAGTCCCTCTTCAGAACATTACATTTGGATTAAAGGCGCACACACACACACACACACACACATGCACAGAAATTAAAGGACTTACCTCACTGTGTTACTTGGATTAAATGTGCAACTGTCACTTCGACTAAAGTCACCTCCCTCCTATACAATGACTCCTTTGAGAAGCACAGACTTCTGCATTAAGCTTACTCGGATTAAAATAAATCATAAACCCCGTATAACACCAATTCCTATTAAAATAATGGTGCACTCTATTGGTGTCTGCATGGTGTTTAAACTGTGGGTATCTAAGTGCTGTTTAGAAGACCAAAAGCCCTTCTCTTCCCAACTAGCTTTGTTGTAAAGAACTCCTCATGCGACTATCGATTTCTTTTTTAGGAGTGACAGAGACAACTCTAGCGGTCTCTCTTATCTCATTTTTTTTTTTTAACTCATAATAAAAAATACATATATACACAAAAAAGGGGATTTCAGTCAGCCATCTACGTCTATTAGTCTATTCAAGTATCATTTACTTCAACATACAGCAGGGGGAAAGTGATTAGCCCACTTCAACCGTGGACTGGGATACATTTTTTGTATTTTTGCAAATGTTTTAAATAAAAGTGCATACTCCTCAAATACAAGCCTGATATTTTGTCAGTCTACGTGGCTCCAGGGTGTTGCACAGAGTGTTACAGAGAACAATTTTTATTGTAGCTTCTTTAACATGAGCAACTAACTGTGTTTAAAAAAACGTGATAGTGGTGTCCTGTAGAGACCAGAATGTGGAAAGCATACAATTTGGACTGTACAGGAGCCAATTCTTACAAAAATACAATGCACAGTTGTTAATTTGGTACCATTATTTACAAATTTGAAAACAGCAACATTATCTGCTTTCACTGCAAAAGCAAATTTTTGGTAAAATTGCTGAAGTGAAAATTGATTAAAACCTACGTATTCTGAATCCAAGGTCAGATCGTAGGCACTGAACCACATCTCCAACTATTAACAGTGGCTACTGGGTCTGAGACAATCCCACGTTTTGGGTATAGTTCCAGATATTTTTCGCATAGTAGGAAGGCAGGCAGCTCTTTATCACCACACTGTTGCATTCTATTTTGTAACTTTCAGTCACGTACCAGAGATAAAAGCAGAAGCCCGACATGTGGAAAGTCAAACTCCGTGTTCTGTATCGTTTGCAAAACAATGGTAAGAACCTTTTTGTGTCATACTTGCACATTGTAAACATGGTAAAATGTCGAAGAGAGTAAATGCAGCAGGTCAGATGGCATCTCCATCTCAAGAGATTTGCCCACATTTTCAACACTACACTCAGCCAGTCCTTTCCTCTTACTGTGCCACAACATGCAAATGTAAAGTAGGTCACAAATCTCGATTTAATTTTCCTCGTGAGTACCATAAAACAGGCTACCTAATATTGGTTACTTGTCAAGAAGATATCTTGCTATAAGATTTAAAAGGTGAGCGCATACAAGTGTCTCATGATATCCATGTTATTATAATCACTGTACTCTGAGGTGATGATAGCTGACAAAGTGGTATAGCCTTATTTTTAGGTCGTGTGCTCTGAACAGGTTTTGAAAATGTAGTTCCCCTGGGGTCATTCCTGTATCTAATGAAACACACTGGCAACTTCTGTGTTAAGTGAAAAGTTGTATTCTTCTTTGGTGTAATATAAAATTTGGAATATGGAAGCTTGTGCTCGAGGGATGTCTTAATCTTAGTGTTCTGCCTTTGGCAGTTGCTGAGATCGAGTGCTCCTGACGGACGGCTTTCCCTTTGGGGGGTCCCATCGGTTTGAAAATAAATTACTCTATCTGAACTCTTTATCTGTTTTGGAGTCATCAGTCATCCTTCACTTTTCACATATTGTTGACGAGCTGTGGAACTTTGTGACCAACTGAACCACCACGTCATCTGAAGCCTGTGGTTTTTATTCGGAAACCTGATGACTGACCATTCAGTGCCTCCAGGGGATTTGTTGAGCTGATTGACGCAGGTTGAGGGAAGCTGGTTGGTGGTGAGAGGAAGATTTATTCATTCCCATAATAGTTGGTGGAAGGTCTGTGGAGTGCGAGTATCAACTGTTGTGACCTTCCCCGTCACCTACACTCGTCCCACAAGGCATAGCAAGTACATGTGAAATCAGCAGTGACTGCAATGTTTTGAGATCAAACTGAATTTCTACTGTTTTATAATAACCAAACTTTCGGGAAGGCTCCTTTAATGCGGAGAGTTGTTCCGACAATCAGTGGATGTGGAGATCCCCCCGGATCCAGGAGATTCCATCGAAATGGGAGAAGGATCGGGGAAGCACACTACAATGCCAGAAGGACTGGGAACCATGCTTGCGTTCTTCAGAGCAGCATTATCAACAACAATTCCGCCTAATGACGGCGAACCTGCAATAGGACCCTAGGGATCATTAAGAATGGGGGAACACAGATTGGAATTCCAGACTTGGAAAAAAGCATCTGTGGCTGTGAAAGGCAGCGAGTCTTCTAAGACCCTCAATGCTGCCCGGTGCAGGGTTCCACCTCTAATTCACTTTGGGTTCGCTATCAAAATAATGAGGCAAGCGCTGGAAACTGGAAGAGAAGAAAATGGTTTATTTCTCATGAGGAGATCACGTCAACTGAGACACCGGGATGTCTGAGGGAAGTGTTCTGCTGACAACTCCCTTGGCTCTTCCTTTTATACAGGTTTGACACAATGCATTTGTTTGATCAACATGGTTACAAAAGCTTGGGGTCCCCGCCCGGGCAGGTTGTCACACTAGCCCAACAGTAATTCTCTTCCCACCCAGGTCAAACAGACAATCTTATCTTGCAGCTGGACCTTGCTTCAGGGTCTAAAACATGTGAGACCGGTCAGATCTAAGAGTCCGTTCTGTTGATAAAAACAGGTCCCATTGTTGGTAACAACAAGTCTTGCTGTTTGCAGTGCAATAAATCATTTTGCAAGAGTCTTTTTGGTGTTTGGAACCTGTTTGTGTAACTAGGTGTAGTGAAGGGTAGAGCGTCCAAAGGCTTGTCTGAAAACAGGGATGAGAGGAAAAACGAGTTTGTGGCAGCAAGTGGCGCTGAGGTTTGTTGTGGCAATAGAGTTTATAGCCCCCAGCACAGTACCAGGTCGGTCAGAGGGATGCTAGTAAGGGCAGGGTGAAACAAAGGGGACCAACAGAGTTCAAAATGGCTGTGATAGATCAAAATGACTGCAACTTATGTGCACATAGAATTCCACCAGACAAGATGGCGCAGGTAATGTTCATAATTGTCATTTTGCTTTTAACAGTGGCCCCTTTGAACATAACTAGCCAGCTTGTCAGTCTATTTCGATCTCCATAATGTCCTGTATCTCTTGATCATACATCACTCTAATTTTTGTTAGCTGAGTGTCCATAGTCTTAGGGTGTAAGGTAGTTATGCAAAGAGAACACAAAGGTGGTATACAGTGTATACCCAAACAACAACCACATATTGTCAATACTGGGACCAAGAGAATCATTGATATTTTCCAACCCCACTCCTTCAAGATGCCCCAAAGCCAACTTCCAACTGTCCAAGTCTCTGATCCTTGATGAATTTCTGAAGATAGTCTATGGAGATGTTCGATTGCTTCATAGACAGACGGTGAATTATCAGGAATGTATACACAGCAGCTGGCACCGATGATGCGGCATGCTCCTCCACGGTCCGCTAATACCACGTCCAGGACCATGCGATTTAGCAGGGTAACCAGACGGACCGCTTGGAGCTCAGCAGTGTTGTTGGTGAGGATGCCAGCAGTGACGTTCAGGGCGGTCTCTACCGCTTGGGACAGATGTCTGATGGCTCGGCTGTTTGCCATCGGACCCCATAGCGGGACGAGCCCTTTTGCTGCATCGAGGAACTGTGATGAGGCAGAGTCTGCTTGATCAATGTCTTTAGAACGCTTTTCTCGATGATGCTCTGCAGGGGCTGTGTAGGTTGGTGGCAAAACAAAGGCGATGTAGCATGTGCCCCCAGTTTCTTGGGAGCCAGGTGTAGGCTTTGGTTCCACAAACAAAGTACATATTGGGTGATGCAACAAGCGCTGGGGGATGGCAGTGTTCAAAGTCCTTACAATGCTACAGGTGCTGTGACCCACATTCTTAGTCCCACGGCCTTCAATGCATACAAGGCCAGAGACGTTCACCACAGATAGGGCCACAGTCAGTGTTGCAGCAGTTCTTTTCTTCAGGTAGGAAAATGTGGCTCTGTTAGGATTATTGAACACTTGCATTTCCACTCGTTCTTTGGCGGGGACATCAATCTGGAATGTCACATTGAAGGTGTGAGGGCAGAAGGGGCGGCTGTCGTTCCGGTTTTGTTTCGCCAGAACTCGTTGTAGAACTGGGCGATTGTTCTGTCGGAAGTGGCATTGTCTTTGTAACTTTCTTGTAGGAGCATCATCCAGGCAAGGCAAGATCCGTGAATAGAAAAGGGCGAAGGGATGAAAGGGATGGAATGTTCAGTGGCATGTGGTAACAGCCCACAGACCCAACAGTTGGTAGCATTGGTGGCAAGATTGTGTTGGTGCAACATCTGCACGAAAGAATTATTCCAGAATTCTTTGCGTCGTTCTCGGAGATGTGGCGGTAGTGATACCAGGTAGTGTTCTTTCTTGGTGGTTGGTTGCATGGTGGGTGACAATGTTCTGTATGCAGGTGCATTCTCTTCAATGATCCAGAGTGCGACCATTAGCAGGAGACAGGTGAGAAATGCGGCTACAAGTGCAATTGTCTTTGTGCTGTGCAGGTTAGCAGTCTTAGTGTCTTTGCGGTGGTTTTGCAGGTGTTCAGTTTCTTCCATCATCTTCGAGGAGCTCAACAACTGTTAGGACCACAGACTTTTGTCTGGCGCTTTCCTGGTAGCGTTGTTTGACTGTGCTACCGATCTGAGACCTTGACTCAGTTAGTGGCCTGGTCGTTGGAGCTCCCTCCTTTTGTCGATCTTAGGTTGTACCCTTTCCTGGATGGCACCGTGGGGTCGGGAAATTCTGATAGTTCGAGGGTGTCTTCTTGTGGGTAGCAACTCAGAGCTGGTCGGTCTCTCGCGAGTACTTCCTCTTGCACCTCCACCCCTTCACAGGTTGCCAGGGTTGGAGGGACTCGTTTGCAGTGATGGGCATGCAGCCAGTTTCGTTTTCCTTGCACTCGGAGGGCAGTTCGGGTGGTGATCAGGACTTGCCAGGGGCCCGTCCACCTAGGCTCCAGATTCTTCGTTCTTTGGAAGTTGCGAATTAATATATGGTCGCCTGGCTTTATTTCATGTCCCGGGCCCCTGGATGCGTCAGGCAAGGCTTGCTGCACCTGTTGGTGGATAATTGTTAGCTCGTTTGTCAATTTATGCAAGTAATCCGACATTAATATGTTCGGGACATCGTTAATGGAGGTGGGTCTTGGTGCCGCCCAAATGCTCATAGGCCTGCCGAAGACCACCTCATACGGGGTCAGTCGGTGTTTGGTTGGGGTGGAGCGCATCGATAACAATGCCAATGGGAGGGCGTCGGGCCATTTCAACCCGGTCGTGGCAACTATTTTGGCTAGTTTTAGTTTCAACGTTGCATTGTGTCTCTCTACCAGGCCCGCTGATTGGGGGTGGAAGACGGCATGGAACTTTTGTTTTACCCCCAACCCTCTCAGTATGTTCTGTATCACCTCGGCTACGAAGTGGGGGCCGTTGTCGCTCCATAAAATTCTGCAAAGGTCGTATCGGGGGAAGAATTCTTTCAGCAATACTTTTGCAGTGGCTAAGGCGGTATTGTCGCGGGTGGGATAGGCCTCCACCCATTTGCTAAAAGCGCACACAACCACCAGGACATATTTTAGACCAAGGCATCTCTCTAGTTGAATGTAATCCATTTGAAGGATTTCAAAGGGGTGGTCAGGGACTCCAAACCCTCCCCGTGGTACTACTGTCCCCTTCCCTGGGTTGTGTTGTAGGCAGACTATACATTGTTGTACTAGGCGTTTTGCAGATTCTGCTATCTTGACGTTATGCCATACTCTGGTGATTAGTTCAATCATGGGGGTGGAGCCTATGTGTGCTGGTAAATGTGCCATGGTCAATATGGGGATGAGGTAGGCATTGGGTAACAGCCATTTATTTCCATCTTTAGTTCTCCAGCAATCTTCCTCGTCTTTTAGTCCCACCTTTTCCCACTCGGTCAATTCGTCTTGTGTGCCTGTAGTCTGTATGTCCCTTACAGTGGTCCTAGCGTCAGTCCATCGTTCAGCTTGTGACCTGGTCACATACATTCGTGTCGTAGTTCTGTCTCCTGCCGTGGCTCGGGCAGTAACGTCTGCTAGTGCATTTCCCTGTCCAATGAGATCAGTCACTTTCCTATGTGCTTGGCATTTTATCACTGCTAACTTCTTGGGGAGGAGGACTGCTTGCGTCAAGGCGGAGACTAAATCTCCAAGCAGGATGGGTGTACCGTGTGAAGTCAGGAACCCTCTTTCTTTCCATAAGATCCCAAAATGGTGAACCACCCCGAAGGCATATTGGCTGTCGGTGTATATGTTAACTGTCGTGTCAGTCGCTAAGATACATGCTCGTGTGAGGGCAATGAGTTCTGCAGCCTGGGCTGAACGTTGAGGAATACGGGCTGTTTCCAGAACGGTTCGGGCTGTGGTGACAGCGTAAGCAGCTGAGGTGGTGCCGTCGGGGAGTTTGATGCACGAACCATCCACCCATAGTTCTCCATCTGGTTCTAGAAAGGCGGTGTCTCTGAGATCTATTCTACTCTTTGTTTGTTCATCGGTTAGTGTCACACAGTCGTGTAGTGGAATCACGCTAGGATCATTTTCGGGTAGGGGTAACAGTGTTGCTGGATTGAGGGTGGTGCATCGCTTTAGGGTAATGTGCGGTGCTAGCAGGGTCAACTCATATCCTGTCAGTCGGGCGCTAGTCAAGTGTTGGGTTTTGGTCTGGTTTAGTAGTGTGTCGACTGCATGGGGTACTAAAACAGTGACTGGATTGGAGAGTACTATTCCTTCGCTCTGGCGTATCGATACTGCTGCAGCTGCCACAGCGCGCCGGCACGCTGGCAGTGCTCTGGCTACTGGATCGAGGGTGGCAGAGAAATATGCACAAGGGCGTTGTTTTTGACCAATTGATTGTGTTAGGACAGACAATGCACATCCTTCCCTCTCGTGCGTGTAGAGGAAGAATGGTTTGGAGTAATCCGGGATTCCTAGGACAGGTGCTGAACAAAGGGCATTGCGTAGTTCTTTAAAGGCTGACTGGCATTCGGGGGTCCAGGGGAGAGGTGAGGGGATGTCTTTAGCTAGGAGGGAGAGAAGGGGTTTGACAATGAGGCTAAAGTTCGGTAACCACTGTCGGCAAAATGAGGTGAGACCTATCAAAGAGCGGACTTGTTTCTGATCTTTGGGGACAGGGGTGTCTAGAATTGTCTGGATCCTGTCAGGCGTGAGTTTCCTCCCTTCTTTGGACAAAAGGTGACCCAAATAGGTCACTTGTGATTTACAGAACTGCAATTTCTTTCGGGAGACCTTGTGACCATTCTCAGCAAGAAAATGGAGTAGTTTGATGGTGGCTGTGACGGCTATTGGTATGGTGTCCGCTGCTAGAAGGATGTCGTCTACATATTGTATTAGTGCCACTCCATCTGGCAATTGTATGGCGTCCAACTGTCTTTTAAGCGCCTGGCTATAGATGCTTGGGCTCTCAGTGTACCCCTGAGGTGCTCTGCAAAATCTGTACGAACGGGAGTTTAGGGTGAATCCAAATAGATAGCGGCTGTCCTTGTGTATAGGTATGGAAAAGAATGCGTTTTGAGGTCAATTACAGTGAAGGTGGTGGCAGTGGAGGGGATTAAGGTCAAAATTGTCGTGATGTCGGAAACTACTGGGTATTGTGGCACTACGATTTTGTTTATCTCCCGCAGGTCAATGATGAAGCGGTAGGCTTTTCCGTCTCCCTGTCTCTTTACAATCGGTAGTATGGGACTATTACAAACGTTGCTCACTACTTTCTCTACCACCCTTGCCTCTACCAAAGAGTGTATGATCTCTGTCAGTGCCTTCTCACCCTCTGGCGATATTTTGTACTGCGGTACTTTCGGTAGGGTTGCGTCCTGTCGTATTGTTACGTGTACTGGGTCAATCATCATTCGTCCTACGTCTGAATCAGCCCTAGCCCATAAGTGTGATGGCAAAGTGTCCAGTAGGGATGCGTCGGCCTCGGAGATGGGAAACATGTGCTGATTAGGGTTCTCTCTATGGCGCTGGGGGTTGTCATACAGGACGACACGCACTCCGTCTGGTGAGCATCTGATAGTCGCATGGAAGTGTTTCAAAGGTCGAGACCCATAATGGCGTCTGGGGTGTTGGAAGAGAGGAGGAATGTTGTTTCAACGCTATTGTTGTCAAGGTTAAAAGGGATCGGTCGGGACAAAGGGTTGGTGGAGGGCGTACCGTCAAATCCTATTGAGGTCTCATGTGAGCCTGACAAGGGTGCCCTTGGAATCAGTCGTTTGGATAGTGCACTACGTGTTGCTCCCGTGTCTACCAGAAATGGCGACTTTGTGCCCAGGACCTCAGCGGTAACATAAGGGCCTTGCTGATCAACATAGAGCTCGACTGGATCCCTCCCTTGCCTCTGGCTGTCCTATGCAAAGTCGTACGCATTGTCATAATCTGTCTGTTGGTACTGATTCTGTTTGGGATGGTCAAATGTGTTCACTCTTCCTGGCCTTTCCTCGCTTGCTTCACTTGCGTACCCTCTCCCACGTCCTCTTCCTCTCTGTCCACTTGCGATTTCCCTCGCCCCTCTGCCCCTACCAGCTCCTAGCAAAGCCGGGCATTGGGTTTTCCAGTGTCCATATTCTTTGCAAAATGCACATTGATCCTGTCCTAGGTCTTGGCGTCCGACATATGATGTCGATGAATTGTTTCTAGGTGGCTGTACTCTAGGGGTATTCTGCTGGTATACTCCCCTATATTGCTCCCTTCCTGTATTCGCCCCCTGGAGTTGTGCTACCATTACCCTTTCCTTCAAGTCCTTCTTTTTCCTTTCTGTAGCCCTGTCATTTTCGTTTCTCTGATGCTCATAGTACTGGGCCATTTGGAGAATGGCCGCCGGTTTAGATGCTGCCCAACTACTTTCGCTGGCTTGTAATTTCTGGGATACATCTGGCAGTAGTCCTTTGACATAGTTCTGCACAAATAAGTGGTATCCGGTTGCGGTGGACATGTCTTGTCCACTGTAATCGGAGAACACCGTTTCAAATCTGGAGAAATACTCTGAGACATCCTCTTGTGGTTTCTGGCGGCACGCGGTTACTATGGACCAGTCTATCTTTTTCTCTGGGATCAGCGTTTTCACTTTCTGCACTATTTTGTCAGGGAGGTCCAATATTGCTTTAACCGGTTTTTGACCAGGGGTTCCGCTGTTTATCTAGTGTGTTAAGTTGTTCCCAGGTATGACCAAGCAGTTCGGTATGGTCTATTTTCCTAATCTGTTTCCACACATCTGCTGGCAAACATAACCCGAAGAACAAGTCTATGTCGGCAAGTGTCATTATTGTTGATCCCAGAGCGGTACCTAGCTCGGTGTAAAAGCGGTGGGGTTCTTTCGTAGAATCCGGTAAAGATTTACGGAACGTCAAAATGTCCTGTCTGTCCCATGGTTGATACACCCAATTGTAGACCACCCTTCCTCTAGCATCTTGATGGTTCATATCGTCATGAGTCCCTTGTCCTCTAGGAGGTACCCAATAAGGGGCAGCTTCTTTTATCGGCATCATGCTATCTGGTTTTTCCACCGGGGATCCTGCTATGTTAGATGTCCTGCCCTTATCTATCCGTCCTTGTTCCACGAGGTGACGGAATACCTCCAGTGTGGATGAAAAGAGTTCTGTAACATCGTTGTCGCCTTCATCTCCGGTGTCTACCTTCCTATAGAGAGCCACTAGTCGCTCGGGCCCTACATCTTGGTACTTCTCTTCATATGCAGTAAGAGTGTGGTAACAGAGACATACAATAAAGTATCGTTTGCGGTTTTCAACATAGGAGTTGCATATGTCAGTTACATGCTCTTCTGTCTCCTTCCTATCTATGAGGGATTTAACTACTTTATCAATGCCTGCTCGCTCATTTTTACTTAATCGCGGGACCCTGGGCGTTCCCGTTTCTTTTGATTCTACCTCTACTACTGTATCCTTTGATGAGGCATTTGGTGTGGGTGACTCGGTGGGAGCAGAGGCGGTGGAGACTGAGGCGATCGTGCCATCTCCGGCTATACTTTGGTGGTCCTGTCGTTGTACTACGGGATGAGTAGGGGCGTAAGGGGGTGGCATGTATATGATTGGGGGACCTAACAATAAATCATCATCTACCCTTTGTTTTGCTGGTAACTTGGGGTAAAGAGTCGAGGCGTTCTAACAGGGCATTGATCTGATATTTTTGATTCCTGTTCCTTTTTATCGATTTCCTTTTCTTTTAGTTTTTCTTCTAATCTTTTACAGGCTTGGTAAGCTGATTTTCGCGTTTCTTTTTCTTGTCTAGCTTCGTCCCTTTTCTTTCTTTGAGCTGCCTCTTTTCGCCATAAGCCAAAACTGTCAAACATGGCTGGTCTAGTTTTCTTTTTGTGGAGAGCTAATTCTAACGTTTCTATTTTAGCGGGATCGAAAGATCCCGTCAGTGGCCACTGATTTACCCGGTCCTTCCTAGTGTATTTATGCCATAGTTTGCTATAAGCTACCCTGGCTAATCCATACTTTACGTACATGTCCTTGTTAGGGGTGCCGGCTGACTGACCTCTAACGAACGGTCTGGTCCAAAACAATTACAATCAAACAATCTAGAGAAAACAGGCATGACGTATTTATCGGTCAAAATGAATATCTCAATCAATCAATTTAGACAAAAAGTCTGCACTACCTGTCCTTCGCTGCCTGCAAAGAGAGAGAATATTCCTATTCTTTGTTGTTTGCAAGCAGGGAAATGTCGTAAATAACTCAATATCAAAAAAGGAATACTAGTATTTCAATCAAACTATTCAATCAATCAATTTAAGTCGTTTTTTTTTTTTCACGACCTTACCCGGACCGTATGGACAGTTCTTCGTCTTCCCCTTCCAGCGCCTGGTTGTCCTCTCACTCCAACAATCAATGCGGCGTCCCTCTAAGATCCCAGTCAGGACCGCAGGTCACTCGAGAGAGGTCCGTTCGGAACCGGTGAAGTTCAGTCGATCGGCAGCCAGACAAGGGTCTTCTCAGGCAGGTATACCCCAATCGTTTAGTTGTTCACTCCGTCGTTAGGACCTCTCTACCGGACCCACGCGTCGCTGATGGTGCCCCTACGCTTGGGCGCCAATTTGTGAAAGGCAGCGAGTCTTCTAAGACCCTCAATGCTGCCCGGTGCAGGGTTCCACCTCTAATTCACGTTGGGTTCGCTATCAAAATAATGAGGCAAGCGCTGGAAACTGGAAGAGAAGAAAATGGTTTATTTCTCATGAGGAGATCACGTCAACTGAGACACCGGGATGTCTGAGGGAAGTGTTCTGCTGACAACTCCCTTGGCTCTTCCTTTTATACAGGTTTGACACAATGCATTTGTTTGATCAACATGGTTACAAAAGCTTGGGGTCCCCGCCCTGGGCAGGTTGTCACACAAGCCCAACAGTAATTCTCTTCCCACCCAGGTCAAACAGACAATCTTATCTTGCAGCTGGACCTTGCTTCAGGGTCTAAAACATGTGAGACCGGTCAGATCTAAGAGTCCGTTCTGTTGATAAAAACAGGTCCCATTGTTGGTAACAACAAGTCTTGCTATTTGCAGTGCAATAAATCATTTTGCAAGAGTCTTTTTGGTGTTTGGAACCTGTTTGTGTAACTAGGTGTAGTGAAGGGTAGAGCGTCCAAAGGCTTGTCTGAAAACAGGGATGAGAGGAAAAACGAGTTTGTGGCAGCAAGTGGCGCTGAGGTTTGTTGTGGCAATAGAGTTTATAGCCCCAAGCACAGTACCAGGTCGGTCAGAGGGATGCTAGTAAGGGCAGGGTGAAACAAAGGTGACCAACAGAGTACAAAATGGCTGTGATAGATCAAAATGACTGCAACTTATGTGCACATAGAATTCCACCAGACAAGATGGCGCAGGTAATGTTCATAATTGTCATTTTGCTTTTAACATGGCCAAAGCCTACGGGTCCAGGCGCCAACTGAAAAAGGTTAGGATTTGCCAGTTGAGGCGAGAGGCAAACAAGTCTATCTGACAGGAACCCCAGAGACGATTCAGTGCATGGAAAACTCGGGGATAGAGTCTCCAATCGCTGAGGTCCCGAAGATGTCAGGACTGCCAGTCTGTTGCAGCCCGGAAGATACTCTGCCACTACCGATATCCGATGTTGAAGGCAAAAGTATCTAATAGAACCTCTTTCAGCACCCTCCTAAATTAGTATACATACACATTCAGTCATGAATATGTTGGAATCACAAATAAAGTTAATCTAGAATCATTTTAGTACAAATTGTCCACAATCATTGAGTTTCTTTTCTCGGGAGTGAAGACAACACAAGAGTCCATTTGTTTTTTTCAAATTAGTTCCACTGTTGGTTTATTCATTGGTACTTCCAGTATAGATCAGCCAACACGTGTTTCGTCTTTTATAGACTTTTTCAATGCAGTTCTAAGTTCAATTATCTAGTCATTGACGTCCATAGGTATCCACCGCCACGACGTCAAAATTCACGCCAGGTAATTACGCATAAACCAAAGTTTGTAAGTCATCAGAAGATCAGTCCTATCTCCCAGTGAATCTTCCACGATCGAATAAAATACAAGGTTGCCATTAGGTCAAAGTAAAGTCCTAAGGCAATTAAAGGCTTGTCATTGGCAATCGTAAATAAGAAGAACCGAGTCGAACGCGTGATGAGGAAGTCCCTGATAAGCTTCCACGCCAGGTATAGGTTGTACATTAGATTTCTATTGTACTAAGTGTCACCTTTGGTAGTAGGGTGTCAGAGCAGTAATAGCACCTCCATACTACAACAATTGGCTGTAAGAAAATCTTTTCACACATAATTGACCTGAAAAGAGGGAAATTTTTGAGGTGCTGTAATTTTCCCAGTAGGGACCACTACTACCACACTTAAATTAATTGAAGGCAAAAGTGCCAGAAATCCTTGGCGATCTCCGCCAGCACACGGGATCTTGTCCCCCCCCAGCTTGTTCACACAGCGAACTGCTGAGACATTGTCCATCCAGAGTAGAATGCAACAGTCCGTCTTGGACGGGGAAAGGCTGCAAATTGCAAAGGAACCTGCTAGAAGCTCCAGGCAATTGATAGGCATGTTCAGTTCATCCTGGGACCAACAGTCCCCCGTGGAGACCAGTCCGCACCTTGCTCCCAAACCCTAGCGGCTGTTATCTGACTCGATCACTATGTCTGGCGTGGAACAAAAGATGGCCCTGCCATTCCAGGCCTCCATGTGATCCAACCACAACACCATCTCAGACCTCGCCCCCTGTGAGAGGAGAATCTGCTCTGCGTAACTGAGGCCTTTCCGGAGATGACAAATTTTGAGTCTCTGAAGTGCACAATAGTGTAAGAGACCTGGAAAAATCGCCTGAATCGAGGAGGCCAGCAGATCCACCACTCGGGCTACTGATCTCAAGGATACAGTCTGCCTGCTCAAAATCGATCTCAACTCTCTCTTGATGTTCTTGACCTTCTGTGCTGGAAGCATCAGCTGGCACGTGCGAGAGTCTATCTGAAACCCCAGAAATTCTATTGTCTGCGCTGGTATCAAAATCGACTTCTGTGAGTTCACAATGAATTCCAAGTTCTGCAGGAGCGTGATTGACCTCTCGAGGTGAGTGACCAACAGAGGGGGACACCGTGCCATGATAATTATGTCGTCCAGATAAATGATCAGCCGGACTCCCCGAGCCCTTAAGGACTCTACTACTGGAAGAAGGAGTTTCTTGAAACGCCATGGCGCAGAGGAGAGGCCAAAGGGAAGGACTTTGTACTTGTAATATATTCCCTGCCACAGGAATTGCAGGAAATGCCGATGGGGTGCAAAAATGGGAATGGAAAGGTATGCATCTTTTAAGTCCAGACGGACCATCCAGTCCCCTTCCTGGAGGAGATCGCGGAGCAGATGGATGCCTTCCATCTTGAAAGGTCGGTAGACGCCCAATCATTTGAATCCTTTAAATTCAAGACTAACTGTGCACCGCCCCCTTTCTTCTCGACTAAGAAGACATTGTGAGAAAACCTAGGTGGTGAGGTTCCGTGACAACTAAGGCCCCTTTTTGTAGGAGGGTCTGAATTTCGGAGGAGATAAAGTTTTGATCTTGTTGGGAAAAAGACATAATTGGGGGGAGGGAACCTTGTAGGGGGGAGCCGTACAGTTATAATTTGTACCCCTGCACTGTCTCTAGTACCCATGCATCCAGCCAAATAGTCTGCCAAACCTGAAGGAAGGATTGTATTCTGCCCCCCAACACTACTTCTGGAAACAGAATGAGTCTCACCTGTGGTCCCTGAATCCTGGGCGCCTCTGATTTCCTCCATATCTACCTTTTCTGAAGCAATTTCTGTTGGAGCGGCGTGTTGGGTAGAAAGTGGGGTTGTTAGGGTCCTGATAACCCCCGCGTTGTTGCTGGTAATACCCTCGTTGGGGGCCTTGCTGATAACCCCGGCCAAACGAACGCCCCCTAAATCGTCCGGCCCTACCGAAAACCCGTCTGAAGGCTTTACGGAGGGATCCTTGCGCTTGGTCTAGGCTGCTGAAGGTAGCAACAGATTTAGTCAGTTCTTTGAGGAATGGTTGACCAAACAGGAGGCCCTGGGCCAAGGGACCGGCTTCAGAAGTGGAAAGTTCGGGGAGCTTGGGGTCCAATTTCAAGAGGATGGATCGCCTCCTTTCACTAGACATAGCTTAATTAGCGTTTCCCAGTTGGCATATGGCCCGCTGCGCCCAACCGATTAGCTCTTCAGGGTCTATTGACATGGCCGACTCCTTTGCCCGGTTACCTAATTCTAGTATTTTAGTTAAGGGGCCTGCCATGTCAAGAAGCTTGTCCTGGCAGGAATGCCAGGCCCGGTCTATCCCCTTCTTATGGTCTTTGGAATATTTTTTAAGGTAGGTAACCATTGTGGGGTCCACTTCTGGGGTGTCTGCTACCTTACCCTGTAGATCAGGCCTGGGGCATTCCGAGCATAATCTAGCCCTTACGTCCTTAACAAAGGCTTGATGCAGGTGAGCCTGCACATATGCAGCTACTTCCGGGGGGAAAGGGGGTGTTCAGGCTGTGGACTTGGGGTGAATAATTTCTGGTGGCCCGAAGATGAGTAACTTAGGTTGTGTGGGAAGGTCCACACGGTGTTCTTTCCGTGAACGTTTGCTGGGTCTGGATGCATCTTCCTGGTCCGAGCTGAAGAGGAACCCTAATCGTCCTCTTGGAATGGGTTGAGGACCACAGCCTCTGAAGCGGCGCTATAGTCATGCTCTGTAGTCATGTTACTGGCCAGTTTGGAAAAATCCGCTGCGTGGGGTCCCTTAGGGGACTTTCCCTGGGTCTGGCACGCAATGGAGGGATAGGTAGCCAGCCTTGTTGTTCTGTGTAGCCACACAGATGGCGCTTCAAAGGTTCAATTGCCCGAACCAAGGCCCTATTTACTGAGTGCTGCACCCCCATATGCAATGCATTTACCAGGTCTTGCTCCAGGGACCCCAAGTGTTCCTTGTAGAAATATTTCTCTTCAAAAAGTTCTGCCATCTTGTTTAATGGAATGCAATAAGACTGTCAGAGAGAGACCAAGGGCTACCATTGTAGGATTAAGGTGAGTACCCCTTGAATCAGGAGCAATAGTGGGGGAGTAGAACCAACCCCAGGCAAGCAAAATACAGAAACACTGTATAGAACAATCAATATATGGTGGAGGGAGGGCTTGTCTGCTACTCTAGGCAGAGCCTATGCTTTATTATACAACCCTGCACAGTCTCTTCTGCAGGGTGTCAAAGGGAGCTGCCTCGAGGGATAAGTCAAACCGGAGCAGTTATACGCGGCTCCCCGCGTTCATGAAAGCCTTCCGATCTATGAAGGCAAAAAAGATGGCTGCCGTGCATGCGCGGTGTCAATCGCTTGAGGTAAAATAAAAAGAGGACCACGCGTCCATTAGGTGCGCGTCCTCGCTCCCGTATCCCACTCCACACTTATCAGGACGCGGGCGCCCGGTCTGGAGGCGAAGCGCTCCTTGTATACAAAATAGACGTGCCAACCACGCAAGGTCATAAACGAAACTCGCTCGAAACCGCAATAAAAATCTCAAGCTTGCTAAATAAACCTGCCTAAAAGCTGTTCAAAGGCATGCACAATATAGACCGCGCGAGTCGCACTAGTATCCTTAACAACCGTATATTACCATATAACAAATAACGATACAGTTAATCACACAATCAAAGATAAGATTGGAAGTGTACTTAACTGGCTGCGAAGCAGCAAAGAAAGAGTACGCTGAGATGTTATGAAGGGTTTATATAGGGCAGTGGCTCTATGGCTGGGCACGTGATATTAAGGTATCATGGGAAATGTAGTAATGTTTAAACTTTGTTATGGGCTGCTGTGAAAGGAGTAAAGAAAAGAGAAGCATAATCGGAGCCTCCGGTCCCGACACAGAATTTATCTTGCTCAGCTCAGGGAAAACAATGTAGCACATCAAAAAAATAAGCATTTTAATTTGATGAGCAAGAGAAGTAAACTTTCTGTGAAAGTGAGCAGAACTGTTGTGGTGCAGGGTGCTTCGATAGATGGAATAAAGTAGTTTTGACTTTGCAAGCTGATCTGTGTTCTTCAAAGCACAGTTAAATGTCAAATTAAAATAAGAAAAGCTATACAGGACTCGGTCTCACCTATAAAACATTCTATGTTCACTGGGGCACAAGTTGTAATTCATGTACTCCAGATATTACTTCAAATGCTTTTGGTGATCATAATAGTAATCGGCTCAGACTTCTTATTGATTCTCTTAAATGTTTGTGAAGTCAGACCATCGCTAAGGTTTATGTGGCCTTCAAGAGTAAAGACACTGTCAGGTGGCAGGATTTAGCTAAAATTTGAGTTTTATTGAAACCAGGTGCAGAAAATTCAGTTGTACCACATTTACCCATTGCCGGTGTTAAATGTGAAGTGGTGAAAAAAAGATTTGAATGGTCTGACTAGCGTGAAGATGTTGGATACATTTCACACACTATTTAGTCAATAGGTGGGTAAAGTTTCAGGATTTGAGCATTACATTGGACTTGAAAACCATGCCCTTCTCACACCACATAAGTCAGAATAGTACCTTTAAGTTTTAGGGAGGGTTTGAAAACATGATTGGGCATATTGTGTACTGAAAAAATAATCCAACCCATAGACTCAGTGGAGAGGATGTCACCTGTTGTGATTACACTAAACAATGGGGCGAAATGTGTTTATGTGCGGATGTGCGTACTTTGAACTACAATACCTTAGTGGATTGTCATCCGGTACCTAAAATTCATGATTTATTAGCCAATATTGGTGGTGCCATGCACTTCTCCATTACAGGCCTACATTGTGCATACCATCAAGTTTCATTATCACTGGAGTTTCAGGAGTTTACAACATTTATTACACCACTTGGTGCTTTTAAGCACTTGTGTTTACCTTTGGATTAACTTCTGCAGCAAGCGTGTTTCAGAAACATATAGATTGTCTATTATCTAACGAGGGTGGCTCGATCTCAGTGTTCTGCTTTTGGCACTTGCTAAGATAGAGTGCTACTGGCAGACAGCTTTCCCTTTGTGCGTCTCATCTGTTTGAAAATAAATTCTTCTATGTGACATCCTTACTTGTAGAGTCATTTGTCATCTTCCACTCTTAACATTCTCCCTCAATGTAGCTGCGCAGGAGCGTACATTATTAGGTCAAACCAAAAATGTCCCAACAGTGCCCTTTGAACCTCAGACACCAGAAGGAGCTGAGCCTATTGGGAAAAATCGGATTTGCGTCTGGGGTGCCTGCCCTTGACTTGCCAACCAAACATGGACCTGACAGCAGGAGGAGTAGCAGTTTAGCTGCTGCAGTAGTGAGCTGTTGGGGGCTGCTCTGAATGTCGGTTTCAGCCTGGCAGCCTCCCGCAGGAACTGCAAGTAGGCTGAGGCTGCCCCTGCTGCAGGTGGAGGTGAGTGATCTCCCCTGACACCTGGTGATTGCAAGGGAACCCCGACACTCATGAGAAGTGCGAGGAGAGGCCTGTGTGCTGTTGGGGTGGATCCTTTCGCGAGGTGTGAGCTGGCACAGGGTAAGAGCGATCAAGCACTCCCTTGACACGGTGTGCCATGGGGGAGTTGTGGATACCATGTAGTGTAGGAAAATAAACGACTATGATGGATATCTGGGAGCACTGACACAAGTGTGACAGCATAATTAGTGGTGAGGACAGAGACATAAGATGGTTATGAGCCGGGAGATAGAAGAACAGCTGTGAGCGAAGCTGGTAAATGCCCCCTGATTAGTTCGCTTTGCATTCAAAGCCCTTCTGCTGCAGGGTGGCTGGCGTATCATTCTTCTGTACAGCACACATCACTGTCCTATCGTATTTATCAAAAGATATCAATCTGCCAAGGCTTCAGTGGGATGATCGGACCTCTCATATAGCAAGGACAACACTCTTGTCAAAAGTAGCCCAAATCAATCTGACTTCCTACCAAAACAACCCTAACGAAAAAAAACAGCTTAATCTGGTACCAAAAGAAGCCCAACTCAACTTCTCCCTCCAAATAAAACACAGTGCATCTACAGATGGAAAACACAACCCTACAACTAATGAAGCCCCAAAACTTACACCTTCCCTTGGAAACAATCCTGACAGCAATGGCTGATGAAGAGGATCAGAAAACGACGCCGAATACAAAAACCTCTAGTTCATTTGCCCCAAGTAAACAGAAATAGTTCAATTCAAACAGTAATTCTCAAGCTATTCTAGTCACGACAACAGCTTTCACAGCAAGAAGATTAACAGAAACAATTAGGGTTGGTCTACTTATTGAATATACCCTCACAATCCTACCCCTCGGCATCCCTCCCACCTGGGATTGCCACTTGTCCCCAAGAAAATAGCAGCCTTCTGTTCCCGTTTTATCATTCTGCAAAGGCTGAACATGATCTTTAAATAGAAAATTATATGAAATAATTTGTACTAATCTTTAACATGACTTTTCTGTTTTTGTTTACTTTAACAATCACTCGGGGGTCATTTAGCCAGCTATAGATCACATTTTGAAGTGTTTTCTTGACTTGATCCTTTTCTCTTCCCTCCCGATTCACACTCTGCATAATCATGGCAATGACACCACCTGACTCCGCATCACCCCAAACCGCTTTTCTAACTCAGGTGGCAACCCTTTCAAGATCACATCGCCTTCAAACTTCTTTAATTACTCTAAGAAAAATGAGAAACACAAATACTTGAAAAATTTCCCTGAATCCCTTTGTGCCAACCAATACCACTGCATGCGGAAAGGAGCCCTTAGAACAGATCTCCTCCTCTTCACACACACTACCAACCTATGGTACATCGCCTTACAAAATAAGTTAAGAGCCTCACTATGTAACATTCCCTTTGGACGAAAAAAGAAAATTACTTCTCTTTTTGGCCTCCCCGATTAACCTCGCAATATCTTTCTTTGTTAACGGGAAAATCATGTTACAAGCGAACAATAGGATCCTGGCCTTGGTTGAAATATCTTTCCCACTCTCAACCCCCCCCCGCACCAAGCTAACTCGCATCCCTATCCATGTGGGATCTCACTGCTTACCCTACTCCCACTTCCTCAACTCCTCCCAACGCTTCACACCTTTGACTCCTCCATTCAACACACCTTCATCCAACTCCTCCCACAATTCCTCTTGCACTCATACACCTACTTCCTGACCTTATTCAACCACCATCTAAATACCCTAGCAGGACCCAGACAACTGAACCTACACCCAGGACCGTCAACATGAGTGTGCACACCCTCCAAACTGTTGCACAATAACTACCCTCTGTCCTTCCAGCCTCTCTCCAGACCTCCCACAATTTATTTGCTGGCAACTCCCCATGCCATTTACTCGTCCCCCCTCACCATCACATCCAACCAGAGCAAACACCTTCTGAAAATATCTCACCTTAAATCTCCACTTTTGCCCACTCCACCCAACTCCTCTGAACCACCAGCGCCTACTACGAAAGAACAACTTTAAGTCTCAGCCCTCATCTGTATACCACTAGCCCCCGTTCTCAGCACTACGGTCCTCTATATCTTCTTATCTCACGAAGAAAATAGACACCCTTACTCAGCCCTTCTCTCATTTCAGCAACTCGCTTACCTTCCAAAAATGCTACCCAGCACAGCAGGCTCAGTTCAAGAACCCCTTTCTAAACATGGTTCCTACAATCGATCCCCCAGACCCAAACAGGCATACTCCCCACTAAAAGAGATAGAAACACACATCCTTGTAAAAAGCTATGAAATACCAATGCCTCCGACACTCCCATCCCAAGCCAATCTCAAAACGGTCTTCTTTTCCCACCATTATCTCAAACTGAACGTGAGATCCAATCCTCATGCCCACCAAAAATCGCAACTCATGCTCTAACCTGCTCATATTACCACTCTTCCTCTCAGTCAAGCTGAGCACAAACTCCCCAGTTCTTCCCTTACTTGCATGCTGCACAACTGCTGCTCTGCAGTCAAACACTGCCTTGAGATCTCACACAGGATCATGGACCACAACATCGATATCCTAGTAGTCCCCGAAACCTGGTTGAAGGATACATTGTTCTTCCACTCCTACTTCTCCACCTCTACTCCATTCTGAGAAGCAACCGGGAAGGCAAACAAGGTGGGTTCCTAATGGTTTATCACTGGAAGTCATCCACAAGCTACTTCTAACGTCAGGTTGAACGTGATCTACCACCACCCCACCCAGTCAAACCAACTACTTCATCGAAGAGTGCATTGAATTCATCACAGCACAATCAATCATCTCTGACATATTTCTCTGCAACTTCCGCCTCCACTGGGAACCTGAAGGAAATAAGTCACAGGCCGACTCTGCTGCTTTTCTAGAAGACAATGACCTTCAACAATATTGCCAGAAACTCTCACACTGCAAAGACGCCAGTCTTTACCTGATCATCTCCAGAACATCTCACCTATCTACCAGTAACCCCATCCCAGTTGACTGGTCGGACTGCCTGCAGATTCCAGTCACAGTTTTTTTTTCTTCAAACAAGGAAACAAACAACTGAAGTAAGAAAAAATCTGGTTCAGAGACAACAGTAATATGGATACTGGAACCATGGCTTACCTAGCCCTATCACATCTCTCCTTGAAAGTTCCTCAATTCAACATCGAGGCCACAGAATTTCAATTCCTGCATGGACTCCTAGATCGGGGAATCCACACTAATGAAGAGCAAATACAGTACACCCAAACCCTCTCGTCCCTGGTACTACAAAGCCCTTTACTTAGAAAGGAAAAATATCAAATAGTTGGAGAAAAACTGGCGATTAGCACCCTCACCATTAAATCCGACATGCCTTTGCGCTGCGAGACAAAATTACAAATGCCACATCATTAAAGTCAAGGCATCACATACCAGATACTTCCCGGATATGGCCAAGAACAGACCAAAACCACTATTTGAGGTAATTAATCAAGCCAACTACCTTCACTCCAACCCCACCATTTAAGGCATCAGAGATCCAATGCAATAACTATGCAAAGTTCTTGAACAAACTCAACAACATAGTCGAGGAGAAACTGCCTTGTAAGGCACTGCAGCCGTGGGCCACTTTCTCCCCAATCTCAGAGGCAGAACTACTACTAACTCTATCTAAGGGGAAACCCTTTAACCATCTTTGAGACACCATTCCAGGCTCCATTACCAAATCCCTAGCAAACTGCTTCTTCCCATTTGGACAACCCTAGTGGGTCATGGCTCGCTCTCTAACAGTCTAAAAAGAGGTAAAATTTCTCCTCTCTTGAAAATACTATCTCTGGACCCTGAAGACTTTAACAGCTGCCTCCCAGCCTCTCTCCTAGACAAGGAGACTGAAGGTTGTGCAGCCTCTCATCTATCATCCCACATTCACGACAACAACCTCCTTGACTCCCTGCAATCCGGATTCCATCAGGGTCACAGCACTGAGACTGAAATTCGGCAGATTGGGGACAAGGCCCTTCGCATCATCGACACTGGTAACTCCTGTCTACTTATGCTCCTCCACCTAGCTAACCGCTCCCAAATAGTAAAAAAGTGGGAATGCTGTCTCAGATCCACTCAGCCTGAAACAAGGGGGCCCCCAAAGGTTCAATTCTTTCTCCAACCCTTTTCAACCTCTATCTTGAACCCCTCTGCACAATCCTCAAGAGTCCTCTTCCACCTATACGGCGATGACACCCAAATCAATCTGAAGGTCTCATGCCCGGAAGACTTCACCTGCCTAACCAACTGCCTAAAAAGAATTCAAGTTTGGGTGACCAACAACCACCTCAAACTAAACTCAGTGAAAACAGAATTTCTTCTCAAACCTTCCAAAGAAAGTTAAGTCTTCGAGCCAAGAATGGATAGCACTCCTTCCGGACACTAACAGCCGCCCCTCCTTTATTTGGAATCCCAAATCTCTTTGATTCACCCTTAACAGATTCACTCTTAACCTCCAGAGCCATATAAATCAATCACTAAATCAATACTTTGCTTTATTCGATTTTCATAATTCATAAAAGCATACAATGAATTACGATATCAGCACATTATTAATGAAAAAGCGGTACACTAGTTAAAAGCCATTAAAAAACATTGTATTAAATATATAGAATGACAATATTGCACATAGGAGTTGACCCTTCATATTTGGTCAATTCTAGCTCTCCATTTTTTTTTCCTTTGGTGGATTGCAGACCACAAATATCCAAACTGCATACAACAAATTGGTAAGAATGTTAATTGTTGCAAAAATAATAAAGCAGGTCAGCATTGTTGAAATTTATGGTCACATAAAATGGGCAGAATAAAATGTTTGAGATGTCTTGTAAAATGTGCAAAACAATTATGTGCAAAGTGCTTTGCTCGGATAAATCATCTCATCACACAGACATTTAGTTGAAACAGACCAATCGTCAGTTTTAGGAAATATTACTAATCGATGAAAAATATAATGTCTAAATCATGTCAGAACGAACTCATGCCAATAATTGTAAAAAGATTTAATATATGGTTGCATACCATCAGTAACAAGCAGCATTTCGTTTTTGATAACACTAGGTTTATCTAATTCCACAGATAGCCCATGTTCTTTTAACAGAGATAGACACTGCTGTTTTAACTCCTTCCAAATGTCGTGCAGCGTATCAGGGTTCTCAAAATATTCAATAAATCCTAATTCCAGACATGTCTGTTTTATAAATTTCAACCAAGGGATTTGCAGACACAAAGACAACTAAAGAGAATTATTAATAATCTTTCAATTTAAAACTTTCATCGCAGGTCCAGATCTTATACCATAATAAAATTGGTTGAATTCTAATCATCCCAGTACTTCAAAACTGTCCCCCCCCCCTTTCCCCATTTCATTATGAATGTTTTTCTTCTATTCACATTTAGACCAAAATCCTGTATTTAATTAACAAAACAGGTAAGTACCAGCTGTAAGCCCATGGGGGTATGAGACATGAGCACAGCATCTTCGGCATAGAGCAGGGCTGGGATCGGACGATGCCAGATCTGGGAAGGTTCACATAACACTCTGTAAGAACTGTGCCCAAGCTGCCATATCACCTCCATAGCTAAGAGTGCCCGGTTCCAAGTAGGACTGCTTTGAGGAAATCAGGAGTCCCAGCACAAGACATTTAATCTGTTGCCCAGGCACTCGTGATATCCAGACTGGACTATGGAGTTGCATTCCTTTCTGGCATTCCCAAAGTCAACCTGGATCCACTCAGAGCAGTCATATATGCGGCAGCCTGTTTCCTCAAGGACACAAGAAATTTGACCACATCTCATTCATTCTACGCTCCCTTCAATGGCTCCCCATAGAGGCGAGAGCTCAATTTAAAACTAACTGCAACACTCATGAAGCCCTTCACTTCTCATTACCCTCATATCCAGGTGTGTAACACCCATAGGGCTAAAAAGGCTTTAGCCATGCCCCCCCGCCCCCCCAACCCTCCGTCAGGTCTCTCAGCCCAGACTGCTGCAGCGCTCGGCCGGGCAGTGTCTGGAGTCTTCTCAGCCACACCAGAGTTTTTCATAGGTCTTTAAAAGACCATTTAAATGTCTTTGAGAGCAGGTTAATGAGGCTTTGGTGTTTTTTTTGTTGTGTTTTTATCCACTGG
The DNA here is from genome assembly GCA_963921515.1 of Calotriton arnoldi. Classification (NCBI taxonomy): domain Eukaryota; kingdom Metazoa; phylum Chordata; class Amphibia; order Caudata; family Salamandridae; genus Calotriton; species Calotriton arnoldi. The sequence continues at coordinate 796,881 of CAWUFW010003156.1, forward strand.
TTCCAGTACCCCCTGGGTACCCACTCTGCCCATTCTTTACATATGTATTTTACTTTTACTGCCACAGTGGGAGAATTAATTTAGTGAAAAGGCATCTCACAAGTAGGGATGCCACCTTTCCATAAGAAAAATACTGGCCATTTGTTGTTTAAAGAGTTTGCAAAGGCCTTACATTGGCACTAAATAGGGTTGTAAATAAAATGGTATGTATTAATTTGTAACATGACTTTTCTATCTTTGTTTCCTTTAACTATTAGTCCTGGAAAATTAATGCAGCACTGGAAAACATTTAAAAGTGCTTTCTATTTATATTTGTTGTTTGAAGTATGCACAAATAAGTGCTAAAAATAGCGCCCTTAGGTGATTTTACTAATGTTTGTACTGACTAGCACATCAAAATACCAGTGGTGATGGTAGAATTCGATCCGCTGGCAACCCTAATGCGGAGACAATGTTTGTTGCAGGTTCAGCACATAATTTATTTCCTCCACCCTCCATCCCCGATTGATGCCATAATAGCAATAGTTTCGCTTATATCTGAAAGCCTGAGCCAACCGTCAATACAATGCCGAGTTACTCCAGGTGTCTGGGAATACATCCTGAATTCAGACAACTCACTCCTCATTCTCACTGCTCACCCTTCACTTTCACACTCACCCTGCACTCAGTGATTACACTGCCTCATACTGCACACTATGCACTGACACCATTTACCCTTCTCCTACCCTGCACTCACATGAGCACACCGCTCATCCTGCATGCACATAATGATCCACTCACTTGTCACTTTCACCACTCACCCTACATTCACAGCAATCACACTGTTTTCACGCTGTTACCCTGCACTCACACCATTCATCCTCCTCTTACCCTGTGCTCACACGAGCACACCCTGCACTCACATCGACCACACTGCACTCATGCCACTCGCCATGAACTTCCAGTCACTCTCACAGATTACTCTTCACTCTCGCCGCTCATCCTGCACCACACACAGGCACACCACCCTGCACTCACTCCTCTCACTCTGCATGCACTCCTCTCACCTGACACTCACATGGGCGCTCCTCTCTCATTGCATTCATGCAGCGCACCACTCACTCTATTCACAAGCACTTACATGAGCTCACCTCTTACTCAGTACATATGAAAATGACAACTCATGAATATACACATATTTCTCCAAAGGCACCCACAGAATACCTGTTCTTTTCGTAGTACTAGATGCCTACTTAATTCCATCTTCAACAACCGGGCAGGTGCAAGCGGGAGAGTGGACTGAAAAGTGGGATGACACAAGGAGGGAGACTAGGGCTGAGGCTCTAGGGTATGGTGATGGATTAAGGATCGTGTGACACCTTCAGCCATTCCTGGCTTCCATTCACCACAATGCTTCATTCCGAGACATGTAGTAGTTTTTTTACATTGAAAATTGGGTCTCAAAAACCCAAAAATGCAAAGCGTTACTGGATACAATCTATGGTTGCTGCAGAAGTCAAGCATTTCACAAGATTAGTTGGATGCTGTGATATTACATGTTAGAATGTGGATTTGTTCATTTCCAATACTGTAATTGCTTGATCCACACGTGACACCACATATAAGCCCAGCACAGACATTTTAAGTAAGTGCACTTTTCATCCACATCATACTTGTAACAAACAACGATAAGGCAATATATTATTATTTTTCAGTAGCCCCCGTCCCCTGCCAAATATGTAGGGCGGGCTTTAGCAGGGAGAAGGGGGGGGGGGTTGATTTGGGGGACAAAAAACGTACCTGAACAACGCCGCTGCCATCGCATTGCACTCTTCCTCTGGGCACAGGCTCCCAGACTGCACTGCGGCCAATGATAATGCTGCATGAAAGCAGCGTTAGGATTGGCCTGAGCGCCTGCAACTTGCACTCCCAGGTAGACTGGGAGCCTATGCCTGCTCTCTCCTACAATGCAGCTGGGGCTGGAGAGAGCTTCACTGCGCGTGAGGGTTTGGCTGACCTGAGAGCCGGCCAAACCCTCATGCGCAGTGAAGGGGGTGCACTACCACTCCCCACCCGCAGTATCAACCCCTGGACCCGACCCCAAGACTCGTCTGAGTCCTGGGGCAGGTACAGGGGATTAAAATAAAACGATAATAAAATGGTTTAAAAACAGTTTTATTTGAGGGTTGTGGCGGTGCTCCTCCATTCTAATGGAGCAGCCGCCGCTGTTATTTTGAATAGTGTATAGAGAATATGTTTTTATTAAGCTTCCCTAAAAGGCAAGGCAGGTATAGCAGCAGGGCAAGCTTTTAAATGTATGAAAGAGTGCAAGACATATAGTGAGAATGTGTGTGTGCTATACGTGCAAGTGTGCTGCTGATCTGGCATACTGGAGGTTATTCTTGCCTTATGGATAAGGGCACTAATAGCATATGGTTGGGAGGTGTTACTGTAGGAAGCTGGCTCTGCATATACTATACCAAAGTGAGGTATAGTGTGCACAGAGTCCAGTGGAACCCGAAAGGTAGGCAGAGCTAAAAGTAGATAGCACCTTACTCTCTATTTGTGGTAGTGTGTGCGAGCAGTAAGGCTTTATCAGAGGGTAGTGTTAAGCATTTGTTGTACACACTCAATCAGCAAAATATTGTCACACACTCAAAGACTGAACTCAGACCAATTTTGTTTGTATAAGAATATTAAGTTATTTTATTTCCTAGAACCAAGCAAGCCTGGCACAGGTAAGTGGTTTATACTTTGCAGTAATAATAATACAGTTTGAATTGCAGTAATAGTACAGTTTGAATTGCAGTTGTATATATACTTTGGTATGATTACAGTAGAACTACTAGTAATGCAAGGCTTTGAGATATTGTACATATACTTTGTATTGGCTTTTCAATAGGATGTCAAGTAGATTACTTTACAGATTACTTTTCTTACACAGTGTAGTATACCTGGATACTACACTGGAACATTTCCTGTAAACAGGTAAGTAAAAGCGTTTTTGTTTTTTGGTTACAGTTTTAAAGACTTTTATAGATTTTCCAACTCCACACTTAGAAACTTTTTCACAGAAAAAAGGCAATGTTACCCTATTGGAGGAAATAGTGTTATTGGTTAACAGTTAAGTACTTTGGTGTGGGAGTTGGGTTTCTGGGGGTAGACTCGGGGATCCCCCAGGGTCAAGGATGCACTCTTGTTACACCCTCAGCGGCACTTGGGCGGCCGGGTGTAGAGTGCTGAGGCCCAATGTTATCCAACGGGGATAGGGGGCCTCCCTCAACCAAGTGACGAGCAGGCCACTTGGTTGAGGGAGCAAAGCTCCTGGACTTAAGCTCAGGGCAAATGGTGGTTCAAGACAGCACCAAAGGTGCACCCTCAGCAGCCCTAGGGCGGCCGGGTGAAGAGTGCTGGTTTGTCGTCGGGTGCCCTGTTACTTTCAATGGGGGGGGGGGGTCGGTCTCCGGTTTGCAAAAACACTGCAGGCTCGGGGACGCAGGTCTTCTGGGTGCAACCACCACTTGGAGAGGTAAGTTGGGATGCTGGGGGTTGGCTAGACACCGTCGGTTGGGCCACCCAAGGCCGTGGGGCGTCGGGTGCAGGGGTGTCTTTTAGGGTCGGATATCTTACCAGCTCCTGGTCGCGGTTGGGGGGGGACCTTCCGGATTGAGGCTGCTGGAGGCTTGAGGCAGGTCAGGGATCACTGGATCTCGGGTCAGGATCGCCGGGGAGACCTCCTCCTGTTGTTGGGCCACTCGAGCCGTGGGCGTTGGGTGCAGACTTGCGGATTTCGACGGAGCTGGAGTCTGTGGGAGAACAAATACAGTGTTCATGGGAGACAAAGTCTTTTCCTTGGAAGGCAGGGCAGGTCCTCAGGGTTCTTGAGGTTGCTGGTTGCAGGACACACCGGAGTTTCGCTTCTGCAGGTTCGAGGTGGAGACAGGCCGGTAGGGCTGGGGCCAAGTCAGTGGGCTTCCTCCTCTTCTTAGCTTCAGCACAGGTGTTCGGTCGTTCTTCTTTTCTTCTTGTGGTTTCTTGTCTGAGGCAAGGTGCAGGGGTGCCCCTAAATATTAGATTTAGGGGCGTTACAGGTAAGTAAAAGGTTGGGACCAATGGGTCCCTTCCTTGGGGTGGGTACACCCCCTATTATGCCGCCCTCCAGTGGGAGGGGGGCATATGCCTCACTCAGGTTGGCTGGGTCCCCCATCTGCAAGATGGCGGGGACTGAGAGTTGTGCTTCACCTCACCTATCTGAGGGGTGGGGTTGGCAGAGGTGGGCACACCTCCCTTCCTCACTTGGTTTTCCCGCCGATTCTCCCGCCCAAAGTGGGGGTCAGAACCGGAGGGGACCAGTTGCTAGGAGCAGCAAAAGGCCTGGGGAAGCTCACAAAGGCGGCAAGCCTTTGAAGCTTCCCCTTCGTGGACCCTGCCCATCCTGGGGGAGGAGGCTTGGCACCTCATCCCAGGATGTGCATTGTTTAAGGCCCCCGAGAGCAGCAGGCTCTCGACCCAGGGGTCCAGAAACATGTCTGGTGGTGGCAGCTGAAGGCAGCCACTCAGCCTGGACACTATTGTTAGGTAGTTTTTCAGAGGGCATCTCTAAGATGCCCTCTGTGTGCATTTTTTATTAAATCCCACACTGGCATCAGTGAGGGTTTAATGTGCGGAGAAGTTTGATACCAAACTTTTCAGTGCAGCCATTATGGTACTGTGGAGTTCGTAATGACAAACTCCCAGCACCATATACTCTTATTGGCAGCACTGCACTTACAATGTCTAAGAATGGCCTTAGACACTGTAGGGGTACAGGGCTCATGTTCTTTTCTTTTGAACCGGACGTCACGCCAGTACGCTTTGGAGCTAACATACTCCATTTATTGAACACATCATTGTATCCACACTAGAAAATACAACTTGGAGAACATGCGGGAAACACCATTCACATGCTAAGCCTTGAAGAAGTCCCAGAGGGACGAAACGCGTCGGCTATCAATTGCATGCTGTGTTTTTAAGAACAACTTATGAATAAAGAATATATTTTTGAAGGAAGAACGACTCGTACAGTGATTTACGGAGAAGAGATCACTTTTTTCTCTTTATTTGTGGACTATGGATTACAACCTATGTTACCCGTTTATTAAATTGTGAAATTGAGTGCTGAACCACGTTGTGTATTTTGTTTTTTCTTTTCCCCACATAGAGACGTAGGTGGGTCACGTCTCTGGGTCTTTGCACCATGTTGTAGATAATCTCTCACTACAATTACTCAGTATCGACGAGTGCAGGACTTGTGTGCCTTGACCCTTCTTTGTTCTGTACACCTGTACCCTCACCACTGGTATAGTACACCCAGCTAGAGGGGTGACTAATCTATACCAGGGCAGTGGGTTGTAGGCATGGCACCCAGGGATGTGTGCCATGTCGACTCTTCACTTTGTTCTGCACCAAAACACGCAGCATGTAAAGGCAGTGTGTGAGTGTAGTGGTACAGGGCCTCTAAGGGTGGCACAATAAGTACTGCAGCCCTTAGAGGCCTTCCGTGGTCACCGTGCCCTGGGTACCTGTGGTACCATTTACCAGGGACTGACCTGTGGCCAGAGAGTGCCAATTGGGTTTGGTCTTCAATGCAGTTTTAGGGAAAGAACATAGGCCCTGGGTACCTGATTGTCAGGAGCCCAGGGCACACTCAGTCAAAGTACATCAGCAGTTCAGCAAAAAGTGGGGGCAACCATGCAGAAAGAGGGCACTTTCTCACAGTTACCTAAGGCAAACTTCAAGCCCCAAAATGCTTCTATTAAGACACCATGATTGGCTGTGGGGACTCAAACTGTCTAACTGAGAAAGCCGCTAGCGCAGTCATACCCAACGGCAGGGAGACAGAACACGCACCACCACACCGGGCTAAAGGCTCTGACATTATTCTTAGCATATGGGGTGGATCCATAGCAAAATGTTGAAACTGATATTTGAGGTAACTCTTGTCATAAGACATCAGCTGTGCTCCTGCTCATATCTCTCAGAGAAATGGAAAATATCACACACCATCAGAGACTCAAGAAAAGCTCAATTGCTCTTCCTCGAACCCCAGCCACCTTTAAACGCAAGCAATACATGAACCTTCTCTGAAGACCCCAGAAGAATCTGTAAGTCCCTCAAACCGATCCTTCACCTGACCCTGCGTCACCTTCAAGAAAGACCTCAAACCTCTACTCTTTGTTGCAGATTTTATATAGCGGGAACTCGACCCGAAGGTACTGGAGCGCTTTACATGAGCACCAGGTAGGTTACACAATGACACATTCATTTTTGGGTAGGCACGGGGAGATTAAGTGATTTGCTCAGAATCACAGGATGTTGAGCCGACGCCAAGGTTCGAACCTGGTTTCCCAGCTCCAAAGTTGGCAGCTCTAGCCGTGAGACTACATCATCTCCCCCTTTGACCCATATCTGGCAGAAAGCGCTCCCACCTTCCAATCACATACCAACCTCAACCTGCACGATCTACTGATGATCCTCACTCACAGAATACTGTACCACCTGCTCTTCATTGCTATGAATATGGGTGAAGAGCCAGCGTCGGATTGGTAACGCGGGCACTCGGGCAATGCCCGAGGGGCCGGTGTCTGAGTTACAGCTGTGGGCTGCTTTTTTGAACGATACCAAAGGGATGATGGACGGAGCGTTTGAGCAAATCAAACACTCACCCCCAGTCAACTGATCTGGGTTTAATCCATCATCATTCTTTAGCTCACTCCACCACCTAAGTTCAGACATGGCCATATGCAAATCAGTCTGACCTTGTGCCTCATGGGAACAGTCCAGCCCGAACTGCCAAGCCATGTCTTCCCTGGACCGGAAACAAGCATCCTGGGACCGGTTTCTGGCTATTCAGCCGTCATCAGCCAGGCTAGCTTGAATCCAGTGGCAAAGTGAGCAAGGGACCCACGTCTGGGCATACCCTGCCAACTAAGGGCGAACAAAGCGATACCAAAGGGGATGATGGACGGAGCGTTTGAGCAAATCAAACACTCACCCCCAGTCAACTGATCTGGGTTTAATCCATCATCATTCTTTAGCTCACTCCACCACCCCAGTTCAGACATGGCCATATGCAAATCAGTCTGACCCTGTGCCTCATGGGAACAGTCCAGCCCGAACTGCCAAGCCATGTCTTCCCTGGACCGGAAACAAGCATCCTGGGACCGGTTTCTGGCTATTCAGCCGTCATCAGCCAGGCTAGCTTGAATCCAGTGGCAAAGTGAGCAAGGGACCCACGTCTGGGCATACCCTGCCAACTAAGGGCGAACAAAGCGATACCAAAGGGGATGATGGACGGAGCGTTTGAGCAAATCAAACACTCACCCCCAGTCAACTGATCTGGGTTTAATCCATCATCATTCTTTAGCTCACTCCACCACCCAGACGTGGGTCCCATGCTCACTACGCCACTGGAGTCAAGCTATCCTGGCTGATGAAGGCTGATAGCCTGAAACCGGTCCTAGGATGCTTGATTCTGGTCCAGGGAAGACATGGCTTGGCAGTTCGGTCTGGACTGTTCCCATGAGGCACAGGGTCAAGACTGATTTGCATATGGCTATGTCTGAACTGGGGTGGCGTGGTGAAGCAAAATAACGATGGATTAAACCCAGATCTGTGACTGGGGGTGAATGTTTGCCAATGTGCAGCATTCCGTCCATCATCTTGTGTGTTTTGCTTTTTTGAGCAGTCTGGGGGGCCCCCCCCTTTTTTTAAATAAAATTTTGCCGAAGCAGTGTTTTGAGAAAAGGCAATATGCAAATGTGGGCCACTTTTTTTTTTTTTAGCGTGCCCGGGCCGATTTTTAATCCCAATCCAACCCTGTGAAGAGCTCTACCTCCTTGGAAAACCTACCCAGGACTTCACTTCACCTTTGATGTACGTGTATAATTTTAATAAATATGTTCTAACTTTATTGTGAAGCGCTCTATAAAATCACGAAAATCAATAGAATACTCACCCTCGTGGCCTCATCGTACCGATTGCCTCGGACAGACAGCCATGGCAACGGTGCGCTCCCGTGACGCACCCACAGCGCTCGGCAGCATCACTGCACGGCGCGCGCAGAACAAAATTGTGCTCCTTTAGAATTGCAGTCCTTTTACAACGCGACCCCGCCTCCCGAGAGCGGGTGGGCTGAACCATGTCTGTGCGGGGGGCGCTCGGTACTGAATAATTAATCTGTTCTGGGTTGTTAACTGCTGGCCCGAAATCTAGCCTGTCCGTCCGTGTGACTGACTTCAAGCCAGCAGAAAGACAACTGTGACTGGTACGAGAGGCAAACTTAGTCGGTCTTCTTTCAAACCCAGCTACGCAGCGGCCTCCCTGTCACTTTCCCCTGATCGGAGCCACGCGGCCTCTACTTACGTCATGGGACGTCATCTCCTGCTGCCCTCGGTCTCGTCTGAACTCGTTGCTTGTCGGGTCTCAGACATCCCCTCCCGCTTCATGGCCCGCCTCGCCGCGAGCTACCGCCGCGAGTGTTCCCGTGCGTGCAGGCCTAACACAGCCCAGCCATAGGCTCTTCACAACCCCCTGTGAGTGCTTCTCTGTACGTTTGCCAACATGCGCCGCTCACCTCTCCTGCGCCGCCCTGTAGCCTTCACGTCAGGCCTGAGCAGCTGAGGGTGATATTGACCGGCCGGGAAGAGCTGCCTCGCAGACATAGAATGCACCAAGTTAGGGGGTTGGGCCCACCGAATTGCTACACTGGGCTGTGTACTCCACGATTAGAGAATGTGGCTTGACTGTTTTCACAGGCGCTCCCGGTTGCTGCCTGCCAGGTTCCTGGCGCATACCACTGAAATGCTTCTTAAACGAAGGGTTCTTATGCACCTGTTATTTCAATGTTTGCTCTCTTAAAAGCAATATTTAAAAAAAAAAAATCAGGGTAGTATTTAAACGTGTTTTGCTCTTAGCAATGCCTTTTGTTCGAACACTAGAGTTCTCTTATGAGGCAGCAATTGTATGCACAAATCGCACAATGACACATTGTGCCGTTACGAATTGAATGAGTGTTAAAGCTTTGATTAGCACGTGTTGCATGGCTCTCCACTGTGATTCAGTGAGTGTGAGTTGCTACTGGCGGTGTGGGCTTGTTCTCTTGCAAAACAAGTGATCTCAGTGACAGAAGCAAGGTGGTCTTTGACTCGTGTCGTGCTCTCAACTTTTGTTCCTAATTGGGGTGGGGTGAGATTGAAAGTGACTGTTGACCCTTGTTTCCTTACTAAACTCAAGGGTTCTGGACTATGGGGAGTGAACATTTAAGGCACTAGTACTGTTGCTAAATGACCATTCTACACCCATTCGTATAATGTTTTGGGTAAGAGCAACTTTACACAAACTAGTCCGCCGATTTGGTTCATTTACTATTCTGACTCCAGTCCAGGAATGTTTTGGGGTGAGATGAACTTACCCAAATATTGTCAAACGGTGGTGTAACTTTGTAATATCGGACCAGTTAATGCAATTCTGCCCTGTGGACACAGTTGACGGCAATATAATAACTAGAAGGGAGAGCTGAAGGCAAAACACAGGCATTTTATCTAGTCCATAGGCCACGTTAGAGCGTGCTGTCAACGTCTAAGACCCCCTTTATTTTTACAACATTGGAAAAATAAGTTGAATGAAATTACTGAATATCTCATTTTGAACTCGAGAGCTGTACACGCGGATATTGTGAATTATCCTCTCTCGTTTAGAGCTGCTAAAAAAAAGAGAGAACACGTCGTGGTGATCTGTAGCGATTCAGAGTATTTGCTTCAAGGGAATTTAGATAACCCTAAGTGTAAACGCCTTTCTGCTGAATACTGGACTGCATAACTCCTAATACTTTGTCTAACCAAATATCACTACTGCATTCCCACAGGTGTAGGCCGTCAAGCAAAGACAGGAGAGCAATTGCACGCTGCCACAACTAATTTCACCTACAGTACCCCCGAAAGAAGTCAGCAGCATTAGAGGTGACCGACAGTGCCAGGACTACTTCACCAACTGAGAGTGGTACCAAACTGCAGCCCCGGCCTTTTGATACTGTTCCTGCGACACACGGGCCATTTCCGGTAAGTACAGCTCTATATATGCTGAGTGGGTTCGATCTATCCAAACCCAGTAACTTGTGTGTTCTTCAGAATCCCATGGCTATGGAAAGAGTGCACAGCTTTGCATACTGTGCAGTAGTTAGTCAATTTGTTGATTGGATTTGGTGATTGGGGTGTTGATCTGCAATAGCCATGGGGAGTGCTGACAATGTAATTGTATCCCTTGCCCACCCCTGCTTTCTCCCTGCTGCTCTCCGGTAAAATAGGTATTTATTGTGCAGCTTAAGTCTTTATTGCAGTACAGTAAGATAGTGGTCACGGTAGCAACTCTTTTAGCAAAAAAGAAGAAATTGCATTCACCACTCAAGTCTTTCTTGAGATGCTTAAATCAAATTTAATTCCAAAATCAAAAGCATCTAATGCGATTCAAGGTCAAAGCATTTGTTAATGGCAACGCAGTTGCTCCAACATATAGCAGTGCGGTAAATATTTACAGTGCTCTTGGTATAGGGTGAAAAAAGGAAAAGGTTGGGTAGATGGTGGTGAACGTGTGAGTGAAGGACAGGGAAAAGGTATTGTGACATATGTACATCATTTGCTCATAGTATAGGACCTTTCCGGCCTAACACAGGTCAATTGTTCCTGAATGTATACATAGCTCTAATGAGCATATTTTTTAAGAAGTCTGTCCTTAGAGCTTGTAATAGGGTTGTATGTTGTCAACATTTCGACCCCTAGAATGGAGGGTTAATTCAGTCCTCACGTTGGGGTCTTCATCAGGACAAGATGATCTGTATGATTGGCAGCACCACGGCCAGCGTAGAGTGGGTTTGTGCAGCAAACTGAAGTCTACTTGAGAGGGTACACTTTCCCAATGGAGAAAATGAAAGGAGCTACGTAGGAGCCCATCCTTTTTTGACCGCACAGCGAAGCAACCCTGCTGTTGCCCTGAGTGCTCTTCTCAGCCTTGTCCTGATGAAGACCCCACTGTGAGGACTGAATTAACCCTCCATTCTAGGGGTCGAAACGTTGACAACATACAACCCTATTACAAGCTCTAAGGACAGACTTCTTAAAAAATATGCTCATTATAGCTATGTATACATTCAGGAACAATTGACCTGTTAGGCCGGAAAGGTCCTATACTATGTACAAATGATGTATATATGTCACAATACCTTTTCCCTGTCCTTCACTCACACGTTCACCACCATCTACCCAACCTTTTCCTTTTTTCACCCTATACCAAGAGCACTGTAAATATTTACCGCACTGCTATATGTTGGTGCAACTGCGTTGCCATTAACAAATGCTTTGACTTTGAATCGCATTAGATGCTTTTGATTTTGGAATTAAATTTGATTTAAGCATCTCAAGAAAGACTTGAGTGGTGAATGCAATTTCTTCTTTTGCTAAAAGAGTTGCTACCGTGACCACTATCTTACTGTACTGTAATACTGACCCAGGTCGGGTAGTTTTTGTGGGTTACCCCATTAAGTCTTTATTGCTACAAAATGTTCTTAATAAGTTGAGCATGTACCGCAGAGGTTTGTATTACTTCTGCATGGTCCTCTCGGTCTTCCCCCTTCTGATGTCCTTTGAAGTTGGCACCTTTTTGAAGTGGGAAATGATGATGGCTGCAATTTAAACCAAGTGTCTCTTCCTTGCTTTGTACGCTGTATGCGTGTATTTAGAAAACATAAGTGGTGTTTTCACTTTTTCGAACTGCTACCAGCTAAATCTAGTTTTCTCTGTGCTTACTGCTTTAAGTAATTGGGCACCCATTTGCCGTATTGACGAAGAATAGCGACAAAAAAATGAAAATGTTGACCTATTACTTATAGAAATGAAGTAAAAGGTCTCAAAAAAAGTCTGCCCCGTCGATGTACTTCACCAGTCATAGTTTTGAAGAATTACGAGAAAACTAAGTCACCAAGATGTCACGCCTTAAAAAAAGTTAATATTATATACTCTAAGGGTGTGGTACATGATTCTCTTGTATTTTCAGGCCACCAGTTTGCCAGTTATAACGATCTACAGAAGCTTTAACTGGTTATATAGGGTACAAGTTAACATTTCAGCACTATGTAATCAGTGGAGTACATTATTGAATATTAGAGCAAACATTGGAGTGTGATATCTATTGTAGCTCTGGTTAGCGTGGCACACTGCTCTTAATGGGCAGTCTTTTACACCGTTTACCCCCAGATGTTGATTCGTACTGCTTGCTGGTTTGGTAAATGGCATTTTTGTTGTTGTTTGATCTGAGTTTCTCTCATCTGGCAGAGCCATCTACTTTGGCTTGATTGCGCTTTGTTGTTTTGGGAATTATTTACTAGATAAGTGAAATTATGGTTTGCTACAAAAAGTGCACGTTCTTTTTAAGATTGGCCCACTGCAGTAGAGGGGTTACTAGTGTACCACGTGGTTCCAACATAAAATACCCTGATGCATGATCGTTTCAAACTATTCGGGACCACGTTTTTCAGTGAAAGCTTCATGTAACACAGACACATACTTGCCCTTATTAGAATTGAAGCAAGGGAGTATGAAGACCCGCAGCAACAATATTTAGGAGTTTGTATCTTTGCAGATAAGTGAAATTTTTAAACATTTAATATATTTTTTGATTTATGCAATCTCACGTTTTGGTGTTTAGAAGAGTTTATATGATTTTTGTGATGCTGCGGAGACTGTATTCCAGAGTAAATTATAATAATAGTTTGAAATAAACTGCATACAGATTTCACTTCCAATTCCAGTTCATATTGTAGATGACCTCTACGTGTATACCAGCTATGGCAGAGTTCATGACTAGACCCTTCCTGCTAACCATCACAAATTATTCCTACATGCTAAATCGCCCAATTAACAGAATTTTCTTTTTCTTCAAACAAGAAATTATCAGTGCATAGGGCTTGAAATTACAGGAAGGATGTACTCATTAACTCCTAGTTATGGTAATTATATGCTTCAAATCTTACCATTTGTGATTACCAAGTGCTTGTAGTGGTGACTTTAATAATCTGTTTTTATCACTTAAAAGAGGAGCAGCTTGAGATTGAAATTTCAGTAGTTTACCATCGCAAACGTGGAGGCTGCTTTCTATAAGGTAGATAAAGCATTTTCATACATTTTAGTATACATAAATTATATGAAAACTCTGACAGTCAATTATATATAAATTACCAACTCCGTGGTGCCTCTGTAGGTACAAAGGATCACTAACACGCAGTGCACAAGCCTTCATAAACACTTTTTGATAATGCTGAAACTATAGTTGTGTGTAAATGTTGTTTTTTTTCTATTTTGCACTAGAACACAAATGTTAAAAGTACAAGAAAATATTACTTTTTAAAAGATCTTTGGTTTTAACTTTAGTTGTGATGGAAAAACAATGAGTGGCAGTTTGATAAGGTGTATGGGTGATATTTCTTTTCTTGCTGCAGTACGCGTACTCCATATTGTACACCGATGTGCAAAAGATCACAGCAGCATAAAACAAAATTGTTTTTAAATGAGTCTTTGTATAGGTGACATGCTCTTCAAGCACAAGAAAATGATAAACTATGGTGCTGGTTCATTAGGGCTTAATATACATCCTGTCCAGTCATTTTCAATTAAAAAATCACCATTCTTGCTTTCAAATTAAATCTCCCAGTTATTTGTTGACCCTTTTTTTCTGTATTCAAGTGTTTTAGATAGATATATTTATTGTTCGAATAATTAAAATCATTACAAAATGTATTTCATCAGTAGGCTTAAGCAATACACTTATTGCATATGCTAAAAGGCGTAAAATAGAAAAGCGCTTTTGCTTTTTAGTAAAACATTGCTAACTAATTAAAAAAAAAAATCATGCATTTTAATTTTTGGTCTTGTGTGTAAGGAAGTGGGTTTCTGTTGCAGTAACCCCCCCACTTTTAGTCAGACCACTGATGCACTTTGACTTGATGTTCCCTGGGTCCCTGCCAATCAGGTTCCCAGGGCCTGTGTTCTTTCCCCAAAACTGTACCCAATTGGCATCTCTGGCCACAGGTCAGCCCCTGGTAAATGGTACCACAGGTACACAGGGCACTGTGACCAGGGACGACCTCTAAGGGCTGCAGCACTTATTGTGCCACCCTTAGAGGCCCTGTACTTTTACACACACACTGCCTTTGCAGGCTGCGTGTTTTGGTGCAGAACAAAGTGAAGAGTCGACATGGCACAGTCCTCTGTGGGCCATGCCTACAACCCACTGCCCTGGCATAGCTCAGTCACCCATCTAGCTGGGTGCACTATACCAGTGGTGAGGGTACCGGTGCATGAGCCCTGTACCCCTACAGTGTCTAAGTCCATTCTTAGACGTAAGTGCAGTGCTGCCATTAAGAGTATATGGTGCTGGGAGTTTGTCATTACGAACTCCACAGCCCCATAATGGCTGCACTGAAAACTGAGAAGTTTGGTATCAAACTTCTCAGCACATTAAACCCACACTGATGCCAGTGTGGGATTTCATGAAAATGCACACTGAGGGCATCTTTGAGATGCCCCCTGAAAAACGACCAGCCTCTGGTGGGTTCCCTGACTGGTACACACCAGCCTGCCACCACGAGACATGTTTCTGGACCCCTAGGGTGGGAGCCTACGCTCCCTGAGGCCAGAAACAAAGCCTTTCCTGGGCGGAGGTGTACACACCTCCCCCAGGCCAGGAAGAGCCATCTGTGGCAGGGGAGCTTCAAAGACCTGGCAGCCTTTGTAATGCGACCCCCCCCCAGCCTCTCCTGCTATCAGGAGCAGGCCCCCTTCCTGTCTCCTCTCCCTTTCGGCGGGAAGACAGGCGGGAAAATCTAGCCAGCCCAGGAGGTGTGCCCACCTCTGCCAACTCCACCCCTCAGGTGGGGGAGGCGAGGTGAAGCCCACTCTCCAGTGCTCGCCATCTTGCAGATGGCAGGCACTCCCCAATCAGGACAAGGGATTGTGCTCACTCCCCCACGTGGGGTGAGCACACCAAGTGTGAAGTCACCCTAAGGTCAGTAGCCCATTGGCTACTGACCTCAAGACCCCTAAAACGCCCCCTAAATACAGTATTTAGGGGGCAGCCCTGAACCAGGAAGGCAGATCCAGAAACAAGAAGAAGAAAAGAAGGACCGAACTGCCGTGCAGTTTGCTAACAAGAGGAAGGCAACAACTGACTTGGCCCCGGCCCTACCGGCCTGTCTGCCCTCGAACCTGCTTCCTGCGAAAACCCGGTGTGTCCTGCAGCCAGCAACCTCAAGAACCCCGGAGGACCTGCCTGCCTTCACTTCTGAAGCCTGCTTCTCCCGTGAAAACCGGATTTGTTCAAACGCAGCAACCTCTGGCAGCAGCCGGAAACCGCGAATCCAGCCCACTCTGCACCCGCCGACCCCGGCCCGAGCTCGAGTGGGAAAACACCAAGAGGAGGTCCCCCCGGCGATCCTGACCCGAGATCTGGCGACTCCAGACGACGCCTGCAGCCTAAATCCAGAGGGCCCCCCCTACCGCGACCAGAGCGGGTAAGAAAATCCGACCCTAAAAGGCACCCCTGCACCCAGCGCCCCACGGCCCTGTGTGCCCCAACCAACGGTGCCTAACCAACCCTTACCTATCAAACTTACCTCTCAAAGTGGTGGTCGCATCCAGGAGGTCCTCGTCCAAGAGCCTGCAGTGTGTTTCCAAACCGGAGGTTCCCCATAGACTACAACAGGGCTTCCGACGCCAAAACAGCACCCTGCACCCAGCCGCCCGACTGCCGCTGAGGGTGCCCTTTGATACCTACTTGTTTCCCCATTTACCCTGAGTCTACAACCAGGAGCTTTGCTCCCACAACCCAGTGGCCTGCTTGCCAGCAGCCACCAACCGGAGACCCCTATCCTCCATAGGATAACATTGGGCCTCAACACTCTGCACCGGGCCGCCCTAGTGCTGCTGAGGGTGCAACAACAGTGCATCACTGACCCTGGGTGACCCCCGAGTCTAACCCCAGAACCCTAACTCCAAAGACCGAATACTTACCTCGAAACCGATAACCTGTTTTCCCTCATAGGATAACATTGACACTTTTTCTCCCAAAAAGTTTCTAAGTGTCGACTTTTGAAAACTAAGAATATTCCTTAAAAATCGCACAAATAACCTAAGTGAATTTTCTCAACTATTTGCAGGAAAGGTCCCAGTGCTGAATCTAGGTATCCAGCACGGAGTAGGAAAAGTAACGTAAAAGTAACTTACCTGTGAATTGAATTTCCTTCCATAGGATAACATTGGTGGTTCTATGTGAAAAAGTTTCTAAGTGTCAGCTTTTGAAATACAAGAATATTCTTTAAAAATCGTACATCTAACTAAAACGCATTTTCTCAACTGTTTGCAGGAAATGTCCCAGTGCTGAATCTAGGATCCAGCACTGTTAGAAAAAGTAATCCGAAAAGTAACTTACCTGCAATTTACAGGAAAAGCCTATGTATTTCAATGTACTGGTCCAAAAAGTTTCTAAGTGTGGACTTTTCAAATCTGAAAATATTCTCTAAAAATCGTACAAACTACAAAAACGTAATTACTTACCTGTTTTAAGTAAATGTCCCAGTGCTGAATCTGGGAGTCCAACACTGGATTACAAAAGTAACGCAAAAGTAATTTTACATGCATTTACCTTAAGCCAATCATTTCAATGTACTGCATTTACTAAGTATTGCAACCTACTGCATCCCTGTAAATCAAATCAAGTACAATATTCATTGCTTTTTAAAACTGTGTACAACAAGTCACTTATTACTGAAAATAATTGAATGCTTACCTGTATCAGGCTTGCTTTGTTCTATGGGATCGAAAGTGGGCAGCATGGAATCTATACAGAGGTGATATCTGTTTGTCCCCAGCGGCTGAACTAGACAGGAGGGAGGCGGGGACGTTGGACTATCCTGTTGAATGTACAGGGGTAGGAGCATATGATTGGAAAAGGTACAGATTGTGGAATTTATCATACGGAATGCGATGTTGTAACCCGCCATTGGCAAGCTCATAAACTGGCTGTGTCTTTGCTGTTATGTTCAATTAAAAGAGTTTTAAATAATAAAAAAAAGCCCATTCAAAGTATATGTACTGTATTCTGAAAAGCATTGCATTATCAGTAACCCTACTGTAATCAAATCAAAGTACATTTACAATTGCAATCCAAACTGTTAAAATGTGTATATTTACTGCAAAGTACTTATCACTTACCTGTGCCAGGCTTGCTTGGTTCTAGGAAATAACATAACTAAAAGAATATTTTTATACAAAAACAATTGGTCTGAAGTTCAGTCTTTGAGTGTGTGAATTCATTTGCTGACTCAGTGTGTACAACAAATGTTTAACACTGCCCTCTGATACTGCCTTACTGCTTGACCATACTACCACAAATAGAGAGTGAGGTGCTATCTAACTATACCTCTGTTTACCTTTGGGGTTCCACTGGACTCTGTGCACATTGTACCTCCCTTTAGTATAGTATATAAAGAGCCAGCTTCCTACAGCTGTATAAAGTGATAGAGGATTTTTAGGTCGAGCCTAGAGTAGCGCGCATGCGCTGCGAGACTTTATGTAGGTGGTTTTAAAAGCTGACCACATGCTCGTGCACAATGGCCTTTTCCGTGCGGTTACCCGCACGGCTGCCATCTATTTCCAATTATCGTGCCCAGATGCGGGCGCGATAATTGAAAACACATGGCGCCCGTGGGGGTAACCGCAAGCAATAGGCCATGGTGCACGAGCGTGTTGTCAGCTCAGCACGCTGCCCCGCTCGCTCGTCCCCGCTCCTCTCTGACGCTGCCGTCTCTGCTGTCCAGCGCTTCACTTGTGCTGACGCTGCCTCGTTTTCATATTGCATTTATGTGTAATTGTGTCTGTCTATATTCAGAAACGAGAGCATTTCGACATGATGTACGTAATAGCAGTTGTCGCAGCACCCAGTTAAGATAGGTTGTCCACATCAGGTGATTTAGAGATTCATAGCCAGTGTAACGGTTGCAGCTCACCCCTCAAATAATAGAACCTTTACCCATGCATTTCTCTATTCTGCTTTAGATCCACTTTTCCACAACATTTTATTAAAAAAAAACTTGTATTAAAACAACGATAATTAAACATTTCTCCATTGCATCACCTATGTGTAAATCGAGTCATTTGCTCGCTCGACCCCAAGCAGTAGGAACCGGAACTCGAAGGTCAAATCTCAGTTAATGTGTACCTTTCTGTTCGAAACTTACACACATGGATCAGTCCAGAAGTAATGCAGTCCATACCTCTCAGCAGAAATCCGAGCCTCGTTTGACTGTCTTAGTCTAATTAAGCGAACCTCAGCTTGCATTCATTTAGGTTTCGATCTCGATCAGCTAATCACATGTACTGTCCTATTTGGAGCAGGTCCTGCCCGCTTCTAAAAACAACAAGCATTGGCATAGCCAATAGGTCTCGCATTTGGGATCTTATAAGTGTTTAGCCATGCAACAGTTGATGTTGTTGCACCAAGGATATTGTGCTGCATAAGTAAATACTTATAACGTCCCAAAAGCGAGACCTATTGGCTATGCCAATGCTTGTTTATTAAGGCGTCTTCAAACTTGTGTTTTTGTTTTTTTGTTTTTTTTAAACCCCATCCCAGATCAATAGGAACCTATAAATGCAGTAGAATGGTCAATTATTCAAACTACCTTTTTTTGAAATCTGCTTGAAGATCATTAATTTTGAATCTAGTAAATTCAAACACATCCTTTCTGTCACATTGCAATTTCAGAGATTCATTAAGCCAACTGAATGGTTAAAATAAATTATATTTCAGTAAGGTCTGCAGTCCACTTTTCATATTGGGTTGAAATTTGGGCAGTTTAGATTTTTGTAGTTTGTCATGGTTCCTGATGGGGTTTTTCTGCTGCATTCAGAGTGGAGGTAAAAAAAAGTCATAAAGAGTTTCATGGTTAAAAAAAAAAAAAAATCTTGGGATATTACAAATGAGGTGGCTTCTCGTATTGCTGTGCTAACTTACTAAAGATCTAGGGGTGGAATGTTCTCACACTAACCTCCTATCAACAGTGGGCTATTAAATTCCAATAATTTCTGTTACTGCACATATCTGAAAGTTTGAGTCATTGCTGCACTCCTGCAGTTTTCCCTGTAAGAAATTTCAAGAGATCAAACCTACTTAATTTCCCATGGGGGGAATGCTTGGTATATACCAATATGTGCAGAATTTAGTGATTCAAGAATGTCCTTCCTTGTTATGCCCCATTCTTCAAAAACTCACCCAGTAAACAGTTCTACTTGTGGTATTCTTGTTTGCCTTGTGCATCAAATACTTCGTAACAGTTCACCTCCCGCGCTGTGGGGACTTAGTCTCTCTTACCCACTCCTTTTCCCACCATTATTTTTTAGTTCCCCTTCAAGGTGGCTTGGTGCCCACACTCCAGGTATAAATTGCATATCTGAACGTGAAGCACCTATGCTACTGATCTGAATAAGTATTGTTTAGTATATTTGTCCTGAAGTGCTCAGTGATACGAGCAAGGTTCCTGTGAGTGAACGATAATGAGGAGAAGGAAAACTGGATGTGAGAATAATAGGGAAATCCCATTAAAAGTAAAGGAAGATTAGGAAACTACAGGAACTTGAAGAAATCATATTCCAGTGTCTCAACACCTCTACGCCCTGAAACATGGATGCGGAGGGAAATTCCTGAAATATGTACAAAAAATGCTACCTGGGTATGAATAGTAAGAAACATTTTGACCCCAAGTTAAAGGTCCTCTCCAGGATTACTACTCTCGTTGCTAGTGTCCTGCAAACTCATGACTGAAACAAGTGTTGGATCTGGCAGTAGGGTTCGTCTTTGGGACCTATTGACTTTGAAAATGCCTTTTTTGCAGTGCTTGCTGTACAGTATCGGGACCCTGCAGCATTGTCAAAAAAATGCACATTTGTCATTCCACTGATGCTCGTGTGTGTCAGAACACAGGCGCACTAGCGGAATGACGCTTATGTCATTTCCTTTAATTTAAGAACCCAAGGAAGTGGGTGCCAGTAAGCTTGATAAGAATTTACTGAAAGCTCTAGTAAAATGACTGCGCGTTTTGGGGGTGTAAGGGTTAAAAGAAGAGTTGAGAGTAAGGAAAAGCAGCACAGAGGATGGGGGAAGAAGCACAAGAACACCACAAAATCGTACAGGCAAGAGAGCAACAAGAAAGAAGCACAGGGAAAAGGAGGACAGAGACTGGAGAGGGAAACGTGGAGCAAGAGTGGAAAGAAAGTGGAAGAAAAGTAAACAAGGGAGACTGTTGTGGAATTTGTGAGGAAAAGGAAATGAAGGAGGCAGTGCAAGGCAAAAGTTTAGCAAAGCACACAGATGAGCGAGCACTATGGAGCGGGGATGGGGAGAAAGATGGAAAGCATACGCTCTCACGAAGTGCTTAAGCTAAAAGAGAAAATGTGTTGCCTAAAAATTACCAGTGGATGAGCACAAGTAAGGAGGCTATGCTCCAGTGGAGGGACAAGTGCACAATGGACAAGGCAATACATCAAATAAGAAGCAAGCAAATGAATGACAATAAAGCCAGCCAATTGTAAGCAATGGACACCTTTAAGCCCACTGTAGGTTCTTGGTAATCTAACAAGAAGTCCTTTGTAACTAGACACCTTGCGCTGCCTAGTAGGCTTGACCTAAAAATGGTAACTGTAGAGTATACCCAGGCACTTAAACTTGGGTGGTGAAAGTAATTCTTAACTGATTGGTGACTCCTATCTTTATCTGCTTTCTGACTGTTTATATACCAATGATTGAACCATTTTAGATAAGTAAATAAGAGAGTAAGTCGAAGAAACTGAAAATTGTGAGCCATAGCATATCCTATAAAGTGAACATAGCGCGGCTCGTGCTGACTAGACCCACTTGTGTTTGAGCCACCTGAAATACATGCGCTCTTATTTTACCGGCCTTGAGAAGCCCTGTGATAGCCAAGCTGTCAAAAGGAATATTTCCTAACATCACTTAGTCAGTTTTTTTGTGGCTAGCAAGGAAAGCAACAGAAGCTAAAACAAATATTAGGGTTCTTGTTCTGACACTGAACAGGCCTCGAGAAATCTACTTGATTTGGTGAGTCAGATTTTTTTCAGGGTGAGGCACTTTTAGGGACTACTAGCCCGTTCTGGCGAGCGGACAAAGAATAGTGTTGTGTTCACCGAAAGCGAGTGAGCAATAAAGCTGCCTTAAATCTTGTTTTTAATCTGGTCACTTTTGCCCTGCATGCAAAGACAGAGGTCAAATGTCAACTCTGGTCTTCTTACAATTTGCCTCTTTGTTATCCTGGAGGTTGGTGTTTACTTTTTTTAGGTCTCGCCTGAGCCAGCGCATGCGCTGTCTGGCGAGAGTTTTAGTAAGCGGGTTTTGGAAGTGCAAACAGTGGCTTTTGCTGGCGACCAGCTTGCGTTCACGCGAGCGTGCATGCGCGATCAGGCGCCATATGGCTTCCCTCGCCATCTGGACGCTCGCGATTACTTTCACAGCCGCGCGGCCAATGCTTGTTATTGAATTTTGTGTCTGTGGCACTTTTTTTTCTATGTAGAACGAGCACTTCTTTAAATGCTTGCGTTTTGTTGTTTCCAACCAACGCATTTACCCGCCTCAGACGCGTGAGCGTCACCTTCCGCTTTTACCCCTTGGTGATTAACCAGAGCCCGTGGCTCCTTCCCACCTCAGCCGCCATGACAGAAATGGTCAGTTACGCAAATAACTCCACTGACCCCTCTGGCGGGGCCTCCGTCGATGAGTTCGCGTAGGGATCAAACATAAAATCCAGCAAAAACTAGCAAGATGAGGGTTAAAGGGAGAACTGCTCAAGATGGTCTTTTTTTTTTTTTTTTTTTTTTTTTTACTGTTCTGGGCTGAGCACACGCTGCCGAGAAGCAAGAACCGGGTGAAACCTTTCCACAACTGGGCTTGCTTGGGAGGCATCCTTCAGCACTCGAACGAGCTGCAGCCGGGGCTCTGCCAGCTGCTGCTGCTCTGCGCCCAGCACATAAGGACAGGAGCTGGGATGCTGCTGCCTTCCACAGCTACCGGTAAGTGCAGGACACCCGACTTCCACGTGACCCCGGAAGCCACTGTGAGCCGGCCCCACCTGTATGTGCATAGAGTGCGCATCCCGGCAGTGCTGTTTGCTGCCCTGTGTGGTGGTGCTCCCACTATAGACACAGGCAGCCTAGCACATCCAACACTGGAAATATTTTGCCATTCACTGCGGCGTCAATAGCTCCAACTTTGGTTGTGTTTTAGAGAGACCCCTAGTCGTGATGCTTTACGTAGAACACATACAATCACTGCGGCAATCTGTCTACGCCACCTGCTGCTGATCGGCTTTAACCCTGTTTTGTCTACGTTTTCGTTGAATTTGCAAACGATAATAACTTTGTACGTACACCATAGCTTTCGTCCCTGTGTCTGAGTCACTATCACACCGGTCTGGTTTTACAGAGCTTTCAATTCCCATGAAGGCTGCTTGTCTCACTACTATCTAAATACTTAAGCTTTGCCTAGGAGAGTGCGATGTTTATAGGCTCTAAAGCACTGTTTTAAAGAGATCTCGACTGCAGAAAGAAGGCATGCTCTCAGTGAAACTTTAAACATTTGTTTTCAGTGCCTTCTCGTTGTTTCAGTAAAACAATAAGTTGCAATGTAGTTTCCAGGCTAATCGCGGTGTCCTGTTTCACAGCTGTGTGGATTTTTGTGTAGTTCAGGTGTGTCTTTAGCTTGCGGAGATTCGTTGACTAGTTGGAAAATTGTGCCCACTTGTCTTAAGTGCTCTTGCTGGTTGCTCTTTTTTTGTACAAGATGTCCCGCCCCCGTGTTTCCCATCACTTGGAAGTTGATTACAGTATCGTTATTCAGGGATTAGAGCTGGTCCTCTCTACACAGTGCAGTTGAAGCAGTGAAGTGTAAGTGCCCCAGAAGTGACATAATTGTTTTAGAGCCGGCATGGCAGCGAAAAGACACATGTAAGCAGTGTGTCTCGAAAGGGAAAAAAGTTGTTTTACTTTTCAATGTAATCTATGCCAGGGTCTCTGATTTCTACACAGTGAAACAGTTAACATAAAATGAGGGCAAAAAATGAAGTTGGACTGTTTATTGTGCTAAGGGCATCTGCAACGGTTCTGCGCCGATCAGTACTTGGTGTCCTCAGGGAAGGGTTGTAAGTCCCTGCCAATGGTCTTCTCACACAAACCCCTATCTTCAGGCATAAATGATAGAATGCAATACTTTCAGTTTTCTCAGGTGTCTGGGTCTTCTTCTGTGACGAGTGCGAGGTGAAAAAAACAGGCTGATTACAGTCCCTGCCTGTAAAGGTATATTGAGCAAAATAACTTCAGAATAGAAGGCACCCTGAGTAATTACCAGAGATTTAAGATTAATTCAAGCATTTCCACCCATTGTTTTTTGTTTCTGTCAATGAGTCGCCCTCAGTGGCACAGGTATGCCTGGATTTGCGTCCCATTGCTCACTGCGCTTTAAGAACTCAAGGCGCACTCAGGGTTGTACTGGGACAAAAACATAGTCCTGGGCACTGAAATAAAAGTGCCCCCCCATTAGCGAACCAGATAGCTAAAAAAGTGGCTCACATTTACAAATCAGGACAGTATTGAATATGTTTTTGTTTTGAATTGGACAGTTTTCAACATGCTGCACAGCAGCCACGCTGCTCTAGAACATAGCTTAAAAACATTGGCAAAGCCAATAGCTCTGGCTAAACACTTAAAAGGTCCCAAAGGTGAGACCTATTGGCTAAGTCAATAGGTCTCGCCTTTGGGACCTTATAAGTGTTTAGCCATGCAACAGTTGATGTTGTTGCACCAAGGATATTGTGCTGCATAACTAAATACTTATAAGGTCCCAAAGGCGAGACCTATTGGCTATGCCAATGCTTGTTTTGCAAAGTTGGGGGATTTTGTGAACTGAACTGTACAAGTGTGAAATAGAAGACTGTAGTATGTCCAGTTTTTATCTAACACACAACATTTAAATAACTTGTAAATGAACTTTACAAATATTTCCGTATTT
Organism: Calotriton arnoldi; assembly: GCA_963921515.1. Classification (NCBI taxonomy): domain Eukaryota; kingdom Metazoa; phylum Chordata; class Amphibia; order Caudata; family Salamandridae; genus Calotriton; species Calotriton arnoldi. The sequence goes on from CAWUFW010003156.1 coordinate 821,013, forward strand.
AGGAAAGCACATTTTTGTTTGTATTTCTGTGTGATGGAAAGAGATTTTAGTAGCATGAAAACAAATCAGGACACCTTACTTGATGTGCAAACAAATATTTTTGCTGAAACCCAATTGCACAATTATGGCTTATACGCTATATAGTTTTATCAGTAAAACTGCATGTTAGTGGAAATGTTTACGGTCATTTCAATGGAAAATGTGCTGCCTGTAAATGACAGTGCACTATACCACACCATGCATTGTAATATATTTATTAAAAGTGAGTTTTATGCATGAACTTAGGGGAGAGGAGTTGGCCTAACGGCTAGGACGGTCGATCTCCAATCTGGGGAACCGGGTTAGAGTCTCGGCAATGACGCTGAACATCCTGTGATTCTGGGCAAATCACTTAATTTCCCTGTGCCTAATAAAATGAATGTGTCCTCATGCAACTGGTGCTATGTAAAGCGCTCTGATACCCGATACCGTTGGGTCATGTTCGTGCTATATAAAACTCCGTAAAAAAAAAAAAACTGAGAAACATTCCTGCCCCGGAAGACAATGCTATGAGTGAACTAAGAGGCAAATCAGGTGTCGTTTGAACTCATATGTGGGCTAGATTCTTATTGTTCATGGAGCAAAAGTTTAGTCTGTTAAATCAAACTAGTTTTTTTTGTACAGCAGAAATGCTGAACTCACATATTTGATGGTGCTTTCGTGTGATAATGAAGAAAAAGGTGACTGAAATAAAATATTTGCCTAGGAGCACAGCCTTTTAGACCGGTTTACGGGTCAAGCACATTGGTGTTGAATCAAGTAGATTGTTAGTCACCAGACCTGCAGGTCTGGAAACAATTTTATGATTTTTCGAGGCTTGCTTAAGTAATACAGCAGAATCTTTTATCAACCTTTCACAGTGAAGCTGCTGTGGAGGATTGTTGTTCTGCAATAATCCTCTCTAGGTGTACTACTCCATTAAACTTGCATCTCGTTCCTAATAAGCTTCCCCAGAATGAAAACAATACTAATAATGACACAACCTGTGGACAATAATCTTGGAATGTAGGTTTTGAAGGGTTACATTTCATACTCCGAGCTTAAACTAATGGACAAGTCCATAATGTAGCTATACTGATTGAATTAAAATGTATTGAAAGTGTATGCATGTGCCTAAAGAGGCTAAGCACTGTGGATGGCAGTGGATAAGACTTGAATAGCTTATCAGTGGATATAGAATCTACTGGATATCTAAATTTCCCTGCACAGGATCCATTCTAAAAATATAATACATTACACTATACGCCAAAACGGATGAATCTGAACCTCGGAACTGGAGAGACTAAATTAGTCAAAATATGGAAACCAGTGTCAAATCTTTCAAGACTTTATGATCTGTAGTTTCTCAACTTATGTCTTAGAAGTTAAGACACTCTCCCTGCACAGCTATGCTACTGGTAACAACCCTTGAGTAATTTATGTTTAATTCCCCCTAAATTTTTTTTTAACCGCATTTACCAGCTTATTTAGTTGAGCTTATTTCCACAAACTGCAGTCTTTGGGCTTGTCAATTCTGCATTTTATTATATTCCACACAAATCCCTTGTAATCACACATTGGATACCCTGATAACCATCTTCCCTGCAATCGTTTGCTTTCCATAAACATGGCTTAATAATTGTGTGAGCCCAATTGGTCCCATATTGTACATCTAGTGGTTTTGTTTGCAGTGTATAGTTTTTAATTTCTCTTCTATATTGCATATACTTTTTTAAAAATGTGAGGCACCTAAAGGCAACTTGCTGAAGGAAATACAATTGTCTTTAAGTTAGTCCAGCTATACATGATGCACTTTGAGATGGGCATGTGGCTTCAGTACCTCTGCGTGGTATCTGCACATACAGGCATTCTTTGACTGCATTACGTAGCCATGATAATTTCATAAGTGACACAAATCGCACCTGTAGTTCACTTCGTATATATACTAATTAAAATCAAAGTCCTTCCAGTGATTTCTCTTGGTCGACAGAGTTGGGTTTGAATTAAATGCGTTTGTTAATCTGTGGCAATCCAAGGGATTTTGCTTACTGTTTTTGAGAAAGCCCATGCACTTTCTGTCCCTGTTGAATGTTTAGAAAGAAATTAAAATAGAATTTTTTTTGACATGTCAACGTATGGTTCCTATAATGATTTTTAAATTGTTTTGTCCTTGAAGCCTTCAGTTTCCCAAAACTCCTAATTTAATATGTGAAACTATTACTAAAAATGCTCTGTAGAACATAGACTGGGGTGTCTAATAAATTGGGTACAGGCAATATTTCAATGCAAGATGCTCTAATCCATGCTCCTCCTCGCCCGCCTCATTCCCCCCCCCCCCCCATCCAGTGCCTAAAACATGTTTGGGTGACCATATTTTGAGAAGAACAAACCGGGAAAGGCCAGACATAAGAGTAGGACTAAAGCATTTAGCCTTACTTAAGACTGACCTGTCCCGATGTTTGCATGGGGGTGCACATGTGTGCATATATAATATAGCCACACATTTACAAGCTATGCTTGCATACCTTTAGCTATGGCATCACCTTTGCCCTGAGTCCCCTGCCCTCCTTCCCACTCTGCCTCCCCTCTGCTGTAGCATGCATTCAGCCGATAGGCTCATCTGCTGCCTGAACCAGACAAATTACTTTGAGCGCACACTTTTCATTTCTCCTTTACAGGTTGACTTGACCTTGTCCCAAAAAACCGGGACATACCTTTAAAATTAAGAGAAGCTTCAGGGCACCGGGACTGTCCGGGGAAATCCGGGACGTCTGGTCACACTACTTTATTAGAACATTAGAATGTTGAGTGCTTCTTTAAAGACAATGTAGTGCTCTGGCTTCTAATGCCTGGTAGAAGCCCAGAGCTCCAACATTCCAATGTTTGTTCCACAGCTGTTGCTGAGAACAGAAGGCCTCATGCCGCCCGAGGGGACTTCAGTCCCCTCGGACGCCGTGAGGACTTTGGTTTGCAAATTCGAACTTTCTGCCCTCTAGGGGCGGAATGTTCTAATAGCCTTAAAGCTCTCCGTAGCAGGCTGTACCGGCCATTAAGGGCCTGCTCCCTTGTTAACGGCCTTCGGCTCATACCTTTAACGCTCGAGCGGGCCTTTAATGGCCGGTAGAGCCCGCTACAGCAGGCTCTAAGGCTATATTATGACAAACGTTCCTTCTATTTTATTTGGTGTTGGCAGTTGTTCTGGAGTTTAATAGAGGTGTAGGTTTGATGGGGTTTCGTTTGGAGCCAGAAAGATTGTTCTGTTTATGCAAATACCATGTTGATTACAATATATTGTTCTAACCCGAGTGGGTCTAAAACATGAGTATTAAACTGCTGCATCATTAAATGAAATAGATTACATAACTGACAAGTAAGAAACTGTGGTGAAGACAGCAGAAGATGCCTTTTGTCAGTTTGAATGCAAACACATTGTTAATTAAAACTTATGTATGCTTTTTTTCTTCGAATGTTTTAAAACATAGGCTAAATTATGTTTTAAATTAATGCATAAGAAAATGTTAATGTTTTGTGAAAAGTGTGCCCTCTTCTTCCCCCTCCTTTTCTTAGAAAGGGATGTTGTCACAAGTACACTCCATCACTTATCAGTTTCTAACAAATTCCCAACAAGATGGCAAATTTTCATTGGTGTGCAAAATGATGACCATATGTCATGCTTGTTTTAGCAAGTATGTAGTAATGCAATGTGACTTGTGCTGTTTGTATTGCCGCATCCCAAAATTTTGTTGTAACACCGTACCAGATTCTGTGTGTATCACTCAATCTCTGATACAAACAAGCATTGTAAACATCAACATGTCTTGCTTGCCTGTAATTCTTATCGCAAGCACATAACCCCATCATAATTCGGTGATTCCCAAATTGTGAGCAGATGTAGATGTCTTATATAGGTATAATGGGGGTCAAATAAGAGTGATATTCTATGGGTCGTTATTACGGAAATGATTAGCGTGCCAAAAGACAACAAAAACTGATTGTAGCCACTTGCGTCGTACGACCAACTTGTGTTTATTTTTTTTAATGTATTTTCTAAATATATTTTCTGAGCTTTAGGATTGCTTATCTGATGGAACATCAAACTGTATATGGGAAATGATGGTGTTTGGTAGCAACCCCTATTTGGCGGAGGACAGCAACTGAGCTATTGTAATGATGTCACAGCATTTAGGTTGAACTTTCTTGTCCATGCAGTCAAATGACACACATTTGTTTTCTTTATATAGTGCAAACTGGTAGCCTTGAGCTACTTTACGACTCAGGAGTCCTAAGCTGTAGGACCCTCTGCTTCCAGTCCCTTGGGGTGGTATTTCAAGTGGATGGCTAGGTCTGTTATCTTGAAAATTTACTCTGCATGTGAAGTCTGTATTGGGGTAGATGAAACTGGGACACTGCTCAATGGGTATTTTTGTAGGTTCTCAGGAATTTCAGATCTTGTGCAGTGTTATAACAGGAATGTATTTTCGTAGTCTGGCGAATTTGTTATGAAGTGTATGAGTCACTTTGTGATTAAATGTTAACAGATTGTGAAAAGCACATTGAACTGTCTCTTATTGGCCTACTGTAGTATCTAGAGGTACTGTGCAGTAGACCTTGATTACTGCTTCTGTTTTTAGACCGGCTGAGGTGACAGAAGCATGAGTTCCAACATGAGCTCCAGAAAGCCAAAACATCTGCTTCCCCCCACCACCTTATTGTGTATTATCTCCCACATTCAGGTTGCACCAGTTTTAACCAGAAGAAATTTAGTTGAATATCACTATAGACAATCCTACAAAGTGCCATACACAAAACTCAAATAACAATGCCAGCATTTGCTCCTTTCAAAACCCCAGTACTCAACAGACAGAGCATCTAGAATTACGTGATATTTGCGGCTGTGGCATTTTCCCCTTAATTATGGATTTGTCGTTTTTGCTACATAATCCATCCTCTGCTGCATAAGCTGACGATTTTTACAAAAAATTGTGTTTCAAACTCAAGGGGATCAAAAGTTAATAAAAATGTGGCTGCCTATGTTGCAACTAAGTGAAAGACCCTTCCCAAAGGTTGATTTTGTCTCCTTTGTCTTGCTCATTGAAATTTATTGCAAAATTCCAAAGACCCTCCACCCCCCTTCCCTGAGGCTCAGAAATGCCTGTAAAACAGTTCCGATAATAGTAAACGGGGCCATTTGACCTGGTGAACTACCTGAAAGCCATACACCTACAGTATTCCAGAATGGGAACTGTTGTATCAACTCTTATGTGAGCCATGAACAACAGAAACAAGATCCCTAAAAAGACTAGACAAAAACACTCAATCTAAATGTTAAAAGTGACTCCAAAGGCAATACAGTATCCATTGAACTTCCATCCAAACGGCCAGATGGTTCCTACTACACATGTTAGAGGCTACATACTCAGCCAAAGCGTTCTTCAGAATCACTTAAAAAAAATCTTAAATCGTGCATTTTTCACAAATGTAAATCAATCTGAGAAATTCTGATACCTCAGAAAACTACTTCATCATGAAAGTCTCTAACCTTACTTTACTTGGAATCAAAACACTCTCCCTGAGAGCCTCCCATACCAAATCAAGCTACACTGTACTCATTAAACATACTGACACAAAAAGAAATTACTGACCATGTTAAAGCCACCAGCATGTCTAGTTCCCCATCGGATTCTTATCATTCAGACATCTTCAAGCCAATCCTAAGATCTCTGCTGCCATACTGGCAAAAGAAATCGTGAATTCCTCTCTGTCAACTGGTTAAATCCCTAAGTGACAAAAAAACAACACTTGTCACTCGTATTCTAAATAAAGAGGGTCTCTACCAGGCTGAACGTGCTTGTCTTATGTAAACTTGTTGAAAAGCTATTTTTTACTCTGATAACTTTCATCAAACAAAACAATTTGTCATATGGAATTGATTCAGAACAAGAAGATGCACAGAATCAACTCTAATCTCTTTATTTTGGACGAACGTAAGATCTGTCAGTGGTTGCTGCTCTACTACTGCTTCGCATGTTGTCTGCTTATGACTCAGTTGACCAGCTGCTACTTGCTCCAAAGTTGTATCACACTGGGATACAGGGAATAATCCTCAACTAGATAAAATGTTTCTTGAAGGCTAGAGCCCTAAATTCTCTCCCTACCGCCTTTCAAATCTTCGTTATATTCAATTTCAGAAGGTGTCTCCATGGCTTAATTACACTATTTACTTTTCAACGATTACCTGGTCCCTCTTCTTGAACTGGTGAATTCTTTCAAACTTATTTGCTCCAAATGTGCTCTATACAATCTGATCATCTTAAAATGTGACCATATCTCACCGGTCAAAATTTCAAGACAGTGAATGCATGTTAGCTGTGGGTCAAAGTATGCTAGCATTCATCTCAAAGTAAATTCCCAATAACGCAAGTACTTGGCTGCAGATTGTGGCAAAACTAGAACTTCATTTCCTCTTGGCTGCAGGAAAATGGAATGACTACCTACTACTTTGACTGAAGTGAAAAATCTTAAACTTGATTATTGTCTTCACACTCTCTTGTGAATTCCTAGTCAACACTGACTGGTGACTCATTCTGAAGGTTGAGAATTCTACAATAATTTAACCCCTCCCTTGCCCTTCCATAAAGGATACTGGCATCTCTAGCTATATCAAGACAGAGTTATGCAAATGGGCTCTACTCGGTATAACTAAAACTAAAAAATCAGTTGCCAAAAAACAAAGAATACAGACCTCTGCAGTTAGACAAGACATCAACTTAAATAGGACCATGTTATTCCTGCCCTCCATGAGCTACACTGGTTACCACTAGCCACTGCATTGTAAATCGGGCGATTCACACACTAGGGCCTTGGTTCTTATAATCAAAATTCTGACTTCAAAGGCGAAACATCAGATCAAGAATGGCCTGATTGCTGATAATGTCTGTTCCATAATGCCTGCAAAGAAAGTAAATTCTGAATTGCAAATTATTATTGATGGATCAGAAGAGTCAAAGTCCTGGTTCTTCCATAATGTGAAACTTTAGTACTTGTAAGGTTAAAGTCCTTACTGATATGTATATGCTGCTTGTGAGCCTATTGTCGCATTTCTTTGTTTTCCGCCATACATGTAAATATAACTCGTATACCACAGTGTCAAGTTTGGAGCCCACTCTCTGGGCATCAGGCACTACCCCAATACTTCACACACCACTCTACAAGGTGACACCATTGCTCTTGGTTTGCCTCCCTTGGTCACTATTACTGGTGAATCGCACACCAGAAACAGAGTGCAGACACGTTTTTTTGTTTTTTTAAATCTGGGGAATGACAAGTAGCTACCACTTCCTTGGAGTGAAGTGTTTTCTATGGTTTGTGCCATACAACAGTCCAATATTGGTGACTATCATTTAACTTTCTGAACCATCTTGCTGGTGTATCTGAAATTGCAGTTCCATTAATGAGGTAGACTGCCTTTTAATTACTATAGTTAATTATCTCAGACATTTGTTATGGTGAAAAGCGCGCTCCAGCACTTATGTGGTTAATCCTAAAAATCCAACATGAATCCGACTTCTCTGGGCTTAAGTTTGACATGCCTGCTTAACATATTGCACCCTCCAGAACAGGAACCTCCGTTATCTTTAGTCTTGAACTAGATTCTCTTAAAGTGTAAAGTGTTTCCTGTCCTCCTTTTGCATATTATGAAATTGCAAAACGCCTTACTATGCAGTTGATAAAGCTATGACTGATAGGAATAGGAGGAAGGAGTCTGCAAACAGTTAATGACTGAGCCATGTTCTTGTACGTTCAAAACAGTTTTGAATCCCATTTGTAAATTTAGGGTTTTGAATGTTTTTTAATTCTTCAACTTTCCTAAAATGTATTTTTCTTTGCATGCGTTTATGAAATCTTAATCGCTATGTATTTTACTTCTGTTAATTTTTTTAAATTTCATTTATAGATGACTGGATAGCATATCCGTTATTCCAAGGGCCTCGCTTTAAATCCTCTCTCGAACAGCATCAAATACTATTTTTTCAACCACAGAACCATGGCAACAGAAGAGAAGAAACCTGAAACGGAAGCTACCAAAACACAATCGACACCTTCCTCTTCATCCAATCAAAGCAAGGTATTCCCTCTTCCTAATGGACGTATTCACTGACTCAGTACTTTTTGTTAACATGACTTGATATTCGACTTACTGAAGTTTCGTGCAGAACTTCTAGTCTGGGGCAATTGAGAATCAAATTATGTGACCGTGTAGACTAAATTATGCAGGAGTACAGGCAAATTATGGAGCGTAGTAAGGCATTTTCTGTGGCAAAACTATTTACTGATTTGTCATTTTAATAACTAAATACTGCTTAAGAAAATATTTTACCTCACTAGTACTAGTTTAACACCCAAAAACAGGATTAACTAACTAAAATGTTAACCTCTGCAGAGTCTCTCTGATCAGCACCTCGTGGTGCTTTTTTTGTAACTTTTAATTTGTTTGAGTTGGATACATCTTTTTGTTAAAATCTGCAGAATATAGTGCATTATGTTCTGTTATTCCAATATTTACTGTGAAAACCGCAACGTTTGCTAAATCGCATATAAGCTGTGACCCTTTTTTTGCGGTAACATTTTGCATTGGTGGACCATGTGTGCAGGCTGTACACTAACAATGCACATCTGACCAAAACTTTGTAGTGTTAGTTTTGCTTCCATATCCGATGTGTCGGGAGTTAATTTACTGACCTGGATTCTCCCCCTCCCCCCGGTCAGCCTTTCTGCCATTAATATTGATGTAACCAAAACATTTTGGTGTGTATTTATGTTGTGGCTTCATATCATAAACTAATAAATCAAAATTGTAATGAGGATATCCTCTAAATCTGCTTAGTCCAAGTAAATAAATTGGATGAAGCGCTTGTGCTTCCTGAGAAAGAAATCCATTGCAACAGTTTCTCATTAAAAACACGTCCTTCAAGAGCAGTATTTGGCAGAGCTTCTAAAATGTTAAAAATCTTGTTGAGCATTTCTTTATTGTACAAATTAGGTTACCATGTGGGGGATTGTTTCACAGTCACTGATAATAATAAGGCAATTCATGGCCGTCAGCTTAGCAGTTACATCCGAGAGCATGTCTTGGGGGCATTTATAAAGGTGTATTCAAATAGTCGCTGAAGTATACTTTGCTTTCTGTGACAGTGTGGCAATGGCTTTGCAAGTGTTATAGGATATTATATTGGCTAGAAGTATCAAATTAGAAGTTTGTAATCCAGTTTGCCATTACCATGAAAGGAAAGGCAAGACAAACTAATCTTGTGTATTTTCTTTTGCAGCCTGCACCTGTAAAGCCTAATTATGCTTTGAAGTTTACACTAGCAGGACACACCAAAGCAGTATCCTCTGTCAAATTCAGTCCAAACGGAGAATGGTTAGCAAGTTCATGTAAGTAGTGTATGATTGTGATCTGAAATATACATTGACGTACAGCTGGTAAGGTAAAGCAATTTGTTCATGTTTACTTGTATATATCACCTTGTGCTGTAGTCACACTTTCTAGTACTGCTGTGGCATTGTTACCCTGTTCGATTTAACTGGAGTTTTATTAGCATTTGCATCTTTCATCAGGTTACAGGAATCAACATCAGTAAAGACATGGAATGCATAGTGAACAATTAATACTATCCTATCAGTGCAAATGTTTTAAAGAACTGAAAACCACCCCAGGACGCAATAAAGGCACAGGTTCCCTCAGGGAAAAGTGTTTGTAGTTTCTTAAATTGTGTTCAGTTTTTGGAATACTTGCGCCCCCCACCAGTGTAATACACCTGGGAACATATTGTTTATTGTGTTGTAGTTCCATTTATATAATGCTTTCTTCCTTGAAAAGACATCAAAGCATATTAGCAGACAGATTGACTGCCACACTGCAAGTTGTGCTCAATTGGCAGGGTGTGAGTTGGTAGTGTGGCCAATATCTGAGTTCTGTGGTGGCTTCTGTGATTATCGGAGTGGTGCTCTTACCATTTAATGTGTCAATGTGCTTGAATTAAAGCAGAATCAAGAGGAATGAGGGGTTGATTGCTTGTGCTCTCTTGTTTTCTGGTTGCAACCATGTGGGTTATTGGGTTGGTTGTCAAACATGGCAAAACGTCTTGATTTCATGCGCAATGATTGTCATCCTGCCTTGTCGTGTTGCTTCGATCATGTGACTGTTTACATAGAGAGAAATGAGGAGTTAAATATTTACTTGTGATCATCCCTACAATTCTTGTGCTGGAGATTGGTTTTAGTCTTTGAGTGGAGATCATTTATTCATGCCGTCTTACTGTGGATTGGTGGTTTTGGTTCTTGTCCTGCTTCATTTGATGGAGAGGAGCCAAGTCATTGTTGTGTTACTGATATCAAAGTGATTGTTGTGTGTTTTTTGCTGCCCCTTAATGCCATAATTTTGCTTCCAGTATGGATAAAGAAGATCCACTTATGCACGCCTTCTTTTGGGGTGGAATTATTAGTCTTGAGTGAAGTCTTATTCTTCCAGTCTCTTTGGAGTTTAAAGGTGTCTTGAAGGTGAAGCATCTAGTTATGGGCGATAGTGATGCTTTTGGAGGGCTCGTGAGCCGAGGTTCTGTAAGCAAAGATGCAGATATTGTCTTGTACAGAGTCAGTGTGTGTAAACTTGTTGAGAGAACAAGAGAGAGTGTGGCTTATAGTTTCTCTGGGAAACCTACATACAGGAAGACATGTGAAAGTTTGCAGTTTGGTTCACTTGGGTTACCATGGAAAGTCAGATGTTGATCATTCTCAGGTTGCTTTCTTTAGTCTCTGTCCGGAACGGATTATATATCTGCTAATATTATTTAAGTTTTTAAGTGTGTATAAAAAATAAAAAAAAGCAAATGTACATTTGAAAATGTCAAAACCTTCTGTAAATGTGAATGAATTTGAAATTTGAGGCTAAAAATTAAGTTGGTATCCTCAGATTGACTTATGGGCGCAGTGCAAGTGCATCATATAGAGTATAATATGGACAATGAGTGGACTCGATTGTATTTAGAAAAGCTCTAACTTTCCTATCAAAATGTAGATTTTATTTGTTTGTGAATTAAATAAAATGTCATAATTTGTAGATTTGTTGGATGAATACTTCAGGTTGTTTTTTTTAATGGTTTGTTTGCCGGTTCAAAATATTGAAAATGCTTAGGCCGGGGTCCTCGGCTTCCAGTAATTACTCAGAGGGGGTCCCTGAATTCCAATAATGATTCAGTGGGGTTCTCCTGGATCCATTAATGATTAAGTGGTCGTCCACAAAAGTCAGAAGGTTGAGAACCTCTGTAATAGAGCTTTGAGGAACACTTAAAACAATGCTGACAGTAGCTGATTCAATTGAGACAATGCTGTGTCTGATTGTGAGTTTGCAGGAGATCCACTCTAGGATACTTCATGGATATCTGGTTTCTTTAGCCTCACAGGGGGTCTGGTAGTGTACTGTTTGAAAGGTGCAAATGGGTCCATCACTAGTAGTCCAAACACTCAATTTCTGTTCACAGCTGTTTTAGGTCATCCCAGATAGAGATTGTGGCAGATTTGGTGCTTCTTCATATGCAGAATACTGGTTGTTTGGATTTAAAGATCCAGTGCTCACATAGACGTGCAAAAGGGCGTGACGTGGTGAGAGAAGAAAAGTAAAACCATACATTGCATTGACAACAAAGGTAAAAACAATTAGTAATAAATGGTAATTGTAATCGCAACGGATCACGTCGGGGCAGCGACCCGTCCGATTAACAGACCGACTTGGCGGTTAACAAGATTTTCGCCGGCACCGTCTTTGCGGTGTCTCCTCAGGTTCTGAGGACCCCTTCGATGTAGCAGCTGCACGGACCATGTGCACCTAGCTACTTGACTATGACCAAGCTGCCAATTCATCCGCGCATTTAATCGCCACGCCGACGGGGTCTTCATTTTTTAGGTCTCGCCTAGCGTTGCAGCGCATGCGCTGCTCGCTCGGCGAGACCTAAAGTGAGAGAGGAGATTTGAGAAGGGGACTTGAAGCCCCGCCCCTCATTTCCATTGGCTGGCGTCACCGTTTATGCTAAACGGTGTGCTGCCATTGGAAATGAGGTCTTTTTGTTGCCGCCCTTTCGCCCAGCCCATCCGGACTGGCTCGTCTGCTTTGCGGCTGTCGCAAAGCAATTTCTTATCTTTAGGGGGGCCATCTGTTTAGAATCAGCAGTATCAGGTTTCTTCAGCCGCGTGTTTATTTTTGCATCGCGCTTTCACTGAAAGTGAAAGTGCGATGCAAAGATAAACAAGCGGCTGCGAGCGCTTGTTTTAACCAGCGGTGCTTGCCTTTCTCTACCTTAACTGCACATAACATAATATATTTATTTGAAAGCAGCACAGCTCAACGCGCTGTTTTTTAATGTGTTTTTTAGACACCAAAATATCCTGTTTTAATTTCACCGCCGAAAATATTATGTTTATTTCAGCAGCGCTGTCTTCCGCATTAACAATAGGGGCCACGGCTCTCTCAACTTATTTGAAAATGAAAAAACGTCAACACATTGAGAGTCACGATGTTCCCATTAAACATGACATACCAAGGTACAGAATTTTCATTCACTTCCCCGATAGTGGTGTTGTGTGCATGCAATGGCTATTGTCCATATGCACTCGTACAGTGTGTGATGATAGTCACTGCAATGTTAGTCATCATGCATGGCTGCAGTCAGTGTGCACTGCCACGTTCATTCAACAGCGTAATTAGTTTGCAGCGTAAAGGTGTGCAGTTCTAAAGTCCTAGCTCTACTGCACACGGATTGCAGCAATGCAGTGTCACTGAGCAGTGCAACAGCCAGTTTGTAGTGTTAAAGCCAATGAAGCATTGTGCAGAATAAAAATCAGCGCACTGTGCTGAAGTTTGGTCGTATTCAATACTGCACCGTGACGCCTGGAGTGTGTGGTGCTACATATAACATACCGGGATACACTTCAGTAATTCAGCGAGAGCATAATGCTGTATAGGCAGTTCTACCAAGTCTGCCTCACTGAATTATTACATATATTGAGCAGTGTTAGTCATGGCAACCGAATCTCTGTTAACCGGATATTCAATGTATAGCCTATGAACGCCTACGCCGCTCGTAAATGCACTACTGGATGTGTTCTACAAACAGTGTACAGCGGTAATTGGCGCAAAGTGATACTCTGGTAAATGTCCAATGCTGTGGAAGGGCCATTTGCTACGGCCAATGTGCAGTGCCATAATTAATTCTAAATTAAGTAAGCAGTCTACAAATTGGTTAGCCTTCCCACAGATAGTGAGCCGTGCTACAATACGCGACCTGTGTTGCAGACAGTGTGCGTTGCTGTAAACTATGCTCTTTAGTGCGGTTAGTTTGCACTGCAGCAGACTGTGCAGTGCACCAGTTGAGTGCCATAAATAGTTTAAAGTGCCACAGAGTGTAGCGCTACAACCAGTGTGCAGTGGTACAGTTGATAAATACACAATTCTGCGGCCTGTGTGCAGTGCTACGGTGGCCAGAGTGCATTACTACCGCCGGTGTAGTGTTTAAGTCCTCACACATTGCAGATTTAGATGGAGTGTTAGCGTGCAATGCTTCAATCGTTTCACAGTGAAACAGCTTGAATGTACACATTTTGGTTGAGACTTTACTGCCTATGATGCTCTTCTGCTTTGCGGCAATAATATTTTTCTAAGTGAAGTCTTATTTCCAGAACAATTTTTAGATCCTTTAACGTAGTCCCCCTTCCCCCCCCCCCCACAAAAAAAGAAATCCAACTAGATTTCTCTAAGAAAAAAACACTAACACCCTATTATGGCGATTTGCACGTAATTCGTACTACAGATTGCTGAAACTTGCATAGTATGTCCCAGCTATTCTGCTGAAGGGGAAAAAACAATGCTTGCAAGTTCCCCCTCTATGCTGCTCCCTGATTCCACCTCCGCTGGTTGCGCTTTAAATTGCCACGTTTTGGGCTATAGTCCCTGCAGAGTGAGGCATCACTAGAAACCAGACACAAATGCTCCAGATGTTAGCTCAGAGGGTTGCGGCAAGAAACATCAAGCAACATTAGACTGCCTCCCTGCAAACCTGTGATCAATAAATATCACCCATTCGTCCAAAATATATTTACCCTTTAAAAAAAAAAAAAATGTATTTATTATTAATAACCAAGGGTTGCTACATGGCTCCCTCAACTGAAAAGCTTTGTTGTCCAAAGAAATTTTAATCACTTCAAGAAGATGAAGAGCAAATATCTCTTGGCTTAAATATGCGGTCATGACGTCACATGCATATTCCAGTGACCGCAAACCCAAATGCTATGGATGTTGGGCCCAGCTCTTGCATTGGAAAGTGGTGGAAAAGCGAAACTACGATTTCAGTGAAGGGTTTTATCACTAAACACCAGGGATCCTTCAGGAGAATGAAAATTACTCTCGTATAACAATGCAGCCTTTGAAATTATATGAACCTTGTCCTGTAAACAAGTACGTTTCTCCTCCTCATTCTCCTTCCTTGTGCCTCACGCGGCTCTTATCCTCACTCTCCTTCCTTGTGCCTCATGCTGATCTTCGCCTCCTCACTCTCCTTCCTCGTGCCTCACGCTGATCTTCGCCTCCTCACTCTCCTTCCTTGTGCCTCACACTGCTCTTCTCATCACTCTCCCTCCTTGTGCCTCACGCTGCTCTTATCCTCACTGTTCTTCCTTGTGCCTCATGCTTCTCATGCTTCTCTTCTCATCTCATCACTCTCCTTCCTCGTGCCTCATTTTTCTCTTCTCACTCTCCTTTCTTGTTCCTTATGCAGCTCTTCTCACTCTCCATCCTCGTGCCTCACGCTGCTCTTCTCCTCACTCTCCATCCTCGTGCCTCAGGCTGATCTTCGCCTCCTCACTCTCCTTCCTTGTGCCTAACGCTGCTCTTTGCTTCCTCGCTCTCCTTCCTTGTGCCTCACGCTGCTCTTCGCATCCTCACTCTCCTTCCTCTTGCCTCTCGCAGCTCTTCTCCTCACTCTCCTTCCTCGTGCCTCACGCTGATCTTCGCCTCCTCACTCTCCTTCCTTGTGCCTCCCACTGCTCTTCGCCTCCTCACTCTCCTTCCTTGTGCCTCACGCTGCTGTTCACCTTCTCACTCTCCTTCTTCGTGCCTCATGCTGCTCTTCTCATCACTCTCCTTCCTTATGCATCACGCTGCTCTTCTCGCTCTGTCCTTGTGCCTCACACGGCTCTTCTCCTCAATGTCCTTCCTTTTGCCTCACGCTGCTCTTCTCATCACTCTCCTTCCTTGTGCCTCACGCTTATCTTTGCCTCCTCACTCTCCTTCCTTCTGCCTCACGCGGCTCTTCTCATCACTCTCCTTCCTTCTGCGCCACGCTGCTCTTCTCACTCTCCTTCCTTCTGCGCCACGCTTCTCGTCTCCTCACACTCCTTCCTTGTGCACCACGCTGCTCTTCTCACTCTCCTTCCTTGTACCTCACGCTGCTTGTTGCCTCCTCACTCTGCTTCCTTGTGCCAGACGCTGCTCTTCACCTCCTCTCTCTCCTTCCTTGTGCCCGACGCTGCTCTTCACTTCCTCACTCTCCTTCCTTATGCTTCATGCTGCTCCACAAATAACAATTCCATTCCTACCCATATAATTCCACTGCACACCACATACATACACTCCATAACAATGGGTAAAACACATTGCCATTTACAATGCCAAAAGCTCAAAATCAAACAAAGGCGAGACCTATTGCATTTCTAATGCTTGTCCTTAAGTGCAATTCATTGGGTTCAATCCCCTATGTCATTGTCTGCCACTACTTGTCACTTGGCCTTCTCTTCGCCTCGACCGATTACATTGACCAGCCTGTAATTGATTCACTCAGCCATCAGCAGGCTCACTTGTAATACCTATTGCTCACATCTTTTGTCCTGATGAGATCTCAGCGCCGTCGACCAGCTTACAACAAAAAACTCCATTTATTCCTAATGATTCACGCCCTTTTTCACGTCTATGTGAGCACTGGATCTTTAAATCCAAACAACCAGTATTGTTGAATAAATGAAACTGCTTTCTGTAAAAAGAATCCCCTCGAACATTCACTGAATAGAGTTGATTCCTGCCAGAGTTTATAAGATTGATCATCTCTTTTGATAAGTCTCTCTATGGACCGATTGGCCTTGTATGAACCTTTGTCTTTTTCAAAACTATCGCACACCCCAGGTTCAAAGATTGTGGTACCCCTGTTATGCCATACACACTCTGCATATGCAGATGGACTTTTGGTAGTCAGAGTTACATTGTAACCTTCTATGAAATTGAATCCATTCAAAGTGTAATGCCTTTTAAGTGGCAAACTGCTTTAAAATCTTGGAAGCATTTTGCTTGCTGATCTCTGCTGTCTTCTAAAGCTATCTCCTTTTCTGAAGAAATATGACTTTGATACCGATCTATCGGGTGTGATCCAAGCGTTTACTGCACTCCGCTTCAAAGAATGAACTTGTTTCAGATCTCAGTCCCATAGGGAGACCGGGTTGCACAAGGTGGAAACTGTTTGAGAGGCAAAGTTGGACAGGGGAGGCTCTCCCTTTTCCAAAGATACCTCCCCAAATTTTTGGGGTGGTTGTTTCTGGCAAGCAATCCCACTGGACATGCTGGACTGAACTCACCTGCTTATCTTCTCCGTCTCTGGTGGGGGAAGTGTGACGTCCATGCATCTCGCGGCGCACTGAATTCATGGATGTAGGGGGCGGAAGTGGTAGCGATTTAACCGCCACCCATTTTTCTTTTTATTTAAATACCAGAAAACCTCTGGTTCAAGCACCCATAGATTTTCTTTACACCTCACCTGCGTCGACCAATAGCCGACAGACGCGCTGCGGAGGGAGTGCTGGTGTCAGCTGATGGCGGACCACCGCACTAAAGGGATTAAACTCCAAATGCCATTGATTCTTACTTGATATCTTGAATTGCTTTTGAATTGTGTCTTTGTGTTTGGAGTCCTCCTCAGTAAATGTAGGAAGCTGGCACTATATATGGGGGCAACAAGGCAGCACCAAACATACACCACCAGCGGCACAGGGGCGGCCGGGTGCAAACACGCTGGTGGGTGCCTAGTGGAGAAACTTGGGTTTGGAAAACAGGCTGCAGGTGATGAACTGGAGGCTGCACGAAGGAAACCAGTGACAGCAGAGGTAAGTTGGGATGCTGTGGGTCGCAGGGACACAGTCAGTCGAGCTCCTCAAGGCCCAGGGGCTTCGGTGCAGGGGTGTCCTTTGACATCTGGTTCTTCTTACCGAAGCTGGTCACGGTCAGGGGGCAGCCTTTGGATTCATACTGCAGGCATCATCATGGAGTGTAGGAAGGGTCAGTCAACGCTGGACTTGGACTCAGGATCGCTGGGGGAACCTGGACAGAGGCGTCTTGTGCAGAGTCTTCCGGGACTGTGGATCCTGAGGGCACCAGAGTCCTTGTTATGCTTTCTTTTGGACAGAGCCAATGTCCTTGGGAGTTCTGGTCTTCTTAAGGCAGGCAGTCCTCCCAGGGGTTGTGGAGTTCGCTGACTGCAGGACAGTCGTCTTTTCGTCGCAGTATCTTCGAGGGCTGCAGACAGGCCGTTAGGGCTGGGGTTAAGTCAGTGAGCGTTGACAGTCTTCTCTGCACGGGGTCTTCATCCTTCTTAGGTCAGCAGGAACTAGTTTCAATGTCTCGGGGCGCCACCTAAATACCAGATTTAGGGACGTTAAAAGGGAGTGACAGGTAGGGCCAATGGGCACCTTACCTTGGGTGTCTACACCTTCAATTGTGCCACCCTCCTGTCTAAGGAGGCATAGTCCTAGCCCTGATTAGAGGAGTTCCACCATCCTCAAGAGGGCAGGAACAGAAAGATGTGTATGCCTCACCTCCTTCACTTTAGGACATGAGTTGGCGGATGTGGGCACACCTCCTATTCTTCCTAGTTTTTCCGCCGTTTTTCCCGCCCAAAGTTGGGTCTAAACCTGGGGCTGCTAGCAGCAGAGGCTGGAGGTTGCTTTACAAAGGCGGCAGGCCTTTAAAGCGTCCTTCTCGAGCGCTGTGCCCATTTTGGGGGAGGAGGTGACACACCTCTGCCCAGGATGTGCTTTGTCTCTGGGCCTAGAGAGCAGGGGGCTCTCGACCCAGAGGTTCAGAAACCTGTCTGGTGGCAGCAGACTGCCTAAAGCCAGTCTGTGACTACACCAGGGTTGGTAGGTTTTCAGGGGGCACCTCTGAGGTGCCCTCTGAGTACATGTTTGAATAAATCCCACACTGGCATCAGTGTGGGTTTATTGAGAGGAGCAGTTTGGTACCAAAAACTCCTGTGTTCAGTGAAGTCATCATGGTGCTGTGGAACTAGAGGTGTCATGTTTCCAGCCCTTGTACTCTCTATGGCTTCTATGACTTAAATATTGTAGCTGTTACAGCAAACAAATGATGGACGGAATTCTGACAATGCAAACATTCTCCCCCAGTCAAAAGATCTGGGTTAAATCCATCGTTCTTTTGCCCACTACACCACCCCAGTTTGGACCCAGCCATATGCAAATCAGTCTTGACCCTGTGCCCCATGGGAACAGTCCAGACCGAACTGCCAGGCCAGGTCCTCCCTGGACCGGAAACCAGCATCCTGGGACCGGTTTCAGGGTATGTCACCCTTCTTCAGCCAGGCTAGCTTGAATCCAGTGGCACAGTGAGCAAGGGACCCACGTCTGGGCATACCCATCCCACTTAGGGCGAAAAGTGTTACAGCAAACAAATGGACGGAATGCTGACAATGCAAACATTCTCCCCCAGTCAAAAGATCTGGGTTAAATCCATCGTTCTTTTGCCCACTACGTGCTCACTACGCCACTGGAGTCAAGCTTTCCTGGCTGATGAGGGCTGAAAGCCCGAAACCGGTCCTAGGATGCTTGATTCCGGTCCAGGGAAGACGTGGCTTGGCAGTTCGGTCTGGACTGTTCCCATGAGGCACAGGGTCAAGACTGATTTGCATATGGCTATGTCTGAACTGGGGTGGCGTGGTGAAGCAAAATAACGATGGATTAAACCCAGATCTGTGACTGGGGGTGAATGTTTGCCAATGTGCAACATTCCGTCCATCATCTTGTGTGTTTTGCATTTCGCCCTAAGTGGGAAGGGTATGCCCAGACGTGGGTCCCGTGCTCACTACACCACTGGAGTCAAGCTTTCCTGGCTGATGAGGGCTGAAAGCCCGAAACCGGTCCTAGGAAGCTTGATTCCGGTCCAGGGAAGACGTGGCTTGGCAGTTCGGTCTGGACTGTTCCCATGAGGCACAGGGTCAAGACTGATTTGCATATGGCTATGTCTGAACTGGGGTGGCGTGGTGAAGCAAAATAACGATGGATTAAACCCAGATCTGTGACTGGGGGTGAATGTTTGCCAATGTGCAACATTCCGTCCATCATGTTGTGTGTTTTGCATTTCGCCCTAAGTGGGAAGGGTATGCCCAGACGTGGGTCCCGTGCTCACTACGCCACTGGAGTCAAGCTTTCCTGGCTGATGAGGGCTGAAAGCCCGAAACCGGTCCTAGGATGCTTGATTCCAGTCCAGGGAAGACTTGGCTTGGCAGTTCGGTCTGGACTGTTCCCATGAGGCACAGGGTCAAGACTGATTTGCATATGGCTATGTCTGAACTGGGGTGGCGTGGTGAAGCAAAATAACGATGGATTAAACCCAGATCTGTGACTGGGGGTGAATGTTTGCCAATGTGCAACATTCCGTCCATCATCTTGTGTGTTTTGCATTAAATATTGTAGGGGCACATCTGCTCATGCAGATATGCCCACACCTGTGGTATAGTGCACCCTGCCTTAGGTCCTGTAAGCCCTGCTAGAGCGGTGACTTACTTGTACTGTAGACGGTGCTAGTTGGCATGGCACACAGGCAGAGTGCCATGTCAACTTTGTTGTTTTGTCTGCACAAGGGCATACATGCGGCAGTCTGCATGGCCTAGGTGAGGGGTCCCTAGGGGACCATCTTCAGTTGCAGTGTCCTAGGTACCATTTAGTAGGGGCTTACAGGGGCCTGAAAGGCCAATTGTGGAACAGTTTTAGGGAAGAAGCACTGGCACAAGGGACCTGGTTGGCATGGACCCTGTGTATTACAATCGGAACCACATCATTTTCCAGGCAAAAAGTGGGGGGCTAACCATGTCAAAAGAGGCACTTTCTCACTGTAAATAGCACCAGCTTATTTGGCTTTGTTCCCTCCAGATCCAACCCCTTCCCTGTCTCCTGTGACATTAACTAGGGCTCCGCTTTTTTAACCCTACTCCATCTCTTATATATGGAGCATCTGCAAGTTATGCTCTTTGACAGGTATGCCAGATTCTACTAGTTTGAGGAAACACTCAGCTGGTTGAAAATCTGAAAAATGTCTGTCACGTCTGAAGCCTAAATGTCCTAGGACTCCCACAAATTGAACCCATCTAGAAGGAATTTGGACTTCCCCAGCAACTGCAAGTTAATGGGTTCACTCCTTAATACTTTGATAGCGAGAAGTGTCTAGACTAAATTGGTGCCAACCTCTGCTTCAGAGGTCATGTTTCTCACAATGCTAAGACTGCCAGTCATCAACTGACTTTACACCACATAGAGAACCCCTTAGCACCAGAAGTAGGCTCCAGAAATGCAGTTTGGGCTGTAGGACTTTACTATCTTGGAGGAGGCGCTGCTTTGTTGACTGACTTTGATGAGATCCATCTATCTTTGTTGAAGAGCGCCCTTTCACCCACAAACCTTATCAAAGGTCTTTGGATATACTACTCTTGGCCAACTAGGTTTGCTCTCACTGCAGACCAGCATCACATTTAGAACCTATTTCACCAACTTCAGGATAGTCGGCTCGGCTTTACGACTGCTCTTCATTACCAAGATTACAAAGTCTAGTTCTAGTAGAACATCCATAACATGCAGGTGTGAGAGTAGCTTCCCTGTACAAAGAATATACAACCTTCATGCTTTCACCTGGATTGTTTTTAAATGTATTCTGTATAAATCATGGTGGGACCAGTGTTGTCTTCCTGGATGGGAGGATAACAGTAAATTAAGACCACATCACCAGACGGGAAATTAAGACATTCGGGAAGCTATGTTCTTAGGCTGTGGAATGACCAGTCCATATCTGTCATGCTCTATCACTTCTCCACTTGTGCAGTGAGCTCAAAACCAATGTCCTAAAGCAAAATTCTATTTGCAAGGTAATCACCCAAACTGTGGACCGTACCTTAATATGACTACACTTCCGGCTTCCCTGAACCTCACTGTATGTCTTTCACCAGCACCAATTCTCTCCTGTAAATAACCTACCTCTAATGCTCTATCCTTGCTCTCTTCCACCCTCTGTTCTGTCCACTTTAGAAATCATTGTGTACAGCTATCTGATACTTTGTGATTGAGGATAGCCACCTTATCATGCCTGTTTGATGGGAGAGGGATCACCTGAGTTGGTGCAGCCAGACGCTTTGGAAGGATCTGTGTATGCCCTTTTCACCAGGGCAAGACAAGGTACCCCACTAAAGGGCCCAAAGTCATGTTCCTACTATCCTTGATCAGAGACAAGCCCAGGACCCTCACATTGGCCACCCTTTTTCGTGTTTTCTAATGGTTAGGTTTTACTGCCCAATAACTGCGTGGCTTCAGAAGTGGCTTGATACAATGTGGAGAGGTTCTGCAACCCACTCCACAGCGTGCTAACTCGCCCCTGACTTCCTTTTCACCTGGACTCATACCAGTGATTAGCTTCCACCCGACATCCGCTGCATCTTGATTCTATTGCAGTAGATATCCTCCTCACAATGTCTGCTTTTTGTTGACAGTCACGTTAAGGGATGCCATCATGTACCTCCTGGACACTCGCCAACCTTTCTGCAGCTTTGTGTCTGCTTCTTTTCTGTGATGTCCCAATTTGTGCCTGAAGTATAGCTTTGAAGCACTATAGGGCAATTCATTTGCAACTCTGGCAACTTTCCATTCCGTATAATGCCACTCCACACAATTCCCTTCCACTCCATGCAAGGCCACTCTACACAATGCCACTCCACTCCACACGTGCCACTCCACATAATTCCATACAACTCATTTCACCTCCACGGCACACAGTGTGCCGCCACGGCCCGCAGTTTGCCGCCACGTCCCACAGTTTTGCTTCTGAAGCCACCACTGATGCCTGGGTCCGCTAATCTTCCATCAGAAATCACTTTGCAGAAGAGTTAATCTGTATATGTTTGTTTGTCCAGTTATAGGTTCATGAGTGTATCCGCCTTCCTTTTGTAGAACAGACATGCTCTTGAATATCAATGAGGATTTTATGTTCGAGAAGAAAAACAGTTCTACCCCTAATTCCCCATTAAACTAGTCTATATTTCTGAAATCAATAATTTTCTTTAAAGCAACTGTTTCATAATATTATTTTCCTTGTCTTTTAAGCTGCTGACAAGCTTATCAAAATTTGGGGAGCATTTGATGGAAAATTTGAGAAGACTATATCTGGTCATAAATTGGTAAGCATTTTGGAATTTGAGTTGGCAGGTACTTTGAATTCTATGGGAAGAAAAATAAATTGTGAGCAGTGTTTGTTTTTTATCCGTAATGAGTGCTAATTTTGTGACTAGAATCACACCTCTGAGTTTTTGTTCATATTGAGCTTGTTCTGTATTAGTACATTCTTTTTTTAATTGTAGTGGACATCCACTATATAATGTACAACATGTTCTTCAGTAATGAATTCAAATAAGTTAGTCGCCTCAAACAATATTAAAATACTAATAAATAATTCCCTTATCACTGGAATCTGCAATTAAGACCATGTCTGCTGGGGTGGATGTTGAGAAGATTTAAAAAACTCAATATAAAGCTAATAGCAAGTTTTGTAGTACAGAACGTGAATCATTTGTTTGTGCAACGTTTCAGTAGGACGTTTTCAGTCTTTACTTAACAGAAGTAGGTATCATGAAGGTGCTTGCATAGTTAATGGAATATGTAGAGTTCTTTACACAGCAGTCTATCATTAGAAGTGGGTGGTTGAAAAGATTTGTGTAAAAGTGGAAAGCCACGTGCCATACAAGTTTTAAACTGGTTAGTGTTGGAGTGGAGTTAAGATTATGTTTCATCTTGAGGTTTCAAGTGAACAACGGAGTCTACTAGTGGCTGGGCCTATTTCATTTCATGAGCATGATGTTGGTGACGTAATGTAAGTAGATATTAAAGGCAAAAAAATTGAAAGTCCATAACAGATTTTAAGACTTGAACACTTATATTATTTTATGTTATCATAAATACATTGTCAGTGCAGACCATAAGGAGTGGTAGTAAGGGCGAAGGAATGGAAAAACTGAAAGAAACATGCTTGGCTTTTTTGTTAATAAATACATGGAACTTGAAATGTTACACAGGCAGGATGGGAACGTAAGATTTTAACAAGCATTGGCATAGCCAATAGGTCTCGCCTTTGGGACCTTATAAGTATTTAGCTATGCAACAGTTGATGTTGTTGCACCAAGGATATTGTGCTGGTTAACTAAACACTTATAAGGTCCCAAAGGCGAGACCTATTGGCTATGCCAATGCTTGTTTATTTATGTTTTAAAAACAAAAATAAAAGGCATTGTTATTTGCAAGGTCAATAGGTCAGACTTGCGTAAATGTGACACCTATTGCATTGCAAATGCTTGTTTTGTAAGGAGTTCGATGAGGAAAGAAGGCTTAGCCAGCAAACAATGAGTGTGTCCTAATGGTGGTATTTTCGACTACGTGTTAACAATTGCCATATACGAGCGCATACAAAGCGCGCGCACAAAGAGGTGGTTACAGATACGAAACAACTAGATTTCCTAGTATTTTAATTGCGCTGTGTAAATCCATCTGAAAATGCCGACAAAAACCAAGAGGCTGCATTGCAAATAAATAAAAATAGAGAACTTAAAGTGCTTGTTACCAGCTGGAGAAGGAATTTGAGCTTCCACCTCGTTCTAGATTTTGTCCGTCTGTTTCTCTTTCCAGCTTGTGAAAGGAGTCCTTGGCAGGTATATTCTAAAGGAATGTTGACTCGAAAGGTGTATTAGTCTTGAAAACTGACACTTTTTTCCAACTATAATCACTGTTGTTTCCTGAAAGTTGCCCTTGAGTGAGTGAATCAGCTAGGAGCGACCAGAGACATGCGGCCGGTAGGTGGCGCTGTTATATGCAACTTGAAATAGCCCACTAGGAATGCAACTTAAAACTTAGAAACAAACAAACGCGACCGCAAAAGTGAAAGCCAAGCGACTGCGCTGTCATTAGTAACATGATCCAAGGAAAGAATGCAGCTAAGAAAAAATGTCGGGGGGGGGGGGCTAATTCTCCCAGCAATAGGCCGAATGGGGATGGAGGGGCTCTAGGAAGGCGTGAAAAACACAACAAAGCCTCATTAACAGGCAAATGGTCTTAAAGACCTGTGAAGTACTATGGTGCGGCTGTGTGTGTGCCCGGGAAGCTGACTCAGCCCGGGCTGCCACACGACGGGGGGGGGGGGGGCTGAAGCCCTTTGAGCCCAATGGGCGTTTACAAATAAACCGCGTACAAGCACACAAGATGTGTATGACGACAGAGTAAAGCAACACTTGCATAAGGCACCATTAGTCAAAAGCGTACTCAGAGTATAAAAGGTAACCTTAAGAGACAGGTAGTTTGAAATCGTCTAAGGGCACCGTGCACCACCAACAGTCGGGTGTGAGGCGAATAATTGGATAAATCAATACAACATATTCTTCACTATAGAAAGTATTGTGCAGGACCAGCATCCTGGTGGACGGTCACAGTTTAGCTCTCAAGAAACCAAGCCCCTTGGCCCGAGGCTTCGATCTCCCATGAAGATTAGCGCCACTGAACGTGTCCCTTCCAATTTCCCAGTACGACTCAGGAAGGCGAAGCCAGCCCAGCCCCCTGATTCAGAGAGTCAGTCAAAGTGATGAGGATTATAGGTAAGTAGACAGACAGCTCTGACAGTGGAAGCAGTGACTCAAGATCAATTAAAGTGACAAGCCTATCTTTAAACAGCATCGCTTAATGTTGATACCGTGGCATTCTCTATGAAAATAAGAGTCTTAGCATGAAGCATATTCCGAGCCTCTGAACAGTAATCTGAAGCCATCAAAGGCCCGGGACAGAAGCCTGTCCCCTTCTCAGATGTGACTATTCTGTCAGATTCAAGGATTTGAAAGATGACTAATGTCTCAGCTGTCACTTTAGGAAATCATAACGTGAGGGGCGTGGAGGCAAGTTTCTATCGAATCACTCGTCGCTCTTTTATGAAAATGTGCAATTATTTTACCTACAGTGTTTAATAAAGGTGCACACAGCACACGCTTCAAATTATATGAAATGTAAATATTGAATAAAAAAAAAAAGTGAGTTTGTTGAGCTCGGTGGCTCTCAAGCCGTCGCCAAGCAGCCTTCCCGCCAGTGCATTAAATGCTGTGCATCATTAAACACAATGCGCAGCGTGTCGACTCAGTGAACAGAGAGATTGAAATGTCTCCAGCGTTTTGGGACAAGGTCAGTGTCACTGCTGGGAATGCAGCGTGGTATTGGAAGGCGCTGGGAATCATGTTCTGGCTGCAAGCCCCTGGCGCAGCTTCCAGCTCCTAAAGTGCCTTTCGACGCTGCTACAAATGGGTGAGAGTAGTGGGAAGGAGTACGGACTTGAGTCAGTGGCAAAAACGGGAAATGTATTTGGAGTGAAAATCGATGAAACTGTATAATTTTCCTGCACGTGAGTTAAACACGTTTGCTCTTAAGCTTACATCTCAAAAAATATGAAATTAGAATTTCCCCCGCGTTTAATGGAACCGGATATGAATATCATGTTTATGAATTTGAAAAACAGTATCTATTTGACTGGTTTATTGATTTGTGGAAGAGAGAGAACGCGAGTCATTAGAGAGAAGGAAAAGCTGTATGAGAGAAAGTGTATGAAAGAAAAAACAGAAATAAAGATAGAAAGAAGAATAAAGAAGCAAAAAGTTTAATAGGGAAAAGGAGAGAGTGGCATGCTGCAGTAAATGGGAGGCAGGTGGGGGGTGGGGGGGAGTGGAGGTCAGCAGAGTGACGCGATCTGTGGTGGGGGAGGGAATTGAAGCGCACGCAAGGCTTAATGAGCCTTGACAGAAACCCACATGACGGCTGCGCGCGTGAACGCAGGCTTGAGGCCAGGAAAAGTCTGTGGTAGCACTTTCAAAAGCCACTCACTAAATTTCTCGCAGCGCATGCGCTGGCTCAGCGAGACCTAAAAACTAAGGTAGGCCGAGATTTAAAAAGATTCATGCAAATCTCATGAAAAAGCTAGACTTTAGAAATGGTAAATGCAAAAATTGTTCCGCTACTAAAGATTATAACAGAATGTAGGGATGTACAAATTCAAGGAAACGGTAATTTGCCATCAAATATGCAGTTTTTTGACTGTTTACAATAAGAGTATGTCTGCTGATTTTGTCTCTCTACCATGCACAGAATTGATGCCATGATATGCAATAGAATTTTTGAATATTGTTTATTTGAAGTTTTATGCAATGCAAACATGGACCTTGAAAGCATCACAGCATTTTACAGATGTTAAAAGCACACAATAGTAAATAGGGCAGTTCTAATTACAGAGTATGTGCATTGTGACCCTTGTTATCAATTTACAGGACCTGATGCTGATTACATTTTAATGTGGAACTTTAAATGTGAGATAAATAATTGGCATAACGCATTAGTGTCAAGGAATTAAAAGGAGAAATGGCTTTTGAATTTGAGCAGGAACATCATCTATGGAGAAGACACCCAATTTAACACCGAGCACCATGAAGCATGACTTTGTGATGGACAAATCAAATGGGCAGAGTGAAGTTAACCAGTGTAGGAAAATTGAATATTATGTGGTATGGTTGTAAGACCTCATCATATAATGTCACAATCTCTATCCGGTCCAGTTAGGTTCTTTAATAAAACCTTTACCTCCGTCCTGGGTAGTTGTGGCACAGAGCAGTCCGGCTTAATCAAAGGAACAAAGTCTAAAGCATTTAGAAGTACCAAAACAGTAAGTAAGAAACACAACATAATAAAAATCTGACACCAGTTTCTAAAAAAAGGGTTGTGCTTTTATCTTTAGACACCAAAATGACACAAATCTATAAAAGGAAACCTGAGATGTCCTTTTTCAAAGGTAAGTAAATCACTGTTGTTCGCTTTATAAAGACTGCAGTAAATCGTTTTAAATGGCTTGGTGGTTCCTTATCCATCTTCACTTGGATAGGCCACAACAGGTTGGGGGCCAGGCACTGGGACCACTACAGTCCAGGGAGACCGTTACCTGTTAGGTCCACCAGTCCCACGGTCCTCTGTTTACCGTGGTCCAGCCAAGAAGTGGTGCTGATTCATGGGATTTAGGATGCTGAAGACTCTGAAGATGCTTTGGATGTTGAAGCAATGCAGCGTGTGTTCCAGAGCCGCTCTGGTATCCACGAGCGTCATATGTCGTCTCCAGCCTCTGTACTTTTTCCTCCCACGAGGAGAGGCCAGTGCTAGTCCAGTCGTCACCAGTGAACTGGTCTCCCGGTTACAACAGTCTCAGCAGTTCTTTGCAGGCAAGTAAATCTATCTTTCTTGAAACCAGAGTCCACTCTGACTTTGGTCACGGGTCCAATGGACCAGGGGGCACCTCGTGAGGGTTGTGACTTGGTCGCCCAGTAGGCATTTTGACAACTAGTGGCTGTCAGACGTTCTGGGGAGCTGGGCTCTCGAGGGGGGCAGGTTTCATTGGCTCGTGATGGTCCTGAAGCATAACTGAAGGTTAGCCAACCATCCCTTGCAGACATCTCATATGCCCTGGCACAAGTGGAGAGATATTCCACAAGTGGGTGCGATACTATTTGCGGGTCCTTTGGATGCGGTCCATTCTTTGGTGCAGCCTCACTTGGCTTGGTCCAGGGAGTAGCAGGGCAGTCATTCTCTTTCCAGTCCAGTAGTGATCTGAAGACTGGGTGCCACTTTTATGCCATCTTCACGTTTGTGGGAGAGGAGGACTCACCAGCCAATGGGCAACAGTTCCCACAGGGCAACCTTACCCACTTGACATCACTTCCAGGAGGTTTGGCCCCCAAAACATCTGAGTCCCACTTCTCCACCTGAATCCAAGTTGACTCTGGCCTTCTTTCCCTGTGAGGAGCACTGTCCACACCCCTTGGGTGTACCTAGCATAATAAGGTACTCCTCCTGGAAAATTGGTTCTACAATGGGTTTTTCCCCTCTGGAGTAGATGCTACCCTGTCTGCCTACATAGAGAGGGCAGGGTATAGTCATCCTGCTGGAGGATGTCACACCTCCTCCCACCAACAGTTTTGTGTTCCCTGTTCCTGGGTGTGCTCCACACTTAGCAGGGGAGCAGCCTGTTGTCTCAGGGGACCAACAGCTGTGGACCGTCGGGAAGGGTTACCAGGGGTTTGGGCCACAAAGTGGTGACTTTCTAAAGCCACCTTTGCCTCAAAAGTTAATTTAAATTTGACTTCAGCAAGAAGTCTGGTTTAATTCTCCGATTAATTGGATACAGTGAAGTACCATGTTCGGTGGTCCCATATGGAAGTTAGCACTTAGCGCGTGGGGTAATGAAACTCCATGTTGGCCAATGGGGCTACCAGCTTTACTACAGTAAAAAAGACAATTGCGAGTTGTTACTGTCAGAACATGCAAGATGTAAATTCAACATTTCTTTTAATTAACAATGGACACCCTGCCTTATGGGCTTATTAGGCCTACCTTAGGGGTGACTTACAGATATTTAAAAAGGTAGGTTTGGCCTTTGCAAAATGGTCATTTTGCTACGTTGAGTAAGCAAGCTGGAAGTTGCCCGACTAGGCTGCTATGGCAGACCTAGAGCCATGTGTTTCCTCTGTCCCAACAATGGTGGCACAACTTGTGTTGCAGACCACTGGGTACACTTGACTTACTAGCCCGGTGTACCTCATGTACCATATACTAGGAACTTATGGGCAAGCTAAGTAAGCCAGTCTGGTATTTTGGGGCTCAGAGCACTCGTACTGGGGCCTGGACAGCAGGGCCTAGTGTGTATTCAGATTTGAAAAACCAGCAGCATCAGCCCCAAAAAAATGGAGGGGGTTTAGGGAAATCGTATGAAAAGAGGCCCTCTCCTACAACCAGAATAGAACCTGTAATCCAGATCTGCAATGAATAGCTTTCTTCATAGGAGCATGCTGTGGCAAACATACTCAAAGATCTGGTAATAGCAAAGAATGCACATTACCAGATTAACAACACATTGGGGAACCAGCACACTTGTTCAAAGCTAGAACCTGTTCAAGAACTACCATACCATATATTAACAGTGTACTTTTCCGCTTTAGAATTCCCCACCCGCATGATGGTGACGTTCTTCTGCCGGTATGGTGGGGGGGGGGCACTATATAGGTAAACTGCGCAACGCAAGTTTTCCTGTAAAACCACTCTGCATCGGTCTGTGTTAATTTTATTTTCCAAAATAAATGTTTGGAAAACAAAATTAAATATTCTTGATGCACATTTTTCATGCCTAGGGCGTTATGATCTGCTGTGAGTTCTGGGCATGAATGAAGTTGACTGGAATGGTGTCGGCGGGATAGCTCTAAATTAGTATAAACCCACTAATGCCATTATGATCAGCAGGAGGCACTGTGCTTGAGATTAAACAAAAGGTTGAGGCTCTGTTGTCAGAAACACAATGGTTGCTCGCCCCTTAAATGAGGAGGTTTTGATAGTCTAGTGGTAAAAATACATCCAAGCGTGCCACTAAATGTTAAAGTGCAACGGATGGGTGTGGTGATGTGATTAATGGTCAAATTGGAGCCTGGGCTCATGCATTGGCAAGGCAGATTGGATTGCAGTTGATGGAAGTGACTTAATAAGTAAACTGTGGACTGATGAGGGGGAAGGATGCGATTCAGAAGTGATATCTCGTGCGAAATTGTAAATGTGAGCTTCCAGGTGATACTAGGCTTCATGGACAGATGTACTACTTGTTAGAAAAACATGTTACAAAATTTTGCACAAACAATACAAAAGAACACTAAGCCATATATAGATTTAAGTGAAGAAGCTGTGGGATGGGATATTGGCTCATAAACTTCAGGATATTTTTATCACATTGTAGGAAAATAAGTGTTCGAGCTTCCAGGACATGATGGTATCTCTGTTGGGAATCATTATGCATCATATGAGGAATATTGTAGAACTTTGGGGGATGTTGATGATTTAACACTTGGTTACACATAAGAAAAGGAGGAAAAAAATATCGATCATTTTTCAGTTTGAATCAAAATTGTGCCCCACCTGAAGGATTAACATGATTTGGGAAGTATTATTTTAGCCGGTTTTGCTCATTTCTGTTTTTGTTTTAATTAGGGAATCTCTGATGTTGCTTGGTCGTCTGATTCCAACCTTCTTGTGTCTGCTTCTGATGACAAAACGCTAAAGATATGGGACGTCAGTTCGGTAAGGATTGTAGATTTTTATTAAGTGAACAAAATATTTGAATTTTTATTGTCCTATACAGTGCATTTGTTTCAACCTAGCCATTTAGTCACTTCCACAGTCTCCATTCACCACTTTCAAAAATGTTGTAGTTCTGCTCAAACTGTGACAGAATGCCTGCCCTTTGTTCTTTGCTCTGCTTTGGCCTCTGATGCCTGTCCCTGCAGGACATTTTGTACACTTATTGTATACTTTGGGTGGGAAGCATTCTGAAAATGTGACCGGTTTTTTAGATATTTATCATTACAGATTGCCAATTTTTCCTTCATATGGAATTATAACATCTAATTGAAATGCCGATTGCCTTTTTGAACACAGCTGGACCTCTGTTGGAAGCAATGTATTGAAATGTTTTTTTGTTTTTTTAGGGAAAATGCTTAAAGACCCTGAAGGGTCACAGTAACTACGTTTTCTGCTGCAACTTCAACCCCCAGTCTAACCTCATTGTGTCCGGATCGGTGAGTGTTGATTGCCATTGTTTGGCTGTTACTCATGTTAAGAACTCATATGTAATTGTAAGATGCAGGACACCTTGACTGGATTAAATAGGGTGCCTAAAATGCAATCCTTTTTTTTTTTTCCATACATGATTGCGTTCATGTTTAAAGTTTGAGTTGTTATGAACAGGATGTGGCACTTAACATTTCTCTCTTGTAACTTTATGTATGTTTTTGCTTACTTCATTCTACAGTTTGATGAAAGTGTTAGAATTTGGGATGTGAAGACTGGAAAGTGCCTTAAGACCCTGCCTGCACACTCCGATCCAGTGTCGGCTGTAAGTTCCTTTTTTAAATAGAGAGCACTAGTGCCCTTCCATCTAGAGAGAACTAAAACTGCTTTTCTTTGGAAAGCAGCATGTTACTTTTTGGATGGTTAATGCAATCTAGAGATGTAAATCCTCATGTTTGTTCACTTTTTAGGTTCATTTTAATCGTGATGGCTCCTTAATAGTTTCAAGTAGCTATGATGGTCTTTGGTAAGTAAATATTTTACTGTTATGTCACAGTTTTAGTCAGTACACAGCATACACACGTCAGTCTGAAATAGTGTTACACATTTAATCACCTGCTTAGTTTTGTACAGATAATTTAAAACCTCTTCTACTAGGATTTTGTAAACTTTACTTTCTCTGTTGCTGTAATTTGAAGTGATTTTTTTTTTCTTTTCCCTCCTTTTTTGACAGCCGAATTTGGGACACTGCGTCGGGCCAGTGCTTAAAAACGTTGATTGGTATGTAACCAAAGGTGTACATTATTGTTATATCTATTTATATGTACAGCAGGGACACTTTAGACGGGGAAGCTTATGAAAATAGTCTGTGTTCAGTTTGTCTCCGAACATTGTCTTAGATTTTAAATTAATAAATTTTCTTGCATAATCCTCACTGTAAACTGAATTGCTGATAGACCCACCTAGTTTCTGCTGGGAAAAGCCCTCTGGCAAAACATGGTTCATTTGCGAAATTGGGATAAATATTCTGGCCTCTGTTAGAATGCCTACAGGTTTGATACTAGGCATCTCCACCTGCAGAGTTGCTTTTTTATCATCATGTTTGACAGCATTATTGGTGGTGCCCATCTTCACTTCATCACCACAACAGGAAGACCTTCCGCCAGTCCCATTATTCCATCCTTTAGTCTTCTGCTGGCTTCGATTTCTTCACCGTGTCTAGATCTTAATTCCCTTGTGTAAGAAAGTGCCCCCTTTTTGCATAGTTGTTCCCACTTTTTGCCAAACTGTTGATGTGCTTTGACTGTGCCCTGGGTTCCTGCCAACCAGGTACCCAGGGCCTATGTTCTTTCCTTAAACTGCATTGATACAAAACCCAATTGGCACTCTTTGGCCACATGTAAGTTCCTTGTAAGTGGTACCATAGGTACCCAGGGCAGTGTGGCCAGGCAAGGCCTCTAAGTGCTGCAGCACTTATTGTGCCACCCTTAAGGCCCTGTACCTTTACACACACACACTACCCTTGCAGGCTGTGCGTTTTGGTGCAGAACAAAGTGAAGAGTCGACATGGCACACATCCCTATGTGCCATGCTTACAAGCCACTGCCCTGACATATATTCGCCACCCCTCTAGCTGGGTGCACTATACCAGTGGTGAGGATACAGGTGCATAAGCCCTGTACCCCTACAGTGTCTAAGCCAATTCTTAGACATTGTAAGTGCAGTAATGTCATTAAGAGCATATGGTGCTGGCAGTTTGTCATTACAAATTCCACAGCACCATAATGGCTTTACTGAAAACTGGGAAGTTTGGTATTAAACTTCTCAGCACATTAAACCCACACTGATGCCAGTGTGGGATTTAATGAAAAATGCACTCAGAGGGCATCTTAGAGATGCCCCCTGAAAATTGATCTTACTCTAGTGTCCTGGCTGAGTGGCTCCTCGCCAGCTGCCACCACCGACATGTTTCTGGACCCCTGGTTCGAGAGCCTGCTGCTCTCAGGGGCCTGAAACCATGCACATTGTGGTACAAGGTGCCAAGCCTCCTCCCCCAGGATGGGCAGGGTCCACTAAGGGGAAAGCTTCAAAGGCTTGCTGCCTTTGTAAGCTACCCCAGCCATTTGTTGCTTCCAGCAACTGGCCCCCACCGGTTTTGACCCCCACTTTGGGTGGGAGAATCGGCGGGAAAGCCAAGTGAGGAAGCTAGGTGTGCCCACATTTCCCAACCCCACCCCTCAGGCGGGGGAGGTGAAGCACAACACTCAGTCCCCGCCATCTTGCAGTTGGGGGGACCCAGTCAACCAGAGAGAGGACTATGCCCCCTCCTACTGGAGGGTGGCATAATAGGGAGTGTACCCACCCCAAGGAAGGGAACCATTGGTCCCTGCCTTTACCTACCTTATAACGCCCCTAAATAGAGTATTTAGGGGCAACCCCAAACCTTGCCTTCTCAGACAAGAACCAACCAGAAGAAGAAAAGGACTGAAGAAGCTGTGCTGAACTAAGAAGAGGACGAGGCCCACTGACTTGGCCCCAGCCCTACCGGCCTGTCCCCACCTTGAACCTGCTCCAGCAAAATCCCGGTGTGTCCTGCAGCCAGCAGCCACCAAGAACCCGGAAGACCTGCCCTGCCTTCCCAAACCAAGACTTTGTCTCCCGTGAACACCGGATTTGCTCACCCACAGACTCTGGCTCCAGCCAAATCCGTGAGTCTGCACCACTCTGCACCGGACGCCCATGGCCCGAGTTCGAGTGGCCCAACCCCACGAGGAGGTCTCCCCAGCAAGCCTGACCTGAGATTTGGTGATCTCTGACCTGCCTTGAATCTCCAAACGACGTCTGCAGCCCCTTTCTGGAGGATCCCGACCGCGACCAGAGCTGGTAAAAAAAAAAAAACCCCGACGCCTAAAGACACCCCCTGCACCGACATCCCACGGCCTTGGGTGGCCCAACTGACTGTCCCAGCATCCCCAGGCATCCCAACTTAACTCTCCAACCGGTGGTCACCTCCTGAAGATCTTCGTCCCCGAGCCTGCAGTGTTTGTTGCAACTGGAGAATCCCCATTGAAACCAACAGGGCACCTGATGCCAAAACAACACCCTGCACCCAACTGACCCTGTGCCGCTGTGGGTGCATGTTGGGTGCTAAATCGGATCCCCCTTTGCCCTGAGCCTAACACCAGGAGCTTTGCACCCACAACCTTGTGGCCTGCCCGTGAGCAGCCACCAACCGGAGCCCCCATTGGATAAGATTGGGCCTCATCACTCTGCACCCGGCCGCCCTAGTGCGGCTGAGAGTGCTTGAAGAGTGCATCCTTGACACTGGGGGAACACTGGTGCTAACCCCAGAATACCAATACCCACACCAAAGTACTTGCATGTAAACCGATGACTTCATTTCCTCCCATAGGATTTCCTTGAAAAATCTTCTAAGTGTGGAGTTGGTTTGTATGAAAACTTGAAACACTGCAAATATACAAAAACTGTTATTTACATTTTGTCTAGGAGATGTCCCAGTGTGATATCTAGGTATATCACACTGGTTAGCAAAAGTAACTTAAAAAGTAATCCAAGAAGTATCGTACACAGTAATCTGTAAAGTAACTGAAAAGTAATTTTCGAACTGTTGACTTACCTATAAATCAATCAACTGCATTTGAACCTGCATTCAGCTGTAATTTACTGCGTAAATATTGCAAAGTATTATTTCACTTACCTGCACCAGGCCTGGCTTGGTTCTAGAAATAAAATGACTAAATATGTTCGTGGCAAGTGAGCTGTAGATCACATGCTATGCATAGATCGCCATCTAGTGTTGGGTCCGGATGTTTGCACTTTGTTTTTCTTTGAAGAAGTCTTTCCAGTCACGAGGTAGGTGACTCCTCCTTTCGGTGATAGTGCGCTTGGGCATCGACTCCATTCTTAGATTGTTTTTTCCGCCATCGGGTTTGGATATGTATTGCTGCGGTTCGGTACCGTTTTCGGACCCCTTCAACGCGCAATCCACTACCCTCGACGGTATTGTTATAGATCGCGGTTCCCCATTCGACGTGCATCGTCTCACTTCGGAAAACCTTCGATCGGGAAACTCGTGGCAGGCCGTCGGGCCTACCCGCGCCGACCACGGTAGCAGTTGATGGAACGGACTCCATTCAAGCTCTGTCCCGGGTGTCATGCTAAGTTTCCATGCACTGACTTGCATGAAGTGTGCAACCTCTGCTTGTCCCCGGAACACGAAGAGAACGACTGCGACGTGTGTCGATCGTTTCGATAGAAAAAGACACTTCGTGACAGTCGAGCTAGACGACACGAGATGCAACACCAGAGCGGCTCCGCACCGGACATCTTCGGCGAAGATTCCGACACTGAACTTCAACCTCTAGGAGCTGAAGAAGAAGAACATATCTCCGTGTCCGAAGCCGACTCCGACATGGAGGAAGAGGAGCAGATTACTCCGGGTCAGCGTACCGTGAGTAAAGATACCCCTTTGCCCCCTCAACATAAAACAAGGGCTCCGGTCCCTCCTCTGCCCTCCGGCCAAGGTCGGCACCGACAAAAAGTTTCCGACGCCCCGCCCTCTGGCCCGGCTCCGAAACAGAAAGAGAAGCCTTCCGGCTCGGGCTCGAGCCGGCCCCACTCTGGCGCCCAACCAACACCTTCGGCGCCGAAGCACAAGTACAAATCTTCGACGTCCAAAGTCTCTAAGCCGAAACCTTCGATGTCCAAAGGCTCAGAGCCGAAACCTTCGACGCCGAAACCGGCTCATAAAGGAAAAGACTCTCCCTCTAAAGAGCCTTCGGATCCGAAGCAGAATAAACTGGTGATTAACCCTGAAACAGGACTTCTCCAGTATTGGGGTATCTTTCATAGATTCACATGCTTGAATCATTCCCCGTCGTCGGAGTGGGAGTCCCACGGTACATAAAAATAGCAATATATATATATATATATATATATATATATATATATATATATACCATATCCTAGGTAAATTAGAACCAGGAAGTAACGTAGCCAGAAATTAAAGGAAAAAATTCCTTCACCTTCATGACTCGTCCAAGTCGTTATATATAGTCCAAAGTCCAGCCAATCAGGCGACAGCACCACCCAGAATGTTCTCCTCAGAGGCTCAGGCTCTCAGATTTTCTACCGCACGTCGTGTGAAGGGAGTCTCCCTGAGCTCTGCTCAGTTTTTCTTCTCAGTTCTTTGAATTTATTATTCTTAGGATGTCTTCTTCAAAGAAGTCTCTTTTTCGCCCTTGTGAGTCTTGTGGGAAGCTCCGGCTGTTTTCAGAAGATCCCCACAAGAAGTGCATTTACTGCTTATATCCTGAACATCAGGTGAGAGACTGCAAGATCTGCAGAACTTTTCCTCAAAAAACTCTGAGGGACAGAGAGGGGCGTCTACTTCTGTGGCTACAGAAGATAAAAGACCAGGACAATCCCTTATCTGAGGTGGGGAGCATTGCCTCTGTTCAGTCTACGTCCTCCAGAAAGAGGTTTTCTGACACAAATTTGTCTTCTCCTGGGGCTAAGGTGTCGAAGAAGCAACCCTCCAGCAGTACTGAAGTGCCTTCTACTTCAAAAAAGACTCTTCCACCTTCTAAGCCTAGATCTATAGCTTCTACGCCCCCGAGAAAGTCAAAAAGTCTCTCTCTTCTACACAAGTGTCTGACAAAGATTTGCCTCAGAAACGGATTTCCTCGTCGACGGGCTCGTCGGCGACTCCTTCGTCGACGAGCTCTTATACTGCAACTACTACGTCGACGGCAACATTCTCATCGCCGAAGACACAAATGATCATGTCGTCGGCGTCTTCGCCGTCGACGCTGGTATCCGTCTCAGTCAGACCAGTTCCGTCGACGAAGGTGTTAGTATCTACCGTCGATGCTCCGACGACGAAGACTAAAGGAGTGTCGTCGTCGACTGCCTCGTCGACGAAGGTCCCGTCGACGAAGGTCCCGTCGACGAAGTCCGTCCCGTCGACGAAGTCCGTCCCGTCGACGAAGTCCGTCCCGTCGACGATGCTTCCGTCGACGCCTACACCGTCGACGACTACTTCGTCAACGGTTTCCTTGTCGACGTTACCACTAGCATCATGCACGGCTCTGCAGGTCTGGTCTTCGTCGACGCCTGCAGTGGAGATTACGCCGTCTACATTGCCTCCGGTGACAACGGCGTCTTCTTTATTACAAAGACGTGCATCTTCTTTAAATGTACGCTCTCCGCTCACAATTTCTCCTCCTAAGGTTCACCTTAGACTGCCGGACCAGTTGCTAACCTCTGATGATGACGATGACCAATCGGAAGAGGGTGATATGTTCCGTACCGCCAGGAGCCCTTCGGAGCTCCTCATTAAATATCAAGATGAGGATCCAGAGGATGACGTCTGTCAGGAAACGGTTCCTTTACCTTCAGATACACTGCCTACGGCCCAAATGCCTCTGGCTCTTTTGAACAATCTGCAATACATGCTAGATGATTACTATCGCCGTTTCCCTCCATCAGAATCGGCTTCCTCTATGCCGCCCACACCTATGCCTCAAACTTCTTCAACTTTAAGATCACCCAGGCCTCATTCTCCTGTACTGTCGCATCACTCTCAGGACGCCCACACCTCTGACGAAGATAGGGAGGAAGGAGAATTAGATGACAGATCTTTACTCTCAGAATGGGATGAGTATCAGATACAAACTCCGTCGCCTTTAACTCCTGCTCCTGTCGACTCCCCTCCTGCTGACGTTGGAGGTTTTCACCTGCTTATGGAGAGAGCTACTAAGCGTTTTCTGCTTTCTATGGAAACGAAGCAGGATGATTGCTTCCTCTATGATTTTAAGGATCAACCAAGAAGACAAATACGATCCATTCCCATTATTGACTTCATTTGGCAAGAGGGATTGAAAGTTATGAAAGCTCCTGCCTCTATTCCTGCGGTCATGCCCCGCCTTGATAAAAAGTACAAGGCTCCGGACAACTCGCCTGCATGTTTGATCGGTCAACCAAAGGCAGATTCGGTTATAGCGCAGGCAGCGCAGCGACGATCGCGGAATCCCTCCTCTCCATTATCCGCCCCTCCAGATCGGGACGGTAGACGTTTGGACGCTATTGGGAAGAAGGTGTCCACTATGGCAGCGACAACAGTTCGGGCAGCTAATTCACTGGCTATCTTAGGACGCTATGATAGGCAAATGTGGTC
Organism: Calotriton arnoldi; assembly: GCA_963921515.1. Classification (NCBI taxonomy): domain Eukaryota; kingdom Metazoa; phylum Chordata; class Amphibia; order Caudata; family Salamandridae; genus Calotriton; species Calotriton arnoldi. Next base: position 859,258 of record CAWUFW010003156.1, read on the forward strand.
GGACATTGCTCCCTACATTAATATGTTGACTGAGCCTTCTAAATCAGAGGCGCTTAAGATCCTTCAAGAAGGGGAACGAATCTCGGCTGAGATTATAGACTCATCGGTGGATGTTGCCTCTACAGGTTTTCGACAAATGGCAGGTGCTGCGGTCTTGCGGAGGCAAGGCTGGTTAAAATCAACTTCTTTTCGCCAGGAAGTTCAGGCTAAGATATTGGACATGCCTTTCGATGGCGAGTCTCTTTTGGGAACCATGTGGATGAGGCCCTACAGACCATTAAAAAGGATACTGAGACAGCAAGTTCTCTCGGAACACTTCAGTTTCGTAAACCGCCCTTTCGGGGTGCGAGGGGGCGTGGATCCTTCTCTACTAGAGGAGGATACAATCAACAGAGACAATATCAGCCCTATCACAGCAATCAGCGCTTCTCTTCCCAGCGCCAACAACAATTCAGGCAACAACCAGCGACCTCTTACTCGCAAAATAGAAGGAAGTCTACTTTCCGAGGACGTGATAACCCTAAAAAACAGTGACAACTGCCACCTGCCACCTGCTCGACCACTTACCCCTGTACAAGTTGGAGGAAGAATCTCCCGTTATTACTCAAACTGGTCGAAAATAACAACAGACAAATGGGTATTGGACATTGTGGCCAGAGGCCACGTTCTAGAATTCGTAAAATTTCCTCCAAATTTTCCCCCCAAGGGCCCACCTCCAGCTCGCCTCTCAGAGCTGTTTGCCCAAATAAATTTGATGCTGCGAAAGGGAGCCATCGAAGTAGTCCCTCGACTGCAAAGAGGAACGGGGTTCTATTCCAGGTTTTTTCTCATAAAAAGAAATCGGGAGAATGGCGTCCCATTTTAGATCTTCGCTCCCTCAACAAATATCTCAAGAAATTGTCATTCCGGATGCTAACTCTGCAAGAAATTCTTCCTCTCCTTACTGCAGGGGATTACATGACCACCCTCGACCTCCAAGATGCTTATTTTCATGTGCCAATTCTACCCAGACACAGAAGGTTCTTGAGGTTCAGAGTGGCCGGCAGGGACTTTCAGTTCAAAGTCCTCCCTTTCGGACTACGGTCCGCACCCGGGTCTTTACCAAGGTCTTAGCACCGGTGGCTGCACACCTTCGACTGGAGGGAATCCAGATTTTTCCCTATTTGGATGACTGCCTTATCAAGGCGAGTTCATTCAACAGCGCAAACGTCCATACTCAGAGATGTCTATCCCTGTTCCAATCTCTGGGTCTCTCCATCAATTTCGACAAATCGCACCTCTTCCCATCGCAGGAGAGAACCTTCTTGGGAGCCACATTAAACACGTTGCGAACAAAAGTCTGCGTCTCAACCGAAAGACAAACGAAACTTTGCAATCTTGCACAGCTAATAAGATCAAAAGAGTACGTTTCAGTTCGACGGTTCAAGTCGCTTCTGGGGATGCTGTCATCTTGCATTCCTATGGTCCCCAATTGCCGTTTCAGAATGAGACCCTTGCAAGAGGAACTCAACAAACAGTGGCTGCAAATCTCAGGATCCTTCGACGATCTCATTCGCGTCACTTCACAGATAAGGGACACTCTACGATGGTGGACTTCAAAGACAAATGTAGCAGCAGGCTGCTCATTCCTCATGAAACCTCCAAGCTTCGTCATCACCACGGATGCCTCCCTAGAAGGATGGGGAGCCCATCTGCAGGGACTGACAGCAAGCGGAAGATGGGATGCTCAGCAAAAGACTTGTCATATCAACCTGTTGGAGTTACTGGCGATCTTCCTAGCCCTGAAGTCTTTCCGCACCATCATTCTCGGAGCGTCTGTGTTGATACGGACGGACAACACAACAAGTATGCATTACTTGAACAAACAAGGAGGAACAAGGTCCGCACTGTTGTCTCAACAAGCCCAGGAAATGTGGGATTGGGCGATCAAACATCAGATAACCCTGACAGCAGTTCATGTCCCGGGAGTGTCCAACGTTCTTGCGGATTCCCTCAGCCGCTTGACAACATCCAATCACGAGTGGGAGCTCCATCAGCCAACGTTGAATCGAATTTTTCAGGAGTGGGGTCAGCCCAACCTGGACTTGTTCGCAACCAGTCTGAACCGCAAATGCCAATTCTTCGCAAGTTGGCGTCTCCACAACGAATCATGCGGAAATGCCTTTTTGATGAACTGGTCGCAGATTTATGCCTACGCTTTTCCACCGATACCGTTGGTTCCCAGGGTTCTCTGGAAAATGAAGAAGGAACCTTGTCGCCTAATACTCATAGCTCCCAGGTGGCCTCGCCAGTTCTGGTTCACCGAACTACTCCTTCTCTCCGAATGCCATCCCATTCAGTTGAGACCAATACCGAACCTTCTATCCATGCAGAACGGTCAGATCTGCCATCCGGATCCTGCATCCCTGCACTTAGCAGCCTGGCGCCTGAGCACCTTGAATTCGCCCACTTAGATATTCCTTCTAACTGTAGAGAAGTTCTGGCCAATGCTAGGGCGCCTTCCACAATAAAGACATACACGCTTAAATGGAAACGATTTTGCCTGTGGTGTCAAGCCAACAACATACATCCAGTACATGCAAAGCCGGAACAAATTTTACCTTTCTTCCTGCATCTGGCAAGATCAGGCCTTGCACATTCTACGCTTAAAGTATTCTTAGCAGCTATCTCAAGATTTAGACAGGATGGTTCCAACTCTCTCTATTCCTCTAGGATCATTCGACAGTTCTTTAAGGGGTTATTTCGTATGTTTCCACCTATTCGCCATCCACCTCCAACCTGGCATCTTAACGTTGTGCTATCGCAACTTATGCGACACCCTTTTGAACCTATTCATCGGACAGAGTTGAAGTTTCTTTCATGGAAAGTGTCTTTACTATTAGCCCTCACGTCGGCTAGGCGGGTCAGTGACATTCAAGCCTTCACTATAAAACCGCCGTACCTTCAATTCACAAGAGATTCCGTAGTGTTACGCACTAACCCCGTTTTTATGCCCAAAGTACCTTCGGACTTCCATCTCAACGAACCGGTCATTTTAAAAACTTTTTTTCCCAATCCTCAATCACCTGCGGAAAGGGCTTTACATACTCTTGATCTCAAAAGATGTCTCAAATTCTATTTGCAAAGGACATCTTCCATACGGAAATCTGATCAGCTATTTTTAGCTTATGGAAAGATGCGTACAGGACACCCAATATCAAAACAGTCCATTGCCCGTTGGATTTCTGCTGCGATTGGTTTCTGTCATCAGCTGGCAGGCAGACCTTTACAGACAATTCCAAGGGCACATTCTACGAGAGCAATCTCTTCCTCTACTGCTCTCTTTGCTGGTGTGCCGATTCATCAAATCTGCAGAGCTGCTACGTGGTCCAACAGGCACACCTTTACAAGGCACTACTGTTTGGAAGCTGCCAATGATGCAGACACGTCCGTGGGGCAGGCGGTTCTTCGTAATCTTTTTAACTAAGGTGAGCCTCTGTTTCCCTCCACCTCTTGCTATTGTTTTACTATGGATTTATACAGATATATCTTGATATGTGAATACGTATATAACAATAAGCTATATGTTTGTGATTACACTTTGACTGTGTTATGCATATGCTTATGTTGTGCTGATAATGTCAGCAGTATTGTTCTGGAGTCACTGCTATCTACTCTGATTCAAGCATGTGAATCTATGAAAGATACCCCAATACTGGAGAAGAACAATAGTTACTTACCTGTAATCTGTGGTTCTCCAGTATTAGTATCTTTCATAGATTCACATGCAACCCGCCCACCTCCCCTCAGAGGCTCTTTTGCTATGCTCTGTTTCATTCTGGATCACACTTGTGCTGGAAAATCTGAGAGCCTGAGCCTCTGAGGAGAACATTCTGGGTGGTGCTGTCGCCTGATTGGCTGGACTTTGGACTATATATAATGACTTGGACGAGTCATGAAGGTGAAGGAATTTTTTCCTTTAATTTCTGGCTACGTTACTTCCTGGTTCTAATTTACCTAGGATATGGTATATATATTGCTATTTTTATGTACCGTGGGACTCCCACTCCGACGACGGGGAATGATTCAAGCATGTGAATCTATGAAAGATACTAATACTGGAGAACCACAGATTACAGGTAAGTAACTATTGTTCATATTCATGCCACTCTTCCAAAAAAAACGGAAGATTGACCTATTGGAGGACTACCACATTCCTCTCAAAAGGAAGAGTGTGAGTACTAACCCTTCTTCCCCTTATATTCCACTTCCTTCTTCCACTGATCCCAACTTGCTCATTTCACCAGCAAATTCACCACCACCACTTTCACCTGACCCATAGGATGAAGGGGATGGGGATGAGGATCAGGATGGGTTACAGGCCACTGACCTTTGGGACGATTATCAGACAGACCCAATCCCATGCAATGACCCTGATTTGTATCCCTCCAGACCCTCCCCACCTGACGACAACATTGGGTACATTGAGCTTCTTAACAGGGCCGCTCAATATCACGGGGTAGAGCTCCATAGGGAGCCTTTAGAAGAGGATTTCCTTGTTGAGACACTTACTTCTTCCCAAAGAGCTACTCACAACTTACCAATGCTCAAAGGCATGTTAAAACACACGGATGAGGTATTTAAAGACCCTGTAAGGGCAAGGATAATTACACCTAGGGTGGACAAAAAATATAAACCCTCTCCTACCGACCCTGTTTACATTCGAGGCCAACTGCCTTTAGACTCTCTTATAGTCTCCAACGCTCGCAAGAGAGCTAACTCACAAACCACAGGTGAGGCCCCTCCTCCTGATAAGGAGTCTAAACTGATTGATGCCTCGGTTAAGAGTGGCTTCACAAGCAGCAAATCACTGGCGCATTGCCAACGCTCAAGCTCTGTTGGCTCGTTATGATGGGGCTCATTACGATGAGTTAGAGAAACTCATACAACATTTACCTGATGAATACAAATCTAAGGCTAATGACCTTATTCAGGAAGGTAAACTTATCACTAATACATCCATTAGGTGTGCCCTAGACGCAGCAGACACAGCAGCTCGTGCAGACAACACCCGTATACTGATACGCAGGCATGCTTGGCTGAGAATATCAGGGTTCAAGCCGGAGGTGCAAACCTCCATCCTTAACCAACCATTCGATAAGGAGCATCTCTTTGGCCCCGCTGTTGATACCTCGCTGGAAAAGATGAAGAAAGACACTGAGGTCGCAAAGTCCATGGGGGCTATGCAGTTACCTGCCACTAGGGGTTCCTTTCACCGCTCCTTTTACAGGGGTGGTTCAAAAACTGTGTCCACCGAAAATCCATCCTCCTCTTACAAGGGCAACAACCAATCCCCCTCTTCAAGACGTTATTTCAGAGGAGGTTTTAGAGGAAACAATGGTAAGGGAAGAGGCAGAGGTAAAACTACCCGCACTTCCCCTGCAAACAAACAGTGACTTCCTTCCGTTATCCCCCGATCATACCACTCCTGTCGGGGGACGGCTTTCCCAATTCCTGCCTGTCTGGAATTCAATCACCTCAGACAAGTGGGTACTACAAATTATCCAGTATGGTTACTGCCTGGAGCTTACACACACTCCCCCAAATATTCTTCCAAGATCACATGCAATGTCACCAGAGCATCTCACCCTCCTAAAGCAAGAGGTTCTCTCTCTTTTGGAAAAACATGCTATAGAGCCAATCCTATTACAATACCAGGGGACCGGGGTATACTCCCTGTATTTGTTAATTCCCAAAAGGCCGGCTCTCTCAGGCCTATACTAGACCTCAGAGAACTAAATCTGTACATTCAGTCGGACCACTTTCACATAGTCACACTTCAACAAGTGCTCCCACTCCTTCAGCAAGGCGACTTTTTGTCCACTTTGGACTTAAAGGACGCCTATTTCCATATTCCCATTCACCCGGCTCACCGGAGATACCTCAGGTTTGTGGTGGACGGACAACATTATCAATTGAAAGTTCTCCCATTCGGAGTAACTACAGCACCCAGGGTTTTCACCAAGTGTCTGGCAGTAGTCGCGGCTCATCTAAGAAGACAGCACATTCACGTCTTCCCCTACCTAGCCGACTGGCTAATAGAAGCCAGCTCGGAAAACAGTACAACTGCTTCACGACCTGGGGTTCACTGTAAACCTCTCCAAGTCTCATCTCCAACCATCCAACACACAAGTGTATCTGGGAGCCACAATAAACACTCAAAGCTCTAGCATGTCCCAACCCAGTCAGGATCCGCAACATGCAAACTCTAATAGCGCACTTTCAGCCTCAACACTCATTACCAGCTCGAGTGTTCATGCAATTGCTAGGAATGATGGCATCTTGCATTTTAATCGTTCCTTATGCAAGACTCCAAATGCGTCCCCTACAGGAATGCTTGGCAAGTCAGTGGAACCAGGCTCAAGGTCAGTTATCAGATCTAGTGTTGGTGGATGGCCACACCCATCGCTCTCTGCAGTGGTGGAACATACAAAACCTTTCCAAGGGGCGGCCATTCATCGACCCGGTTCCACAAATAGTGCTAACAGCAGACGCATCACTCACTGGTTGGGGAGCTCATCTTCAAAAACCTACCATTCAGGGCATGTGGACTCTGCAACAAAAACAACTCCACATAAACCATCTAGAACTGCTAGCAATTTTTCTAGCATTGAAAGCCTTTCAACTTCATCTAGTAGGCAAAGCTGTCCTGATTCGCACAGACAACATGACAGCAATGTACTACATACAAAAACGGGGGGGGACACTCTCTCTCCAGCTCTCACAGCTAGCCCAGAGCATCTGGAAATGGGTCATACCTTAAAAAATATATCTCCTTGCAGAACACCTTCCAGGAGTAAACAACCAGATTGCAGATCTGCTCAGTCGTCAAGAACAGCAGATCCACGAATGGGAACTCCAACCTCAAGTTCTTCTCCCATTCTTCCAATTGTGGGGCTTCCCAGAGATAGATCTGTTCGCCACCCACCTAAACGCAAAATGCCCAAACTTCGCATCCAGGTATCCACACCCATTGTCCAAAGGCAATGCGCTATGGATGAATTGGTCAGGGATATTTGCTTACGCTTTTCCACCTCTCCCACTCATTCCATTAGTGGTTCGGAAGCTCAGACCGCAGTCCCTGACACTAATCCTAGTTGCTCCCACATGGGCTCGTCAACCCTGGTTCACAACCCTGTTGGAGTTATCAATAGTTCCTCACCAAAAACTACACCTTACTCCCAATCTTCTCACTTAGAACCATGGAGAGATAAGACATCCAGATCCCAGTCATCTCAACCTTGCGATCTGGCACCTGAAGTCCTAGAGTTTGGTTATCTTAATCTTCCGCCAGACTGCATGAATATTATCAGAGGCTAGGCGCCCTACCACAAGAGCTTGCTATGCAGCAAAGTGGGAGCGGTTTGTCACTTACTGTAACAACAACCAAATCAATCCGCTGGACGCTTCGATCCAAAACATCATTTGCTATCTATTACATCTACAGCGTTCCAATTTAGCGTACACATCCATACTCTTACATCTAGCTGCATATCTACAAAAGACAGCATTTGTCTCTTTTTAGAGTGCCTGCTATTAAAGCATTTATGGAAGGACTTAAAAGAATCATTCCCCCCAGACTTCCACCTGCTCCAGTGTGGAATCTCAACATAGTTCTTACAAGACTCATGGGTCCACCTTTTGAGCCATTGCACAAATGTGAACTACAATTTCTCACTTGGAAGGTAGCCTTCCTCCTAGCCATCACATCTCTGAGAAGAGTGGGTGAGCTTCAGGCACTAACCATAGAAGAGCCATTTTTACAAATGCACCTAAACAAAGTGGTTCTTAGGACTAACCCCAAATTTTTACCTAAAGTCATTTCTGCCTTTCATATCAACCAATCTGTTGAGTTACCTGTGTTCTTCCCTCAACCAGATTCAGTGGCAGAACGTGCTCTTCACACATTAGATTTCAAAAGAGCATTACTATACTACATTGAAAGAACAAAACCTTTCAGGAAAACAAAGCAACTTTTTGTTGCTTTTGCTCCACCACATAAAGGCAATCCAATATCAAAATCGGGTATTGCAAGGTGGATAGTTAAGTGCATTCAAATATGCTACATTAAAGCTAAATGCACATTAACAATTCCCCCTAGAGCGCATTCCACTCTCAAACTAGGGGCCTCTATGGCATTTTTAGGAAATATACCCATAGATGACATCTGCAAAGCTGCAACATGGTCTACACCACACACCTTAACAAAACACTATTGCATAGATGTGTTAGCTAGACAGGCTAGTGTGGGCCAGGCAGTTTTACGTACACTATTTCAGACAGCTGCAACAGCTACAGGTTAGCAACCGCTTTGGGACATAACTGCTATATAGTCTATGCATAGTATGTGATCTACAGCTCACATGCCTCGAACGGAAAATGCTACTTCCCACAGTATGCATCTGTTCTTGGCATGTAGAGCTGTAGAATCTCATGCGCCCGCACGCCTCCCCGGATACCTGTACCTGTTGCAGTACTATCTTACTCAGATTCAATATACATGGACATCTCTCTTTACTACTCTTACTAACTCCATCATCACCCTCTGTGGCAAAAAAAATCTAAGGATGGAGTCGATGCCCATGCGCACTATCACCGAAAGGAGGAGTCGCCTACCTCGTGACTGGAAAGACTTCTTCGAAGAAAAACAAAGTGCAAACATCCGGACCGAACACTAGATGGCGATCTATGCATAGCATGAGATTCTACAGCTCTACATGCCAAGAACAGATGCATACTGTGGTAAGTATCATTTTCCTTTTGATACAAACAAAATTGGTCTGAGTTCAGTCTTTGAGTATGTGACATCATTTCTTGCCTGAGTTTGTACAACAAATGCTTAACACTACCCTCTGATAAAGCCTTACTGCTCATCCACACTAACACATAGTGAGTAAGGTGCTATCTACTTTTACCTCTGCCTACCTTTGGGGTTCCACTGGACTCTGTGCACACTATAACTCACTTTGGTATAGTATATACAGAGCCAGCTTCCTACACTTTGGAATTGTTAATGTTGGAAAAAAAAGTGAGGTGGCATTCTGATTATTGAAAAAGTATCTCAGTTCACTTAGAAACACTTTCAAGAAATAAGTGGTGAGGAAAAGAAGAAATTGTGGCTCAGCGTTAAAAGGCAAAAAACAAAAGAAGGTTAATGTGTGATTGTAGGAAAGTGCCCCTTTTTTCATGGTTACCCCCTAACTTTTTGCCAGATCCTTGATGTCAACTTGACTGAGTGTGCCCTGGGTCCCTGCCAATCAGGCTCACAGGGCCTGTGTTTTTTCCCAAAAACTGTACCGTTGTCTTCACAATTGGCACACCTCTGTGCCACATTTAAGTCCCTTGTTAAAGGTACCCCTGGTACCAAAGGGCTTGTGACCAGAGAGGGCCTCTGAGGGCTACAACATGTATTATGCCACCCTCCGAGACACCTTACCTTAACGCCCACACACTGCCATTGCAGGCTGCGTGTTTTAGTGCAAACCAAACTGAAGAGTCGACATGGCATACATCCCTGTGTGCCATGCCCACCAACACTGCCTGTGGCATGGGTACGTCACCCCTCTAGCAGGCCTCACAGCCCTAAGGCAGGGTGCACCGTACCACAGGTGAGGGAATAGCTGCATGAGCAATATGCCCCTACAGTGTCTGTGCCATTCAGAGACATTGTAAGTGCAGTGGAGCCATTTTAAGAACATGGGCTGGAAGTTTGTCAACACGAACTCCACAGCTCCATGATGGCTTTACTGAAGACTGAAGTTTGGTACCAAACTTCTCAGGACATTAAACCCACACTGATGCCAGTGTTGAATTTAATGTAAAATGCACTCAGAAGGCATCTTAGAGATGCCCCCTGAAAAACAGGTTACTGGACCCCCGGGGTAAAGAGTCCTCTGCTCTCTGGGTCCTGAAACAAAGCATATCCTGGGCAGAGGTGTCACCCCTCCTCCCTCAGGATGGGCAGGCTCTGCGAAGGGGAAACTTCAAAGGCTTGTAACCTTTGTTAGCTACCCCCAGCCTCTGCTGCTATCAGCAGCTGGCTCCCACCGGTTCTGACCCCTAGTTTGTGCTGGTGGGTAGCAGGAAAACCTAGGAAGAAAGGGAGGTGTGCCCACCTTGGCCAACCCCACCCCTCCGGTGAGGCAGGCGAAGTGAAGCACACATCTCAGTCCCCGCCATCTTGAAGATGGGAGGACTCCTTCAATCAGGGCGAGGCAAATAGCCCCCCCCCTCCCACCACCACCACTACAGGATGGTATAAGGAGGGGTGTAGACACCCCAGGGAAAGGGACCCATTGTTCGACCTCTAACACCCTTAAATCTAGTATTTAGGGGCACCTCTGAACCTTGCTCCTTAGATTTTACGATCTAAGAAGGACCGAAGAGCTGTGCAGCAGTGGAGAAGATGACAACTGACTTGACCCCAGCCCTACCGGCCTGTCTCCTCCTCCAGCGACTCTTCTTCAAGAACCCGGCGTGGCCTGCAGCTAGCAACCCCAAGAACCCCAGAGGACCTGTGCTCTCTTCGAGAGACTCCTGTCTCCTGTGGACACCGGATTTGTCCAGCAAAGAAACCAACACCAGTCTCTGGACCAGGGCGAATTTGCGACACTGCACCCGATGCCCACGGCCCAAGTTTGAGTGACTCACCTTTCCTGTTAAGTCTCCCCGGCGAACCTGACCTCCTCTGCATCAGTGGCTGTTCTCTCCAGCGCCCCCCCAAACCCTTTAGTCTGTTCGAAGGGTTCCCCTGACCACGACCAGATAAGAAAACCAGACACCAAAAGACACCCCTGCATCCTCCACCCCACCAACCTTGGGGAGCCCAGCTGCCCGTTCCCAGGTGTACCCCTCCAGCTATCCGACTTACCTTCCTTGACGTTGGTCGCCTTTGTCCAGCCTCCTGCTCCAAGCCTCCTGGACCAAGCCTGCAGCCTCTTTCCAAACTGCCGACCTCCATTAGACAGCATTGGGCGCCAACGCCGATTTACATCCTGCACCCAGCCGCCCCTGTACGACTGGTGGTGTAGCTTTGGTGCTGCTTTGTGGCCCCCCTGTGCTCACCTCAACCCACGGGGCACTTGCCCCAAGACCGCGGGTGCATACCTGTAATCCGTGCCTCTTTGAGGTACCACCCTCCCAACCCCCAGCTCCATTGGATAACATTGGGGCCAGCGACTTCTGCTCCCGGCCATCCTAGTGCCGCTGGTGGTGCAGCACCTACCTGGTCTTGAACCTTGCCCTGTGATGTCCTAAACCCCTAAAGCCTGGGGAAGTAAGTTGAGTACTTACCTGCAAACTGTTTAACGTTGTTTTCTCCCATAGGATTGCATTGTTAGTCTATCTGTTGCATTGAACTGTCTAACTGTATCACTGCAAAAGCATACAACTGTACTTTATTGACATTTACAGAAAACCTTCTTAAAACTGTAAAATATACTACTGCATTTACAAAACATGACTGCATTCTTGAAAAGTGTTTCTACTTTTGAACTTACCTGTACTAAGTGATTCTTGGTTCTAGAATAAAATAACAAAGTAACAACGTTTTATACAAACCAATTGGTCTGGATTCAGTCTTTGAGTGTGTGCTATCAATTCTTGCCTGAGTATGTACAATACATGCTTAATGCTACCCTCTGAGACTAACTGCTCAGCCCAGCTACCACTAAATTGAGAGTAAGGTATTTATCTACTTTAACCTCTGCCATACCTTTGGGGACTCACTGGACTCTGTGCACGCTATACCTCTTTTTGGTATAGTATATTCAACCGCCATGGAGAAATGAGAGAGCAAGTAGGTTCTAATTGAATGAGTGGGAGAGCACAAGTCTCCCTCCATCTGATCTCCTAGGTGTAGCACTCGCATGCCGCTTTCTTCGGTGCGGTATACAGAGCTAAAGTGGCATGCAGACATGAGATTAGACGAGAAGTGCATCAGCACAGCAGCCTGTTTTGACTTCAGTAATGGAACAGGAAGCAAAGGCTGTGGGGCCAGATTCATGTATGTTAACAGAACTGATCTTGTATCAGCAGGAAGGTTGAATACATGTTAGGCGTAAGATGCATTTGGTTCTCTAGAGCAGATGGTGGGTTGACTGCTCAGGATTTAAGTGCTCTGACTGAGCCTCTTGACAAGACTGCTGTACTTGAGAATGTGCTATATTGAAGTATACTGACAGCTGTATGAAAGGGTTGGACTTTTTTTTTTTTTTTGCAGTGGCAAAACTGCTTTTGAGGTTGCAGATACTGGAATAACAGCAAGTCTGACTGCAGTTAATCGATTAAGATGCACGGACAAAGCTAGGTCTACCCTGGTAGTGGAGTAGCAGAAGTAAAAACCTTAATCTGTGGAATGAGTTATATTTGCAGAAATGCTTGTGATGACAGAGGAACTGGGATAGCAGGGTGGAGTTAACGTCCAGTTTTGAAGGGCATCAGTAGAGCTTCTTTTGAGATCTCTAGCTCTGTGGTAAGGGAAGCAGGTCAGTCTTCCCTTACCGGAGGTCCTCATCCTCGGCTCCAACACCTCAGCCTGGGACGACTCCTGGTGGCCAACGACGCTGGGAGCAGCCCCGACACCCACCGACCACGCACGCAACCTGGGAGTCATCCTCGACTCAACGCTCTCCATGACCAAGCAAGTCAACGCAGTCTCCTCCTCCTGCTTCAACACCCTCCGCATGCTTCGCAAGATCTACAGGTGGATCCCGACAGACACAAGAAGAACAGTCACCCAGGCCCTCGTCAGTAGCAGACTGGACTATGGGAACGCCCTCACGCGGAGCCCCGGCCAAGCTCATCAAGCGACTGCAACGCATACAAAATGCCTCCGCACGACTGATCCTCGACGTACCACGCCACAGCCACATCACCCCCCACTTGAGGAACCTGCACTGGCTCCCCGTCGACAGGAGGATCACCTTCAAACTCCTCACCCACGCACACAAGGCACTCCACAAAACTGGCCCAGCCTACCTCAACAGACGGCTCCTCTTCTACGTCCCCAACCGCCGGCTCCGCTCCGCCGACCTCTCCCTCGCCACCGTCCCCCGCATTCGAAGAACAACCACCGGCGGCAGATCCTTCTCACACCTCGCCGCCAAGACCTGGAACACCCTTCCACTAAACCTACGAAAGACCCAAGACCTGCTGACCTTCAGGAGGCTACTCAAAACCTGGCTGTTCGACCAGTAGCAGCATCCCCCCCCCCCCCTTCCCTCTCCCCAGCGCCTTGAGACCCTCGCGGGTAAGTAGTGCGCTCTACAAATTCTGTGATTGATTGATTGATTGAGTCTTAATGTGCATTTTCACTTCTATACAGGTTAGGACTGCAATGCGTTGTCAGAGCTGCGTGAAGTGCCCAATTCTTGAACAGCAGGGAGGAGGGTAATTTGAGGTACCGATTGAACTGTTTGTGGGAGTAGTAGATATTTGTAGCATGACCATTGATTTTAATTTCTAAGTGTCCATCTTCACATCCCTTCTATTAAAAAAAAAAAAAGTGATGCGATTGTCATCAAAAGTAAGCAAATCCGCATAACTTCAGTTAATTGTACTGTAATGCAACATGTTAGAAGTTTAAAAACTTTTATTGCTCTAGTTATCTTGATATAAGAGCAAGAGACACTACAAAACTAAATACTGTTATTTTGTTAAGTCCTCAGATTAATGATTTAGTTCCCCCCACCCACACAACCCCAATTTCAAAATTTGTAGGAAAGAGACTTGACAGATGTGTGGGGTATTGCAGTTCTAGCACATGCCTCTTGCTATTCTGTTGTCTCTTGATAATTTTGAGATGAGACTGGAGTCCTTCCAGTACAACTTTTAGGCTGTGCTCAATCTGGATGTTGTACAGACAGCCCAATATCCTCTTGCAGACCTTACCCTATTTGCAGTTGAAAAAACATATTTAGCTTTACAGATAGATAATCTAGTGCTCCTTCATGGCTCTAACATTACAGACCTAGCGGTAGGAAACTTAGAACGACATAACTTTGAACCCACACACTCTGTGGGGCACCTACATGACCAGATCTTTGCAACTCCTAACTTCCATTATTCCAGCATATCTCCTGTCTTTGGATCAGTGGTTTTGCAGTCCATTGGAGGGCGCAAAATAAGAAACCTGCACCAAAATGTTTAAAACTTAACTGGAAAAATCAGAATTCTCAAACTCTTGACTACTGCTGTGTCCAGTTAAATAGTAGATTTCTCGATAACTTGGGTGGGAATAACCCAGTGACCTCCTGAAACTCCACCCTTATAGCAGCATTGGACGTCTTGCCTTCTTTACAGAAGCCCAAATCCATACCTCTAAACAAGAGTAACAATCCATGTAAAGAGAGCAGAGGAAGTGTGACGAGACTACAATAGGACCAATAAAACTGCTTAAGTGGCAACTGCCTCCCTACATAAAAACAAAATAAAGGATGCTAAACTAGTATTAGCCTGTTGCATCTGATCAGGCTCAAATCTATTTAAAGACTTTTTCCATATTGTTACTGGGGCACAAACCTTCTGAGCCAGCAACCTAATGTCACTTCTGCAGCGACATTTCATGTTTTTCTAGCGATGAGGAGCTCTTGATTTGGGAGGCTGTAAGAAACTGGCTCTATATATACTGCACCAAAATGAGATATAGTGTGTATAGGGTCCAGGTGACTCCAGAGGTAGGCAGAGGTTAAAGTTAGATAGAACCTTACTCTCTAATAGTGGTAGCTTGGTCGAGCAGTAAGGCAGTATCAGAGGACAGTGTTAAGCATTTGATGTACACACTCAGTCAGCAAATGAATTCACACACTCTAGAACTGAACTCTAGGCCAATTGTTTTTGTATAAAAAATATACTGTTTATTTTAGAACCAAGCAAGCCTGCCACAGGTAAGCATAAAATACTTTGTAGTAATAAGTTACTGAATGTCGAACAGTTTGAAAATGCAATGGAAATTGTACTTTGTTTGATTTACAGGGGAGCAGTAGTATGCAACACTTAGCAAATGCAGTACATTGGAATAAATAGGCTTTTTCAGTAAATTGCAGGTAAGTTACTTTACGTTACTTTTTCTAACTCGGTGCTGGATGCCTGGATTCAGCACTGGGACATTTCCTGGAAACAGGTGAGTAAATGCGTTTTTGTTATTCGTGCAATTTTTAAAGAATGTTTTCACATTTCAAAACTCCACACATAGAAACTTTTTGGAGCAGTATATTGAAATGAATGGGCTGCTTCAACAAATTGCAGCTAAGTTACTTTTACGTTACTTTTTCTAAATCAGTGCTGGATGCCTAGATTCAGCACTGGGACATGTCCTGCAAACAGGTAAGAAAACGCGTTTTGGTTAATTGTACGATTTTTAAAGAATATCTTTCGTTTTCAAAACTCCACACTTTGTCGTTTTTTCGAAGAAAAATTTTCAATGTTTTCCTATGGAGGAAAAACAGGTTATCGGTTTGCAGGTAAGTAAACGACTGTGGGAGTTAAGGTTCTGGGGTTAGAACAAGGGTTCCCCCAGGGTCAGTGATTCACTGTTGTTGCACCCTCAGCGGCACTAGGGCGGCCGGGTGCAGAGTGTTGAGGCCCAATGCTATCCTATGGAGGATAGGGGGTCTCCGGTTGGTGGCTGCTGGTAAGCAGGCCACTGGGTTGTGGGAGCAAAGCTCCTAGGGTTTAGGTCAGGGCAAATGGGGAAACAAGTACGCACAAAGGTGCACCCTCAGCGGCACTGGGGCGGCCGGGTGCAGAGTGCTGTTTCGACGTCGGACGCCCTGTTGTTTTCTATGGAGAGCCTCCGGTTTGAAGAAGCACTGCAGGCTCGGGGACGAGGACCTTCTGGGTGCGACCACCACTTCGAGGGGTAAGTTGGGATGTCTTGGGTTGGTTAGGCACCGTTGGTTTGGGCACACAAGGCCGTGGGGCGTCGGGTGCAGGGGTGCCTTTTAGGGTCGGATTTTCTTACCCGCTCTGGTCGCTGTAGAAGGGAGCCTCTGGATTGAGGCTGCAGGCGTCGTCTGGAGGCAGGTTAGGAGTCGCCGGATCTCAGGTCAGGATCGCTGGGGTGACCTCCTCGTGGTGTTTTTCCACTCGAGCTCGGGCCGGGTTCGGCGGGTGCAGAGTGGGCTGGATTCGCGGTGTCCGGCCGGAGCCAGAAGCTGCAGTTTAAACACGACTGGTGTTCACGGGAGAAACAGTCTTGGAAGTGAAGGCAGGCAGGTCCTCTGGAGTTTGTGAGGTTGCTGGCTGCTGGACACGCCGGGATTTCGCAGGAGCAGGTTCGAGGGGAGACAGGCCTGTAGGGCTGGGGCCAAGTCAGTGAGCGTCGTCCTCTTGTTAGCTCTGCACGGCTCTTTGTCCTTCTTTTCTTCTTGTTGGTAGGCTGGATCTGAGTTCTTGGTTCAGGGCTGCCCCCTAAATACTGTAGGGGGCGTTTTAGGGGTCTTGATGTCAGTAGCCAATGGGCTACAGACCTTAGGGTGACTACACCCTTGGTGTGCTCACCCCACGTGGGGGAATGAGCACATTCCCTAGTCCTGATTGGGGAGTGCCTGCCATCTGCAAGATGGCGAGCACTGGAAAGTGGGCTTCACCTCGCCTCCCCCACCTGAGGGGTGGAGTTGGCAGAGGTGGGCACACCTCCTGGGCTGGCTAGTTTTTCCCGCCTGTCTTCCCGCCGAAAGGAGGGGAGACAGGAAGGGGGCCTGCTCCTGATAGCAGGAGAGGCTGGGGGTCGCATTACAAAGTCTGCCAGGCCTTTGAAGCCCCCTGCCACAGATGGCTC
This sequence comes from Calotriton arnoldi, assembly GCA_963921515.1. Taxonomy (NCBI): domain Eukaryota; kingdom Metazoa; phylum Chordata; class Amphibia; order Caudata; family Salamandridae; genus Calotriton; species Calotriton arnoldi. The sequence goes on from CAWUFW010003156.1 coordinate 876,077, forward strand.
TTCCTGGCCTGGTGGAGGTGTGAACACCTCCGCCCAGGAAAGGCTTTGTTTCTGGGCTCAGGGAGGGTAGGCTCCCACCCTAGGGGTCCAGAAACATGTCTCGTGGTGGCAGGCTGGTGTGTACCAGTCAGGGAACCCACCAGAGGCTGGTTGTTTTTCAGGGGGCATCTCAAAGATGCCCTCTGTGTGCATTTTTCATTAAATCACTCAATGGCATCAGTGTGGGTTTAATGTGCTGAGAAGTTTGATACCAAACTTCTCAGTTTTCAGGGTAGCCATTATGGTGCTGTGGAGTTAGTAATGACAAGCTCCCAGCACCATATACTCTTAATGGCAGCACTGCACTTACAATGTCTAAGAATGGACTTAGACACTGTAGGGGTACAGGGCTCATGCACCTGTACCCTCACCACTGGCATAGGGCACCCAGCTAGAGGGGTGACTGATCTATGCCAGGGCAGTGGGTTGAAGGCATGGCACACAGGGATGTGCGCCATGTCGACTCTTCACTTTGTTCTGCACCAAAACACGCAGCCTGCAAAGGCAGTGTGTGTGTAAAGGTACAGGGCCTCTAAGGGTGGCACAATAAGTGCTGCAGCCCTTAGAGGTCTTCCCTGGTCACAGTGCCCTGGGTACCTGTGGTACCATTTACCAGGGGCTGACCTGTGGCTAGAGATGCCAATTGGGTTAGTTTTGGGGAAAGAACACAGGCCCTGGGAACCTGATTGGCAGGGACCCAGGGCACATCAAGTCAAAGTGCATCAGTGGTCTGGCAAAAAGTGGGGGCGTTACGGCAACAGAAACCCACTTCCTTACAGAGTCCACCTTGAAAAATGACATTTCAGCTCGTGATATACCTTTTAACCCATCTCAGTTCCATCCTGTATATGTCCGCATTTTCTCCTATCACCAAATATGTGCTGAACGTAATTAAAGATTGTTGTCCGCCTGGTTTGTCACAGAACATATGCCCAGCCAGTATAATGTAACTGAACTTTAAGGCTGTTTAAGGACAACCCATGCTTTCTTCTCAACCTCTCATTCATTGGCACTGGGTATTTTTCAAAATCTATGGAAATCCACTGTTGTCAAACCACTTTTAAGGAATTCCCCCCTTAACTCTAGACAGCAAAAGTTTTCATCCCATCTACTTGTGCAGAACTTTACCAAAAATGCTGGCAGTGCTTACTTTTCTGAATGATAAGTGACTGGCAGATTCAGGTGGGGTTTGGGTTGCTGATCCTTTTGGGATTCTCTGCAATTTTTGATACCACCCATCATAACAGCCTTATTTGCATTACCACCTTTGTGTTCAGATGCATAACCTCTACATTATGGCGTACGTCTTTCCTTTTGAGTGTTTATCACCAGCCCTTGACGGCTCTATTCCACCAGGAAGAGATTCTCTTTTTATTTATTTATAGCCGTAGGTGCAGGACTTGTTATCTGCCCCCGCTGAAGAGTCTGCCTAATGGCTCATCATGTAATGGTCCCCCATAACTGGGGTCCCTACTTTTTCTGGGTATGTAGTCTGTGTTCTCTGTGTATATCCTTGAACCATCTACTGTCAACAGTGTCTGGGATACTGTGAGTGAGCTGCACAGGATGGTGAATGCCTAGGTTTTGAGTTTCTAACACCTAACCACCTCCTGGGTAACACTCGACTGCCTTAGAGTGAAGTGCTATAAAGGGAGTACTGGTTATTCTGATTACAGTAGTGTTACTAGTAGTGTAGCTATGGCCCCTGTACAAGAGTGGTAAATGACAGTAGCCCTAACACTTTTGATGACCTGGACCATGAAAAGTCCTTGCGGTGTCGAGTGTGGTTTACTTTTGCTCCTTCCCATATAGCACTGTTTGGCCTTGAATCTTTAAAAGATCCAAAGCTGGCTAAGAAAAAAGTGTCCCTTTAACTAAAATGTATATGCCTTAAACTCTGCACGTCCGTGAAACTGGTGGTTAATCTGAAACATATTCTGCTATAAAATTCTGAGCTACCCTTTGGGTCCTATCATAGGGTCTATCCCTTCATTGGCTAGGATCTGAATGAAACTGGTTCTCCTAAGGGTTTTTTTTCTGTGTACTATTTTAATGTGCACTGTGACTATATTGTTGTACCAAGGATTGATAGACTGATTGGTAGTGTTTCAAAAGCAATCGATGTGTACTGGGAACCTTGGTTACAGGTAAGTCATTTTTTTCTTGAAGTGTGATTCATACGCTCTACTCATAATCCATTAAGGTCACTTGTAGAGAAGATTTTGAGGTGGATTTTTTTAATTGCTTTTAAGAATTTAAGTAAAGGATTAACATGCTAGTACATTATTTTTTTTCAGATGATGACAACCCTCCAGTGTCTTTTGTGAAATTCTCTCCAAACGGCAAATATATTCTAGCAGCAACATTAGACAAGTATGAATGTTTAAATTCTAAATTTATGTCCACTTGCCTTTTCAGTAAAATGTCTACAAAGAAAATTTCAAGCATACTGGTGGTTTGACTATTTTGATAAGTGAATATATCCAGGGTCTGTTTCCTGGCATTGCTGTTACTGGAGATGTGAAAAATCAGGGCACTGGCCTGATGTTGATAAATTGGCCCCATTTGCTCCAAATATGTTCTAAATGGTTTTGAATTTGGTACCACAAACAGTGAAAAAGATGGTCAAAATTGTAAATCTAAAAAAGAAAAAAAAATGAAGAAAATGGTATAATTATGTACTATATTACGATATTGGTGTATGTCAGAAAAAAGTATATTGGATAAGAAGGAAAAAAGCTAGATCAGAGTATATTCTCCAACGATAAATGTTCTTTAAATTTTCACTTGGTGGTGGGCCTTGCACTTGGAGAAAGGCTGAAGGTCAGCTGAAATGCATCAGTGTTGGACTGCTGATAATAAAATTAATGAATTGACACGTTGTTTGGAATGCCCACGTTTTGTCCCGTGGGAAGGAATTGGGGATGTAGAGGCTGGAGCTGTTCCAGCCGTGGAGCTCCCTCACTTCCATCGTGGAATTCTTATGTGGACTCCACTTCAAGAATTCCTCTTTTCATGAAAGCTTGCAAATGAATGATTTTGTGAGCATAATGAAAGCACCATTCTGCTACTTTTTTCAAATTAATTATATTTCACATATTTTATCATTCATAGGTTGTATTTGGTTGCAGTGGCCATTTGAGTTGGATTTTTGCAATAAATTACAAACGCATTTTACCTGAGGCACTCTCTGTGTTGGCAAAATCTGATTTAAGAGTGTTGCCAAAAAAAAAAGCCTCATGCCAAATTGATGACCTTAGTGGTGCTTTGTTTCTTAAGAAGTTGTGATTGCTAACCAAGTCAGTGAATGAAAGAGAATGTGGGTGAAGTAATGTGTACTTTGTAGAGTTTATGGTTGAGTGGTTCAGTTTGATTTTATGCTTCATGCTTGGACCGGCAGCCAGACAGTATAATATCTACTGGTAAATGCAAGACAACTTTTATGGCCCTTAAATATAAACTCATTTTCTCTATTTATTCTTGCAGCACTTTAAAACTTTGGGACTACAGCAAAGGAAAGGTATGCATACATGTCACATTTTATATGCTCTTTCTGCTGACCGTTTGTCTTTGAAATCTGTGTTAATTGCACATCATGACTGGCACATGTTACAGTCCCTGCTTAATGCAAGCTATGCCACTTACTTGCCAAATGTTAATGCTGTACTAATCCATATTAAAATAGTTGAACAAAGCAACACAACTTGTTGGATGATAGCCTCTCTTCAATCTGCGAGACTCCAAACTTTACCGTTCAGTTCAGGAACTTTTTTTATGATTTTGCCCATTACAGTGTTTTAGGTTGGCAAATGTAATCCTGTAATTTAATGGTGTTTTTAGATCGTAGGATGGAAGGCATTGGGTATAGCCAGTGCTCGTCTTCACACCTCAATGTCTGTGAATAGTCTTATTTTTGAAACCGTGTTGAAGTGCCAGTAGGTAGTTATAGTTGGGACCTCGTTTCCATAGGAAAAGCGTTTTTTGATTTGCCAGTATCTTTGGCGCGGTTTGACGAATCTAAGCGAAATTTTCAAAACTAATGGGGCGCTCCGGTCAGCTCCTTTTCTTGAAAGTTTCAGGGTGATTCGTCAAGCGGGGGCAGAGAAAAAGGGGGGGTCCCAAAACGTGTTTTCTCCATGTTAATTTCCATAGGAACTTTTGTGGCGGCTACAGCCCGAACTGCTGAACGAAATTACACCAAATTTGGCAGAGAGGTAGCTCTTGGTCCAGAGTGCACTCTTTGCTTTCAAAGGTGTAAATCTGTTCAGTAGTTCCTGAGAAATCTAAAAATAAAAAATATTGATATCTGGTGACCGCGGTGGATCCGCGAATCCTCCTGAGCACGAGCCGACTTCGGATTGGCTGCCAACACTTCAAACCAGAAAGTTTTGGCAGCCATCTTGTGACGCGGTAGAACAGAGTGACAGGAAAAAGTTGAAAAAAAGAAAAGGGGGCAGGGTAGAAACACCCTGACCCCCTAGGCCTGCTCAATGCGCGAATCCAGCCAAATTTGGTTTGGAAAAAAACGAAGCGCAGGCACCCGCGCTTCGTTTTTTTAAGCCCCCGGGCGGGCCAGGTCCCGGGGGCAATGCTTTATTATGGTGCCGGGGCCCCTGCAGCCCCGGGGACCGCCACCTCCCCGGGGCTTTCTTATTCAAATGCGTGGGTGGGGGGCTTCCCCCCCCCCTCCTGCTGTCCCGGGGACCGCCACGGGGCCCCCCTCCTGTGGAAATAAAAAAAGAAAAGGAGGCCATGCCCTGGGGGATGGGGTCCCTGGGGCTGAAATCGGCCCCGGAGGGGCCGCGCGGCCCCCTTCTCGTTTTTTTTCTTTTTTAAATAAATGGCTCGGGCCCTGGGAGATGGGGTCCCACAGCCCCCCTTCTAAAAAAAATAGAAGAAAGAAAGAAGCAGGCATCTCGCCAAAGGCCCCGCCCCCTCCCTGCACCATTCTGCAAACGCGCCTCCTGGCGCGTTCCGGATTGGGGGATTAAGTCCCCTTGAATCCTAAGTGTCCTTAGGGGCCAACTAGTCCACCAGGTACCTCCAGTAAGCCCCACACAGTGGGATTGCTGAGAGGTGGACACAGGCCACGCCCCCTTTGTCCACCCCTCTGCAAACGCACTTATGGTGGGGCGATGAGGTCCTCTTGTGTCCTGAGGACCTCAGGACTGAAGTGGACTCCATCCCCCGAGCAACAGTGCGCCAGGCGGCGCGTTTGCAGAGTGGTGTAAAAAGGGGGCATGGCCTCAGACCACTCTCAGCAATCCAGCTGTGTGGGGCTTACTGGAGGTAACAGGAGGGTTAGTTGACCCCCAGGGACCCTCAGGAGGCAAGGGGACTTCATCCCCCAACCAAGAGCGTGCCAGGAGGCGCGTTTGCAGAGTGGTGGATAAAGGGGGAGTGGCCTGTGTCCACCTCTCAGCAATCCCACTGTGTGGGTCTTACTGGAGGTAACAGGTAGGCTAGTTGGCCCCTAACCACCACCAGCAGCGAAGGGGATTTTAATCCCCATCGAAGAGCGTGCCAGGGAGCGCGTTTGCAGACTGGTGGGCAAGGGGCGTGGCCTGCTATGAGAACTTACCAATGCTGCTGTGTGGGACTTACTGGAGGTAATAGGAGGGGTAGTTGGCCCTCAAGGTTGTCCTTGGGGGGCCAACTACCCCTCCTATTACCTCCAGTAAGACCCACACAGTGGGATTGCTAAGAGGTCTTCGGAGGCCATGCCCCCCTTTCTCCACCACTCTGCAAACGCGCCTCATGGCACACTATGGGTTGGGGTATGAAGTCCACTTTTCTCCTGGGGACTTTGGGGGCCAAGAAGCCTTCCTGGTACCTTCTGTAAGTTCTACGCAGTGGAATTCCTGAGCGGTGGTTGGAGGCCCAGCCCCCTTTCTCCACCTCTCTGCAAACGCGACTATTAGTTAAAGAAGCATTTGCAATGTAATAGGTTTCGTATTTGCGAGTTTTAGAGCTATTGGCGTTGTAAATATAAAAGTGTTTTATTAATGTTTTTTGGAGTGGATGTACGTTGTGTGTAGTGGAATTATGTGGTATGTTGTGCAGTGAAATTATGTGGCTAGAAAGTATGTGGTATTTAGTGTATAGGAATTATGTAGAGTGGGATTATGTGTTATGGAGAGTAATTGTGTGGTATGATAGTCTGTGTTGTGGAGTGGTAACCTCGGGTTTAGTCTTCCTCGTTTCCATACAAGCTAAACTATAAACTCAATGAGACAAAAATAAGAAGTAACCACTGAGGAGCACTTCTAGACCTAGTCAGAGGTATGAGCAGGGCCACTGGAATTATGCGACTGTTTGGCTGCACCGACTTTTGCACAATTATACATTTTCCGCATTTGCCACATAATCCATCATCTGCTGCATAATCTGCAGATTTGAACAAAAAAAAACCTTGTTTCTAGCTCAAATGGCTCAAACGTTACCAAAAATGCAGTGACAAGTGTTACAGCGTGGTGGAAGGCCCTTTGCAAACCTAGAATGGTCACCTGTTACTTATTGCTAAATGTGGGTATTAAATTGGTACTAATGGTGTGCAAACCACTCTTGCTTCTTTCTGCGCCTCTCTTGCATCTTTCTGCACTTCTGTTGGTTCTTTTGCACTGCTCTTGCTTTCTGCACCTCTCTTGCAAATTTCTGCACCCCTGTTCCCTCTTTCTGCACCTCTTTTGCCTGTTTCTGCAACTTTCTTGCCTCTATTTTCTGCAGTTCTCTTGCCTCCTTCTGCACCTCTGTTGCTTCTTTCAGCAATTCTCTTTCCTCTTTCTGCACTTCGCTTGCTTGTTTCTGCACTTTGCTTGCTTGTTTCTGCACCTCGCTTGCATCTTTCTGCACCTCACTTGCTTCTTTCTGCACCCCTGTGAGAAAGTGCCCTCTTTCTGCATGGTATGCCCCCACTTTTTGCTGAATTGCTGAGTGTGCCCTGGGCTCCTGCTAATCAGGTACCCAGGGCCTATGTTCCTTCCCTAAAATTGCATTGAAGCCTAAACCCAATTGGCATCTCTGGCCACAGGTCAGCCCCTGGTAAATGGTGCCACAGGTACCCAGGGCTCTTTGACCAGAGAAGGCCTCTAAGGGCTGCAGCACTTATTGTGCCACCCTTAGAGGTCCTGTACCACTACACTCTCACACTGCCTTTGCAGGCTGCGTGTTTTGGTGCAGAACAAAGTGAAGAGTCGACCTGGCACACATCCCTGTGTACAGAAACAATTGCAGCGACCTAGCGCTCTATTTCCAATCGCACAGCCATCCAAAGTATATCACAAACTCTTGTTCAAAAGTCAATGTTTTATTCCATGATGTCTTTGATTCAACAAGCTTTACTTTGCTGTTCACGATAAAACTGACAATAGTCCCAATTTTTTCAAATCCCTGTGTGCCATGCCTACAACCCACTGCCCTGACCTAGATCAGCCACCCCTCCAGCTGGGTGCACTATGCCAGTGGTGAGGGTACAGGTGCATGAGCCCTGTACCCCTACAGTGCCCAAGTCCATTCTTGGGCATTGTAAGTGCAGTGCTGCCATTAAGAGTATATGGTGCTGGGAGTTTCTCATTATTAACTCCACAACACCATAATGGCTACACTGAAAACCGGGAAGTTTGGTATCAAACTTCTCAGCACAGTAAACCCACACTGATGCCAGTGTGGGATTTACTGTAAAATGCACGACAGAGGGCATCTTAGAGATGCCCCCTGAAACTCGACCAACTTCTAGTGTCCCGACTGAGTGGCTGCTTAGGCTGCCATCAACAGACATGTTTCTGGACCCCTGGGTCGAGAGCCTGCTGCTCTCGGGGGGGGGGGGGGGCCTGAAACAATGTACATCCTGGGACAAGGTGCCAAGCCTCCTCCTGCAGGATGGGCAGGGTTCACGAAGTGGAAGCTTCAAAGGCATGCGCCTTTGTGAGCCTCCCCAGACCACTTGCTGCTTTCAGTAACTGGTCCCCACTGGTTCTACCGCCCCTTTGGGCGGGAAAACCGGCGGGAAAAACAAGTGAGGGAGAGAGGTGTGCCCATCTCTGCCAACTCCACCCCTCAGGTGGGGGAGGCGAGGTGAAGCACAACTCCGAGTCCCCGCCACCTTGAGGATGGGGGGACCCAACCAACCAGGGACAGGCTCCTTCCCCCCCTCCCACTGGAGGGTGGCACCATTAACCCCCCCCCATGGACCCATTGGTCCCTGCCCTCTACCTACCTGTAACGCCCCTAAATCTAGTATTTAGGGGGCACCCTGAACCTTGCTTCCTCAGATCCAGCCAAGAAACAAGAAGGCCCGAACAACCGTGCAGCAGCTAACAAGAGGAAGACGCCCACTGACTTGGCCCCAGCCCTACCGGCCTGTCTCCCCCTCGAACCTGCTCCTGCGAAATCCTGGTGTCCTGCAGCCAGCAACCTCAAAAACCCTGGAGGACCTGCCTGCCTTCACTTCCAAAGACTGCTTCTCCCGTGAACACCGGATTTGCTCAACTGCAACCTCTGGCAGCAGCCGGAGACCGCAAATCTTCACCCGCCGTCCACGGCCCGAGCTCGAGTGGGCAAACGCCACAAGGAGGTCACCCCGGCGATCCTGAACCGAGAACCGGCGACCCCTGACCTGCCTCCAGCCGACGCCTGCAATTCGAAATCCAGAAGGCCTCCCTAACCGCGACCCGGAGCTGGTAAGAAGATCCGTGCCCAAAAGGCACCCCTGCACCCGACGCACCACGGCCTTGTGTGCCCACACCGACGGTGCCTAACCAACCCCTAACTTCCCAACTTACCTCTCGAAGTGGTGGTCGCACCCAGAAGTCCTTAGTCTCCCTGCCTGCAGGGCTTTTGCTAACCGGAGGCTCTCCATTGGAAACAACAGGGCTTCCGACGTCGAAACAGCACCCTGCACCCGGCCGCCCTAGTGCCGCTAAGGGTGCACCCTTGGTGCTAATCTGTTTCCCCATTTGCCCTGAGCTAAAGTCCAGGAGCTTTGCTCCCACAACCCAGTGGCCTGCTTGCCAGCAGCCACCAACCGGAGACCCCCTATCCTCCATAGGATAACATTGGGCCTCAACACTCTGCACCCGGCCGTCCTAGTGCCGCTCAGGGTGCAACAACAGTGCATCACTGACCCTGAGGGACCCCTGAGTCTAACCCCAGAACCTTAACTCCCACAGTCGATAACTTACCTTTGAACCGATAACCTACTTTTCCTCCATAGGATAACATTGACAATTTTTCTTCCAAAAAGTGTGGAGTTTTGAAATCTAAAAATATTCTTTAAAAATTGCACGAATAACCAAAACGTATTTACTTACCTGTTTGCAGGAAATGTCCCAGTGCTGAATCCAGGTATCCAGCACCGAGTAAGAAAAGTAACGTAAAAAGTAACTTACTTGTAATTTACTGAAAAAGCCTATTCATTCCAATGTACTGTATTTGCTAAGTATTGCAATCTACTGCATCCCCTGTAAATCAAACAAAGTACAATTCCTATTGCATTTTCAAACTGTTCGACATTCAGCAACTTATTACTGTAAAGTATTTAATGCTTACCTGTGCCAGGCTTGCTTGGTTCTAAAATAAAATAACAGTATATTTTTTATGCAAAAACAATTGGTCTAGAGTTCAGTCTTTGAGTGTGTGAATTCATTTGCTGATTGAGGGTGTACATCAAATGCTTAACACTGTCCTCTGATACTGCCTTACTGCTCGACCACTCTACCACAAATAGAGAGTAAGGTTCTATCTAACCTTAACCTCTGCCTACCTCTGGGGTCACCTGGACTCTATACACACTATACCTCATTTTGGTGTAGTATATATAGAGCCAGTTTCCTACAACCCCTCTTGCCTCTTTCTGCACCCCTTTTCCTGCACCTCTCTTGCCTCTTTCTGCACCCCTGTTCCCTCTTTCTGCACCTTTCCTGTCTGCTGCTGCACCCCTCTTGCCTCTTTCTATACCTCTGTTGCTTCTTTCTGCACTTAACTTGCCTCTTTCTGCACCCTTCACGCCTCTTTCAGCACCTCTGTTGCTTCTTTCTGCACCCCTCCTGCCTCTTTCTGTACCCCTCCTGCCTCTTTCTGTACCCCTCCTGCCTCTTTCTGTACCCCTCCTGCCTCTTTCTGTACCCCTCTTGCCTCTTTTTGCACCTCTGTTGGTTCTTTCTGCACTGCTTTTGCTTCTTTCTGCACCTCTTTTGCAAATTTCTGCATCCCTATTTCTCCACCTCTTGCTTCTTTCTGTACCCCGCTTGCCTCTTCTGCACCTCTGTTGCTTCTTTCTGCACTGCTCTTGCTTCTTTCTACACCGCTCTTGCCTCTTTCTGCACCCATCTTGCCCATTCTGCACCCCTGTTCCCTCTTTCTGCACCTCTTTTGTCTGTTTCTGCAACTCTCTTGCGTCTTTGTGCAGTTCTCTTGCCTCTGTCTGCACCCATCTCGCCTCTGTCTGCACCCATCTCGCCTCTGTCTGCACCCATCTCGCCTCTGTCTGCACCCATCTCGTGCATCTCTCTTGCCTCTTTCTGCACTTCTTTCGCTTTTTTCTGCACCTCTTGCTTTTTTTCTGCACCCCTCTTGCCTCTTTCTGCACCCCTCTTGCCTCTTTCTGCACCCCTCTTGCCTCTTTCTGCACCCCTCTTGCTTCTACCTTTTTATACACAAATTTACAGAGTATGCTGTTTGAAACACAGGTATTCAAGTATTTGTATGTTTATTTTTATGTAGCGTGTCACTAGGTAAAAGCAGACACACACCCATGCATACCTTCACAAACTTGGTCAGACTTACAACAGTGATATGCTTAGGATTGCTGTTTTATGTTTGGTAGGCCTAACATTCTGAGCAGTTGAATATTGAACCTTCAAGAGAAAAGTGAGGTTTAAGACATCTTGGGAGGCGGATTAGTGATTAGGCTACTTGGTATGAGTCTGTTGTAAGGTACAGTCAAAGTAGGCCTCTTTCTGCGCCTCTGTTGGTTCTTTCTGCACATCTCTTGCTTCTTTCTGCGCATTTCTTCCTCTTTCTGCACATGTCCTACCTATGTAGGCATAGTTAGAAATTAGCATTTAAAAAACCTTAGAAATTCACTGAAAAAACCAGAGGTTTCAAGGAAGTTATAGTTGGGGATTAGCATCTAAAAAAACTCAGAAATTCACTGAAAAAAACCGCAGGTTTCAGGGACGTTATAGTTAGAAATTTTCATTTTAAAAAAACCTTTGAAATTCACTGAAAAACCATAGGTTTCAGGGACGTTATAGTTCAAAATTAGCATTTAAAAAACCTTTGAAATTCACTGAAAAAACCATAGGTTTCAGGGACGTTATCGTTAGAAATTAGCATTTAAAAAACCTTTGAAATTCACTGAAAAAACCATATGTTTCAGGGACGTTATAGTTAGAAATTAGCATTTAAAAAACCTTAGAAATTCACTGAAAAAAACTCAGGTTTCAGGGACGTTATAGTTAGTTGGACATTTCTCTCGTACAAAACCAGAGAAATTCGGCCGTTATAGTTAGTTGAGCTAACTATAACTTCCTACACTTGTTTATTTAGATCGAACTTTATTTGAATAAAATCAGTGTGACGATTTTGAATTGCAAAATGTGATGCAGGACAGTCCTTGTGATGTTGCTACTGACCTTTGGCAGCATGGATCATTTAATTGATGGGTAGGAGGCCTGTCCCAAAATGATTGAATATTGTGCATGAGAGAATCTCTCTTGCTTGGGTTAGTATACTACTCGTGATTAAGTTCTGTTTCTATGCTGCCATTTGATGTTTCACTGATTTTCCTCTGCACTTCATAGATAAGTGATAAATTACATTTTTATGTAACATTTCCTTTATTTTCAGTGCCTGAAAACCTACACTTGTCACAAGAACGAAAAATATTGCATATTTGCTAACTTCTCTGTAACTGGCGGCAAGGTATGTTGTGATGGAGCTGGACATCCTTTTTTCATACTTTTTCATATTGTTTTCTTATATGCCTTCCATAAGGTTAGGGAAGCATTGGAACATGAGAACACTGTCTATGCCTAGGCGCAGGAATAGACCTGCTCAGCAAAATGAGAACTTGTGCTGATGAAAAAAATCAGCACAACCTGTCCTCTGAAATCTTAAAAAGCAAGTGGCTGCAGCATAGTACAGGGTTGAATGTGGAAAGGAGATTGACTGGAAATAATCCACTTTGCTTCAATTCAACAGCATAACTTGCCATTGATCCTGTAAATTAAAATTAAGACAAATCCAGTCATAGTCTGTCCTTAATTGGCCAGGAGCTAAATGAAACTGAGGTGCTGCTAAGGCTTTTTTTCCTGTGTACTATTTTAATGTGCACTGCGACTGTATTGGAGTACCATGGACTGATAGAGAAAAGCATGCACTGTATGAAAGATCAGCACTGGGAACTTTAGTTACAGGTAAGTCACTTTTCTTTTTATGCGTTGTTCATACTCTGTGCTCATAATAGATTGCAGGTCTCCTGTAGCCTGCATATATATTTGTGTCTGGGCATAAGGTTGAACAGTGTGGCATTAGCTGTTATTAGTGTAGGGAGAGGAGCCTCTTTTGTTTTCTTTTGCCCTACTTCAGCATAAGTAGCTCCCTATACGTATTAGTCATGGTATATTGAAAATGCAAGCTCCTAGTCTGCAAAGAAAAATATAAATCTAGTAGCTCATAATATTGACATTAATTTTAATTTCCAATTTGCATACATACTGAAATCCTAGATTAAAAAAATTAAAATATACCCAAATATTTCCAAACAGGGTTCAAATTTGAGACAACTCCTGCGAAGTTCCTCTCATAAATTATGTTCTGTTAGACATGCTTCACGCGCCAAACAAATATAAGAATAACCTGCACTTTCATAGAAACCACCAGGACCAAAAAGTGATCCTAGGAAACGAGACCTTCAGCATGTTTTTTAATTTAGATGCTTTTTGCATCCAGCCAAAGCAACCTTGCACTGTAATTGTAAATGCAGTAAAACACATTTAGCATTTCATTAGTTCAGGGTATGTTACCTTCTCCTGGAATTATGTCTCTATTCAGTTCCCAGGAAGCCAATCCAATACGCAACTGTGGAGAAGCTAGGGACAGTCTCGCTCTCCTGCTCTCTCTCCCTTCTCTCCCCTCTCTCTGGTCTGGTCGTACCCATCTTTACCCCAAGAGGTCTCTTATTCCAGATCCAACTGCTCGTCAACTTGAACTGCCAAATCCTCACTTGCTCTTCTAATTAGCCTCTTTTGACTGTCTGTGGAGTTACTTCCATCCCTCCATTGATAAGTTGAAATAGGGACTTCATCCACCTGACGTGGTTCCTCACTTCACAAATAAACCTGTAAAGTGGGTCTTTATTCATACAGACTAGCCTACTTCTGATATTTACGATTGTGCCTTCTGGCATCTTTGTCTTTGATCCCTCAGGATGAAGAGTTAGCCTTTCTGGAAATTTCCAACACAAGCACCTGAAGGCCATCGGCTTGACACACTTGCCGTTAATTTCTTGTACTCAAGTCCCAATTTCTTGTATTTTCTAAATACACTGGGAACTTGTGCTTTCAGATTTTGCAGCTGTTGAAAACCATATGCTCAGTTTTTTGTTGGCTACAGCAGTATCAAATATCTAAGGCCTAATCAGCTCGGCTAAATGCGGAGACTTCAGGTTGGAATATTTGATTTTGCACCTTGTGATTCTAGGTATTGGGCCTACTAATGTTTACTCACTTTACATTCTAGGAATACATCTCACCATGTGCTCATTTGAATGGTAATATATTCCTTCTGCATGGCAGTGTTATAATGTGCACACTCATTCTTTCTCTGCACTGAAACATTTTTGGCTAGATCGCACCTTTCCTACTTGAACACACATTGTAGGTTACAGATATACATATGAAAGGTAGAGTCCTTCAAACTAAAAAGTAAACCGGCTAGTCTCACTTTTCTAGGCCTATGTTGAACATCCACTACTACCCAGTAATAAACTACTTTTCATTTCTACTTAACATAATTTGAAAGTCTTCACAGACGTTGCATATTGAATCAAATTCATGACAGACATTATAGACATCCAGGCAGTTTGCACCATACCAACAAAAGAAACTTTGACACAAAATGAGAGGTCCCTGCACAGCAGTTTACAATTGACCGGTCTCTACATTGAAAATAGCATGCCTATGAAATTTTGATAATTATTACTGTATCGAAAAAGAATTCAAAATCGGAGGGCAAATTGATGTAAGAGCCTATTTTGATTAGGTGAATTGGGGCCTACATGTGCAGTGGCTGTGATGGTGCTTAATTAGAGTGCAGGTGAAAGTTGTGTTATGTACATAGGGGGCTTGGCGCAGACCCTGCATTATACTCTTGCTGCACCTTGTTGGAGCCTGAGCCCCTTAGTAGTGAAATTAATGTGGCACAATAACTTATTTGAATCAGCTATACTAATATACACACATTTTGATGAATACCTATAATCGCATATTCACCACCTTTAGAATACCCTCGGGTTGCAGACTGGATATGGAAATTTTCTCAACAGAGCTCCTGTATGCTACTTGGTGGCACCATGTTGCTCCCCGCTGGCATTGTTCCATTCCAGAAGTGACGGAGCAGAGCCATATATAAGCACCACACCTACATGCTGATTTGAGTTATTTTCTTTCTGCACATTTGAATGTGGTTCTAAAGCTCCCCTCCTTCCCAATTGGTGATGATTTTCTAGTTCTAATCCAGAGTGCAAGCTAACGATGTGTGAAGGAAGCTGGCTCTGTATATACTATACCAAAAAGAGGTATAGTGTGCACAGAGTCCAGGGCGTTCTAAAAGGTTTAGAAGAGGATAAAGTAGATAATACCTTACTCTCAATTTAGTGGTAGCTGGGTAGTTTGGCTTGTCAGATGGTAGTTTGAATCCATTTGGTGTACATACTCATACAAGGCAGGAACACACACTCAATGACTAACTCCAGGCCAATGTTTGTAAAAATATTACTTTAGTTACTTTTATGAACCAAGTAGACTTTTCAATTATGCATTACGTTCGTTACTACTGGCAAAAGGTTTGTGTAGCATCAAGCAATACTTTCCATGTGCATAAAACACTTTTCAATGTAGAAAAATCTACTTCGTATTCAGGATCTACACTTAGTACAATACAGCGAGAGACCAATGCAACCCTATCGTATTATATTTGCATTCGTATATCGCTTACTACCCCTGATGAGGCGTCGAAGCGCTTTTTCGGCGAGTAGCACACTACTCCGGGACCCATAGATTATTATTGTTGAATTAGTATAGTGAAACATGCAAGTACATTTTTAAGTGGTGGATAGGTTAGTCAGTTATTTGGATTCAGAAGGATAGAAGAGGAAAAAAGGTTTGTATTTATATAGCGCTTGTTACCCCTGATGGGGTGTTGAAGCACGCTACTCCGGAAACCCATAAAGGAGGGTTTGGTCAACACTGAGCTCGGGTCGGACCTAGGTAGGTACTGCACCACCACCGTCACTGGGGCGGCCGGGTGCAGAGGTCATTGGGCTCAATGTTATCCTATGGAGGCTGGGGGAACCTTGAAGAGGCACCAGTTGCAAGTAAGTACCTGCGGTTCAGGGACACAGGCCCTGGGGGTTGAGGTCCGCACTCAAGGGGCCACCAAATAGTACTGAGACTGCACCACCAGCAGCACAGGGGTGGCCGGGTGCAGAGAGCAAAGGAGGCGTCTGGTGCCCTGTAGAAACCAATGGAGATCCTCGGTTGGAGAAGATGGCTGCAGGCTCGGTTCAGAAGTCGGGTTGAAGGAATCCAACGACTGGAGAGGAGTTGGATAGTGGGGAGATGCCGGGAGACCATCGGTTGGGCACTCCTAGGTCTGGGGGCTGCAGGTGCAGGGGTGTCTTTAGGCGTTGAGTTTCTCTCACCGGATCCGGTCGGGGGTACCCTTCAGGATGAGGCTGCAGGCATCGTGTGAAGGAAAAAAGTGATTGCATTCTACAAGTGGATGAACTGCCAGTGTGATTATACTGAGCAATCTTCCCATCTCAGAATTGCATAGCATCCACTTGACAATTAACCCACATCTTTGTGGACACTGCCTGGATTTAGAATCCACAGCATGTAGCAGGTGGGTCAGACTTTGTGCAGTCTGTTTAATTTAGTGATACTTTTCTTGACTGGGTCATTGAAGATCCTGTGATGCAGAAGGTAAATCTCATTACTTGTGCTCTTACTGGCAGGAGGACAGGTTGTTTATCACTTAAGCAAGATTCATGCATTGGAAGCACTAACTAACCTTTCCTTGGATACCTGCTGCTGAGAGGAATAAGAGGTGTTCCAAATAAAAATGTGACTCTGTACCAGTGCGTCAAAAAATGAGGGTTTTGAATGTTTTTGTAGTAACAAACCTATGATATTGTTACGCTTTTCTTTTGTTGACCTGGGCTGATTATTTGAGTTTGTCGTAGTCTTTTAATTTGTACAGTGCATTGTGAGTTTCTTTCATTTGTCTATATAAGCTAAGCTTGTTTTAATATGTAGTATTTCTTTCCTCACATCTCTCCACAGTGGATTGTTTCTGGTTCAGAAGACAACTTGGTTTACATCTGGAACCTCCAGACTAAGGAAATTGTACAGAAGCTACAGGGGCATACAGGTAAGCACTTGGTGTTGAACCATGTACTAATTCTTATGGTATGTAGTAGACCTATGTAGGAAAGTGCCGGACCCTTTTTCATATGGTCACCCCCATGTGTTTCCTGGTACATAATGTGATTTCTACTGCAAGTGTACTGGGTTCCTGCTAATCAGGTCCCCAGTGCCAGATCTCATTCCCCAAAACTATACAATTGTTTCCCCATTTGGCAATACCTTTAGCACCTCTAAGTCCCTAGTAAATGGTACCTCTGGTACCTAGCGCCTGAGGTACTAAAGAGGGTCCCCCCTAGGACTGCAGAACCAATTGTGCCACCCTAAAGGACCCCTCACCAAACGCATGCAAGACTGCCACTGCAGGCTGCGTGTTTTGGTGCAGACAAAAGAGAAAACTCGACATGACACATCCCTGTGTGCCCTGTCCCCTAACACTGCATGTAGTGTTTGTAAGTCACCCCACAGCAGGCCTTACAACACTTAGGCAAGGTGCTTAATATTACATGTGAGGGCTATCCTTTGCATGAGCAGATATGCCCCTGTGCTGGTCAGTTCCATTACTGCCAGTGCAAATGAACAGGTAAGCCCTTTTAGAACATGTGCTGGACACTAGTGAAAACGAGTCCCTCAACTACATGATGGCTTCACTGAAAATAGGGATGTTTCGTATCAAACATCTCATATTAATAAACCCACACTGATTCCAGTGTTTGCTTTATTAATACATGCACCCAGAGGGCACCTTAGAGGTGCCCCATGAAAACCTACCAGCCTCTGGTGTGTTGGCTGACTGGTTTCTGCCAGACTGCCACCCAAGACAGATTTCTCACCTTCCAGGGTGAAGGCCTTTGCTCTCAGGAGGTCAGAAACAAATCCTGCATGTGAAGAGGGTGTTCACACCCCCTCCCTCAGGATGACCTACTAGACCTCCTAGCCCTGCAAGCTTCATATAAGCTGCCGCCTTTGAAATGCGAATCTGACTCCCCTCACAGGAGAGGAGGCTGAACCACCCCACCCCTTTGGCACATTTACAGGCAGGACATTTAGCTGGTCGAGTAGGTGTGCCCACCCCCAAGCTATTACCACCGCAAGGTGGCCAAACCTGATGTGGGTACAACTTTTCAGAAATGGCCATCTTTGTGTTGGCACACTTAAGAACTGGGTCAGGGTTATGCACTCTTCCCACAGAAAGTGGTCATATAGGGGACTTAGTGACCCCAGGGGGTCAGTAGCTCATTGGCTACCTCCTTACACTCCCCTAATGGCCCTAAATTCAGTATTTAGGGGAGTCACTGGCACCAGAAAATCAGATCCTGCCGACCTGAAAGACAACGTGTGTAATGAGTTGCACAGCAAGAACTGACTTGGTGCCAACCCTGCTGGCCTGCCTGCTGACTTCTACAGTTGCACCAAAAGACGAGTTGTCCTGCAGCTGCTGAGTCCCCAAAGCCCGGTAGACCTGCCAGCACTTCACCCAGGAACTAAGACCTCCCGAGAAGTAGCTGACCTGCTTCCCTGCATCCTGCAGGCATCTAAAGACACCTGAGAGGACTTTGTGACCGCAGAAGTCCGACGCCAGAAGACACCACTGCACCCATTGCTCCAAGCTCCAATGGTGTCATTGTGGTCCCCCCACCCCTCCAGTTATGGAGTGCACGCAGGCCCCCTCTAGAGCGACTGCTCCCAGTAAGAGAAGCCAGACGCCTAAGGACACCTCTGCACCAGTCACCCCTGGGCAGTGGAGAAGAGGACCAAAGGTGTCACTATATCCCTGAGCATCGTGAGACCGGAGCCCCCCTGTTGGTTCAGCCCGACTGGCTTCCCTGTCCAAGCCTGCAGCCTCTTTACATGAATACTGATCTCCATAGAGTAACATTGGGTACCCGGCTCGGTTTTGAACCCCTGCACCCAGCCGCCCTAGTGCCGCTGGTGGTGTTCTGCTGGTGCTGTCTTGGACCTTGCCCACCACTCACCTTAACTCCTGGAGACTGGTCCCGTAAGTCGCTGTACTGTACCTGAATGCTGCATTTGCATTTTCTGCCGTAGGATAACATTACAGCTTCTAAAGTGTTGACTTTTTGAACCCAGAGAATTTCTATTTGTAGGAAAGTGGGTTTCTGTTGCAGTAACCCCCCACCCCACTTTTTGCCCGACTACTGATGCACTTTGACTGGATGTACCCTGGGTCCCTGCCAATCAGGTTCCCAGGGCCTGTGTTCTTTCCCCAAAACTAACCCAATTGGCATCTCTGGCCACAGGTCAGCCCCTGAAAATGGTACTACAGGTACCCAGGGCACTGTGACCAGGGAAGACCTCTAAGGGCTGCAGCACTTATTGTGCCACCCTTAGAGGCCCTGTACCTTTACACACACACACTGCCTTTGTTCTGCACCAAAACACGCAGCCTGCAAAGTGAAGAGTCGACATGGCACACATCCCTGTGTGCCATGCCTACAACCCACTGCCCTGGCATAGATCAGTCACCCCTCTAGCTGGGTGCACAACACCAGTGGTGAGGGTACAGGTGCATGAGCCCTGTACCCCTACAGTGTCTAAGGCCATTCTTAGACATTGTAAGTGCAGTGCTGCCATTAAGAGTATATGGTGCTGGAAGTTTGTCATTACGAACTCCACAGCACCATAATGGCTACACTGAACACTGAGAAGTTTGGTATCAAACTTCTCCGCACATTAAACCCACACTGAGGCCAGTGTGGGATTTAATGAAAAATGCACACAGAGAGCATCTTAGAGATGCCCCCTGAAAACTAACCCACCACTAGTGTCCAGGCTGAGTGGCTGCTTTCAGCTGCCACCACCAGACATGTTTCTGGACCCCTGGGTAGAGAGCCTGCTGCTCTCTGGGGCCTGAAACAATGCACATCCTGGGAAGAGGTGCCAAGCCTCCTCCCCCAGGATGGGCAGGGTTCACGAAGGGGAAGCTTCAAAGGCTTGCTGCCTTTGTGAGCTTCCCCAGGCCACTTGCTGCTTTCAGCAACTGGTCCCCACTGGTTCTGACCCCCACTTTGGGCAGGAGAACCGGCGGGAAAAACAAGTGAGTAAGAGAGGTGTGCTCACCTCTGCCAACTCCACCCCACAGATGGGGGGGGGGGGGGACTCAGCCAACCAGGGACAGGCTCATGCCCCCCTCCCACTGGAGGGTGGCATAATAGGGGGTGTACCCACCTCAGGGAAGGAACCCATTGGTCCCTGCCTTTTACCTGCCTGTAACGCCCCTAAATCTAGTATTTAGGGGCACCCCTGGACCTTGCTTCCTCAGACAAGAACCTGCAACAAGAAAAGGACCGAACAGCTGTGCCGAAGCTAACAGGAGGAAGACGCCCACTGACTTGGCCCCAGCCCTACCGGCCTGTCTCCACCTCGAACCTGCTCCTGCGAAATCCCGGTGTGTCCTGCAGCCAGCAACCTTGAAAACCCCGGAGGACCTTCCTGCCTTCAAGCACAAAGACTTTGTCTCCTGTGAACACCGGATTTGTTCATCTGCAACCTCTGGCTCCGGCCGGACACCGCGGATCCGCCCCACTCTGCACCCGCCATCCACGGCCCGAGCTCGAGTGGGAAAACACCACGAGAAGGTCCCACCGGCGATCCTGACCCGAGATCCGGCGACTCCTGACCTGCCTCCAGCCGACGCCTGCAGCCTAAATCCAGAAGGTCCCCCTAACCGTGACTAGGAGCTGGTAAGAAGATCCGACCCCAAAAAACACACCACTGCACCTGACGCCCCACGACCTTGTGTGCCCAAACCGACGGTGCCTAACCAACCTCTAACTTCCCAACTTACCTCTCGAAGTGGTAGTCTCACCCAGAAGACCTTCGTCCCCAAGCCTGCAGTGCCTTTGCAAACTGGAGGTTCCCCATTGAAAACAGGGCGCCCGACGTCGAAACAGCACCCGGCTGCCCTAGTGCCGCTGAGGGTGCACCTTTGGTGCTAATTTGTTTCCCCATTCAGCCTGAGCTAAAGTCCAGGAGCTTTGCTCCCACAACCCAGTGGCCTGAATGCCAGCAGCCACCAACCGTAGGCCCCCCTATCCCCCATTGGATAACATTGGGCCTCAACACTCTGCACCCGGCCGCCCTAGTGCCGCTGAGGGTGTAACGAGAGTGCATCCTTGACCCTGGGGGAACCCTTGTTCTAACCCCAGAAGCTCAACTCAAAAGACCGATTACTTGCCTGGTAACCGTTAACTACATTTCTCTCCATAGGAACCTATTGACTGTTTTTCTTTGAAAAATTTCCAAGTGTGGAGTTGATTTGTATGGGAACCTGAAAAATAACAATTGTACAAAACTGATTTTACTTACCTTTTCTCTAGGAAATGTCCCAGTGTGATATCTAGGCATATCACACGGAGTAGAAAAAGTAATCTCAAAAGTAACGTAAAAGTAACTTGCCTGTAATTCTTATTGCAAAATCGATACAAAGTATATGTACAGCATTTCACAGTATTGCATTACCAGAAATTCAAACTATAACCATTTCAAAGTACATTTACAACTGCATTTCAAACTGTATATTTACTGCAAAGTATTTATCAACTTACCTGTGCCAGGCTTGCTTGGTTCTAGGAAATAAAATAGCTAAAAGAATATTTTTATACAAAACCATTTGGTCTGAAGTTCAGTCTTTAAGTGTGTGAAATCATTTGCTGATTGAGAGGATACAACAAATGCTTAACACTGTCCTCTGATACTGCCTTACTGCTCGACCACACTACCACAAATGGAGAGTGAGGTGCTATCTAACTTTACCTCTGCCTACCTTTGGGGATCCACTGGACACTGTGCACACTATACCTCACTTTGGTATAGTATATACAGAGCCAGCTTCCTACACTATTGAAAAACGTACTTACCTGAATTAATTGCTGTAGGAAGCTGGGTTGCAGTAACCCCCCCACTTTTTGCCAGACTACTGATGAACTTTGACTTGATGTGCCTTGGGTCCCTGCCAATCAGGTTCCCAGGGCCTGAGTTCTTTCCCAAAACTGTACCTTGTACCCTCAATTGGCACCTCTCTGGCCACATGTCAGTCCCTTGTAAAAGGTACCATGGGTACCAAGGGCACACTGTGGCCAGGGAAGGCCTCGAAGGGCTGCAGCACTTGTTGTGCCACCCTTAGAGGCCCTGTACCTTTACACACACACACTGCCATTGCAGGCTGCGTGTTTTGGTGCAGAACAAAGTGAAGAGTCGACATGGCACACATCCCTCTGTGCCATGCCTACAACCCACTGCCCTGGCATAGGTCAGCCACCCCTCTAGCTGGGTGCACTATACCAGGGGTGAGGGTACAGGTGCATGAGCCCTGTACCCCTACAGTGTTTAGACCAATCCTTAGACATTATAAGTGCAGTAATGCCATTAAGAGTATATGGTGCTGGGGGGTTGTCATTACGAACTTCACAGCACCATAATGGCTTTACTGAAAACTGGGAAGTTTGGTATTAAACTTATCAGCACATTAAACCCACACTGATGCCAATGTTGCATTTAATGAAAAATGCACTCGGAGGGCATCTTGGAGATGCCCCCTGAAAAACGACCAGCTTCTGGTGGGTTCCCTGACTGGTACACACCAGCCTGCCACCAGTAGACGTTTCTGGACCCCTGGGGAGGGAGCCTTCGCTCCCTGAGCCCAGAAACAAAGCCTTTCCTGGGAGGAAGTGGTCACACATCCCCCAGGCCAGGAAGAGCCATCTGTGGCAGGGGAGCTTCAAAGGCCTTGCCACCTTCTTAATGCGACCCCCCCAGCCTCTCCTGCTATCAGAAGCAGGTCCCCTTCCTGTATCCCCTCTTTTTCAGCGGGAAGGCAGGCGGGAAAAATTAGCCAGCCCAGACGGTGTGCCCACCTCTGCCAACCCCACCCCCTCAGGTGGGGGAGGCGAGGTGTAGCCCACTCCTAAGTGCCTGCCATCTTGCAGATGGCAGGCACTCCCCAATCAGGATTAGGGCTTGTGCCCACTCCCCCATATGGGGTGAGCACACCAAGGGTGTAGTCACCCTAAGGTCAGTAGCCCATTGGCTACTGACCTCGAGAACCAAGAAGACAGATTCCCGCAACCTACGAAGAAGTTGGACGAAAGAAGACGCCCAGCAGAGGAGACTGTAGAGAAGAACTGACTTGGCCCCAGCCCAACCGGCCCGTCTGCAGTTTCCAGAGATCCTGTGCCAAAAGTCGCCTTCTCCTGCAGCCAGCGACCTCCAGAACCCTGGGAGGGCTGACAGCCTTCAACAAAGACCAGATCTCCTGTGAACAGCAGCTCTGTTCAAAAGAAACTCCCAAGACAGATTCTGAGCCTGCTGTGACAAAGAAACCCGACGCCTGGAACCACCACTGCACCCGTTGCCTACGGCCCGTGTTCGAGTGGCCGACCGGTCCCAGCGAGGTGCTCCAGAGTCCGAGTCAACCGTGGGTTGACCCCTCCAGGACTCCCCGACGTCGCCTGCAGCCTCTGCACGGAGACCCACCCAACCGCAAGTGGCCCGGTATGGTGAAATCCGACCTCAAAAGATACCCCTGCATCCAGCCGCCCTGCGCCCCGGAGAAAAGAACCCGAGGTGCACCTATGTTCCAGAGCCCTCCAACTTACCTGCCCAGCTGTTGGTTCCTTCCGGAGGTCTTCCTGGACCGAGCCTGCAGCCAAAATCCAAAACCGGCAACTCCCAATGAAAACAGCACCCTTCACCCGGCCGCCCCTGTGCCGTTGTGTGTGCCCTTTGTGTGCTAACTCGGATCCCCCTTTGCCCCGAGCCTAACACCTGGAGCTTTGCTCCCACAACCTTGTGGCCTGCTCATGAGCAGCCACCAACCGGAGGCCCCCTATCCCCCATTGGATAATATTGGGCCTCAACACTCTGCACCCGTCTGCCCTAGTGCTGCTGCGGGTGCTTGAAGAGTGCATCCTTGACCCTGGGGGAAATCTGGTGCTAACCCCAGAATACCAACTCCCACAAACTTGTACTTACCTGCAAACCGTTCACTTCATTTTTCTCCATAGGAATACATTGACTGTTTTTCCTTGAAAATTGTTCGAAGTGTGAAGTTGGTTTGTATGAGACACTGAAAAACTGCAAAAGTACAAAAACTGATCTACTTACCTTTTCTCTTGGAAATGTCCCAGTGTGATATCTAGGCATATCACACTGAGTAGAAAAAGTAATCTAAAAAGTAACGTACATAGTCATCTGTAAATTAACTGAAAAGTAATTTCGAAACATTGATTTACCTGTAATTCAATCAACTGCATTTGAACCTGCATTCAACTGTAAAACATTGCATAAGATTTTGCAAAGCATTTATTTCACTTACCTGCACCAGGCTTGGCTTGGTTCTAGAAATAAAATTACTTAATATTTTTGTTAAAAACAAATTGATCTGAGTTCAGTCTTTGAGTGTGAGACATCATTTGCTGCCCGAGTGTGTACAACAAATGCTTAACACTACCCTATGATAAAGCCTTAATGCTCACCCACATTACCACAAATAGAGAGTAAGGTGCTATCTATTTTACCTCTGCCAACCTTTGGGGTTCCACTGGACTCTGCACACCTCATTTTGGTATAGTATATACAGAGCTAGCTTCCTACAATTGCTTCTGGTGTCTAAACCGATATAAAGATACGATGTATTTTTATAAATTTGTGTGGCTCTCCTTATCGAGTTGTGTGTCATTTATTGACTATTGTGTGTCTTTGCAGATGTCTTGCACTCCTCTATGATAATCCTAAGGCTGCGCGACCACACTACCCCTTAGAAGAGCAAGCCCCTCCCTGTCCACTTATAAGGGAACCCCTGGACTCTTTATATAATATATGAAAATTAGATATATTGTGTAAAGAGCTAGCTTCCTACAACCCACATAGAATCAAATAAATTAATGAGGGGCACTTAATTAAATGAACATGCATGTGTGCTGTTGGTGTTCATGCGATGTTTAATGCTGTTGCGTTACTAGCTTTACTGTTTTGCTGGACAGTTTGTATACTTTCGGATATGGGCAGTGCAAACTTGAGGAAAACATTTTGTCTGCAGATATTTTAGCAGCACCTCCAGATTCTTTCTGCCACCATTTTTTTTATTATGGAATTGATGTGTGCCTTCAAGCAGCCAGGTCTGTTATGCTAATGCTCCTTCTCGCCATCTCCTTGTTAAGATGTACCTGTGGTCCCCTCCACCCTTCTTTTGAGTGTCTAGTTGGCTCAGGTTACAATCTCCTGTTTCTCCCTGTTTCTCGATTGCTGCCTGCCCTGTGATTTTCTTTCCTTATCCTTTTCTCCCTTCCTTTCTCCGCTCCCGTCCTTCGTTGCCGTTTCCTTTTTTACCTTCATTGTTTTACTCTGATTCTGTCAGTCTGTATTCCCATTTCACCTGGTGTAAGGAAGTGGGTTTCTGTTGCAGTAACCCCCCCCCACTTTTTGCCAGACCACTGATGCACTTTGACTTGATGTGCCCTGGGTCCCTGCCAATCCGGTTCCCAGGGCCTGTGTTCTTTCCCCAAAACTACCCAATTGGAATCTCTGGCCACAGGTCAGCCCCTGGTAAATGGTAACACAGGTACCCAGTGCATGTGACCAGGGAAGACCTCGAAGGGCTGCAGCACTTATTGTGCCACGAGGCCTGTACCTTTACACACACACACTGCCTTTGCAGGCTGCGTGTTTTGGTGCAGAACAAAGTGAAGAGTCGACATGGCACACACCTCTGTGGGCTATGCCTACAACCCACTGCCCTGGCATAGGTCAGTCAGCCCTCTAGCTGGGTGCACAACACCAGTGGTGAGGGTACAGGTGCATGAGCCCTGTACCCCTACAGTGTCTAAGTCCATTCTTAGACATTGTAAGTGCAGTAATGCCATAAAGAGTATATGGTGCTGGGAGTTTGTCATTACGAACTCCACAGCACCATAATGGCTGCACTGAAAACTGAGAAGTTTGGTATCAAACTTCTCAGCACATTAAACCCACACTGATGCCAGTGTGGGATCTAATGAAAAATGCACACAGAGGGCATCTTTGAGATGCCCCCTGAAAAACGACCAGCCTCTGGTGGGTTCCCTGACTGGTACACACCAGCCTGCCACCACGAGACATGTTTCTGGACCTCTAGGGTGGGAGCCTAGGCTCCCTGAGCCCAGAAACAAAGCCTTTCCTGGGCGGAGGTGCACACACCTCCCCAGGCCAGGAAGAGCCATCTGTGGCAGGGGAGCTTCAAAGGCCTGGCAGCCTTTGTAATGCGACCCCCCCCCCTGCCTCTCCTGCTATCAGGACCAGGCCCCCTTCCTGTCTCCCCTCCCTTTCGGCGGGAAGACAGGCGGGAAAAACTAGCCAGCCCAGGAGGTGTTCCCACCTCTGCCAACTCCACCCCTCAGGTGGGGGAGGCGAGGTGAAGCCCACTCTCCAGTGCTCGCCATCTTGCAGATGGCAGGCACTCCCCAATCAGGACTAGGGATTGTGCTCACTCCCCCACGTGGGGTGAGCACACCAAGGGTGTAGTCACCCTAAGGTCAGTAGCCCATTTGCTATTGTCCTCAAGATCCCTAAAACGCCCCCTAAATACATTATTTAGGGGGCAGCCCTGAACCAGGAAAGCAGATTCCCGAAACCTAAGAAGAACAAGCATTGGCATAGCCAATAGGTCTCGCCTTTGGAACCTTATAAGTATTTAGTTATGCAGTACAATATCCTTGGTGCAACAACATCAACTGTTGCATGGCTAAACACTTATAAGGTCCCAAAGGCGAGACCTATTGGCCATGCCAATGCTTGTTGTTGTAGTGTAGTTGTGTTAGACTTGCAGTGACCTTGAAGTACAGGACAATTTTATGTAGTCCGCTTGTGTATGTAAGGAGCCAATACAGAAGCGATCATTTCGATGCAGTGAAGAGGCT
Organism: Calotriton arnoldi; assembly: GCA_963921515.1. Lineage (NCBI taxonomy): Eukaryota > Metazoa > Chordata > Amphibia > Caudata > Salamandridae > Calotriton > Calotriton arnoldi. Next base: position 902,676 of record CAWUFW010003156.1, read on the forward strand.
GAATTATGTAGCGAAGACCAACCAATTGGAAAGCAGAGAAGGGAGGGCCGATATAAGGAGGACCAATAGGAAGTAGAACGGGAAGAATCGGCGAACACGCAGAGACTGGCGGTGTATTCTATTTACCAGAGCTCGTTTTAGTGATGAACGCTTCTCTAGATAAATATTAAGCATGTGACATTAAAGTATATGGACACGGGAGTCAGGGTGAGGAGGATTGGGGATACCCTTTTGGAAGGTGAGCGGGAATGTGGATAGCAGTAAAGAGAATAAGGATGGCAGAAGAGGACTAAAAATAGGGTAGAATGTTTTTTCCAATGGAAGATAAAATAGTATGCAACAGAAAGACAGGGAGTGGTGGGGACGATAATTGCGGAGACACAGGGAGTCTGAGCGAGATAGATGCAAGGAATAGATTATCAGAACGCGGAGAGACCAAGTCCAGTTAAATTGGGTAGCGTGCAGGGGTGTAGCTATCAGTGGTAGAACAGGTGCAGCGGCACCGGGTCCCCGAGGCTTATTGGGGCGCACTGAGGAAAAGAGGGGGGGGCATTTTCCTTGGTTGCACCAGGGCGCATGAAACCCTTGCTGCGACACGAGTTAAGGGCAAGGTCGGAATTAATGTGAGAGGAAGAGAGACAATGGTTGACGAGGGCCACGTGGAGGGAATGAGAGGAAGCGTTAGTAGGCTGATGGCAGAGAAGAGATGAGAGAAAACACAAAGGGAAAAGTAGCGAAATAGAAGACGAAAGGCCTTGCTGAGAAAGCAAGGGAAGAGGCAAGGAAGAAGTACAGAAAATGGTGGACACAGAGGCGAAAAGGCAGATATAGGCACTAGAAAGATACTGGTAGAGGGGGCAGCGAGAGGCGGCAAAGTATTAAAGGATAATCGGGGAAAACAACTGGGTAGGGTTACAATCACTTTTGAGTGAAGAAAATGAGGGAGTAAGCAAACCATCTGGCTGCGGAAGAGCTTAGAGAAACATGGGGCGAGCGAGAGAGCACGAGAAACCGGTGGGTGGAAGATCCCCTTTAAAGAGTATGGAAAAGAAGAAAGTAAATGACACTTCGGGATGAGTAAGAGAAACAGCAGGGGATAAGATCACCTTCGAGTAAGGAAAATGAAAGAATAAGCCAAACATCTGGGTAGGGAGGAGAAACGGCAGTGCGAGTAAGAGAAGCAGCAGAGGGTGAGATTCACAGGCTCTGGGAGGGGGCAATAATGGGAGAACCTGGATAGACACTGGAGACAGGCACTAGGGGGGCTGAATAAACAGGTCAACAGGGAGCGATATAATTTAAAGAAGGGTAGAAAGCGATACAGAACGATGTACAGAGAGAGACGCCCAGAAGAAGGGAGGCAAAGGAAAGGTACGGAGTCAGAAAAAGAATGGGAGAGATTCAAGGAGCAGAGCGAAGAGGCGGAATCGAGCGTAGAGGCAGACAGAAAGAGAGAGACAGGAGAGAGACAGAAAAAATGCAGGAGGGGAGAATGATGTGTAGTGAAGCGATGCAACGAAGTAGATTGGTATTGTGAATGGAGTAGAGTGAGAACCAATGAAGGGGGGATGAAAAAACGAGAGATAAGAGGTGTACACAAGTTAAGAAAGTTATAGGGAGGGCACAAAGTACGAATGAGCGGAGAGAGGTAGGCAGAACTGAAGAGAATAGGTTCAAAAAGGAACAAGCTGTAGCCCGGTAACTGACGAAGAGGGAGAAGGGAGGGGGTAGTAGAAGGGAGGGGGTAGTGAGAGCAAAGAGCAGGGGGTGGAGGAGCATAGAAGGAAAGAGAACAAGCTGTAGCCCCGTAACTGACGATGGAGGGGGAGAAGGGAGGGGGTAGTGAGAGCAGAGAGCAGGCACCCAAGGCTTAATGAGCATTGACAGAAACCCACATGGCGGCTGCGCGCATGCACGCTCGCGTGAACGCAAGCTTGAGGCCAGCAAAAGCCTCTGGCAGCGAGACCTAAAAAGCCACTCACTAAATTTCTCACAGAGCAGCGCATGCGCTGGCTCAGCGAGACCTAAAAAGGACGAAAGAAGACGCCCAGCAGAGGAGACTGCAGAGAACGACTGACTTGGCCCCAGCCCTACCGGCCCGTCTTCAGTTTCCAGAGATCCTGCGCCAAAAATCGTCTTGTCCTGCAGCTAGCGACCTCCAGAACCCCTGGGAGGAGTGACTGCCTTCAACAAAGACCGGATCTCCTGTGAACAGCAGCCCTGTTCGAAAGAAACTCCGAAAACAGACTCTGAGCCTGCTGAGGACAAAGAAACCCGACGCCTGGACCTACCACTGCACCCGTCGCCTACGGCCCGAGTTAGTGGCCCACCGGTCCCAGCGAGGTCCCCCAGCGCTCCAGAGTCCGAGTCCACCGTGGGTTGACCCCTCCAGGACTCCCCGACGTCGCCTGCAGCCTCTGCATGGAGACCCCCCCCCCCAACCGCGAGTGGCCCGGTAAGGTGAAATCCGACCTCAAAAGACACCCCTGCATCCAGCCGCCCTGCGCTCTGGAGAAAAGAACCCAAGGTGCACCTACGTCCCCGAGCCCTCCAACTTACCTGCCCAGCTGTTGGTTCCTCCCGGAAGTCTTCCTGGACCGAGCCTGCAGCTGAAAACCAAAACCGAAAATCCCCATTGAAAACAGGGCACCCGACGCCAAAACAGCACTCTGCACCCGGCCGCCCCAGTGCCGCTGAGGGTGCACTTTTTGTGCCTACTTGGTCCCCAACTTGCCCTGAGCTTATCCCTAGGAGCTTTGCTCCCACAACCCTGTGGCCTGCTTGCCAGCAGCCACCAACCGGAGTCCCCCTATCCTCCATAGGATAACATTGGGCCTCAACACTCTGCACCCGGCCGCCCTAGTGCCGCTGAGGGTGCAACAACAGTGCATCACTGACCCTGGGAGGCCCCTGAGTCTAACCCCAGAACCCGAACTCAAAAGACTGATTACTTACCTCGAAACCGATAACCTGTTTTTCCTCATAGAGTAACAGTGTCGACTTTTGAAAACTAAGAATATTCCTTAAAAATCACACAAATAACAAACTCATTTTCTCAACTGTTTTCAGGAAATGTCCCAGTGCTGAATCTAGGCATCCAGCACTGAGTAAGAAAAGTAACGTTAAAGTAACTTACCTGTGAATTGAATTTCCTTCCATAGGATAACATTGGTGGTTCTAGGTGAAAAAGTTTCTAAGTGTCAACTTTTGAAATACAAGAATATTCTTTAAAAAAATCGTACAAACTACAAAAACGTAATTACTTACCTGTTTTAAGTAAATGTCCCAGTGCTGAATCTAGGAGTCCAGCACTGGATTACAAAAGTAACGCAAAAGTAATTTTACCTGCATTTACCTTAAAAAGCCATTCATTTCAGTGTACTGCATTTACTAAGTATTGCAACCTACTGCATCCCCTGTAAATCAAATCAAGTACAATCTTCATTGCTTTTTAAAACTGTGTACAACAAGTAACTTATTACTGAAAAGAATTGAATGCTTACCTGTATCAGGCTTGCTTGGTTCTAAAATAAAATAACAGTATATTTTTTTATACAAAAACAATTGGCCTAGAGTTCAGTTCTTGAGTGTGTGAATTCATTTGCTGACTGAGTGTGTACATCAAATGCTTAACACTGTCCTCTGATACTGCTTTACTGCTCGACCAAGCTACCACTTTAGAGAGTAAAGTTCTATCTAACTTTAACCTCTGCCAAACCTCTGGAGACCCTTGGACTCTATACACACTGTACCTCACTTTGGTGCAGTATATATAGAGCCAGTTTCTTACACCTGGTCTCTTATTCAATTCATATTGCTTCAGGAATTGTATTAACTTTGTTTTTTCCCAAACTTCTGCACCCTGAATTTTAGTTCTAGGTTTAAGTTGATAGATCATTGACAATTTTTTTCTACAATTTACCTTTTTTTTTTTTTTTGTCATTTACTATTAGTCAAAATTGTATTCCCAGAGTCTGACATTCTCCAGTACAGGCTTGCACATTACTTGCATAGCCACAAGAAAACGAAAGTGAACTGATTAGAGCCAAGGAGATGATGCTGCTAACATGTTACATCTTCAAGAAGTGACTCAGGCTCTGGCACTCAATAAGTATCCCTCTTTCTCCAACGTAGAGCAGGCACTTGCCACCACCAGTTTCTAAGAACAAAAATGTATTTCTCTTTCACACACACATACTCACAAGCATGCTGACACACAGACAGACACTATTGTTTACATTCAGATATAAGTGTACAGAGACACATACTTATAAAGGAAATGGCCGCCTGCCACTGGGATACACAGTGGAGGATTGTTTGCAAGAGACATTGATTAACGATGGCAGGCAAAGTAATGCTTTCCATTCTTTAAATATTTAAGTTCGCTTGTGAGTCCTTGTAGTATGGGCATGTGATTTTACCAAGAATACATAGATACCTTAAAAGAACCCACAAGACCAGCCACAAGAAATTTCTAAACTTACTATTAGCTTAAATAAAAGAGTATTTGTATTTAAAATATGGTGATTTAGCTCCTTCATGAAGAGTTAATTTGATTGTACCATAATTGGTGTCCCCATTTTTTGGCCATCTGCATAGACAGTTGTGTAGTAAAATCTCTCATGACAGAATGCCATTACATCTGTTTGCAGAGTGATGACGCTCAAGCCCTTTTGATTTATAAAGCCTCTTGAGGGTTTTTGTAAGAATGGGGAAAGTGGTCATCCTCTCTTCCAAAGGGGATTTTGAAGTGGACTGCCATTTACACCATCTTCTAGCCTGTATTATAAATGCATTCGCCATCGGGAAAAGCACTTGGTGTAGAACGTAAATAGTCCAAAATTGCTTTTGAATTTAACCTCTTAAGTGATGGCACCTTTTTTTTGTATTTGGTACAGTTCACACTTTTTTCCCACACAAGAAATGCAGACTACATCTGCGTCCTCTTCCACTGTGTTGAAGATTCTAAAGATGCCTGGTGTGTTTGATTTCCCCTGGAAGGAATCAAGAAAATTGCCAAAATATTTTCCAGGTTTTTAGGGGAAAACAACATGGAAAAAAGTTCAACACCAAGGATTGCCACAGGCTAGAATAGGAAGTGTGCTCAGTTTGGTGCTGTGCACTTCTAACCAGATGGTTCCAATGGGAATGTCTTCAGGTTCACCTTGACTTGGGCCAGCTACACGTTCCCATTAATCCCTCTTCTGTCCAAAGTATTGCAGGCGGATTGTTTGCAGGTAATTCTAATCACTCTGGACAGAGTGAAGTGGCTATACTTAGCTGATCCGGTTGCATTTGGCCACTGCTTCCCCTTATGGTCATAGTGATCCTATTCTTGTAGCAGGATGGTCAGGTCTTCCACCCCAATCCCTAGGTGCTGCAACTTCATTAGCAGAGTTGGAGTTGTGGCAGCTAGATTTCTTTTTTCCTTCCTGATGAGGTGGCAGATGTCATTTGGGCGGCAAGAAATACTGCCATCACATCCCTCGGTGCAGTCTACAGGAATAAGACATAGTAGTGCTGTGAGTCGGAAGGTATTTATTATTTTACATCTTGCCTACCCAACGTCTTGAGGTTTGCATTGTCTATTGCCAAAAAGGCTTTGACAGTGGCTACAGTTATATGCTATGTAGCAGCTCTAGTCTCCCTAACCAACCATCCCTGTTTAAATTGCCACTAGTGGTGCACTTTTAAAAGGTTCAGCTTTGCTTGTTCCCGCCCACTTAATTTATTATTTCTCAGTGGGTTTTGAACATTGTTTTCACTTTCTTGACAGTTCTGTTGGTGGCAATTACTTCTGCTTCCAGGGTCTGAACTTCAGGCCCTTTCAGTTAGTCTGCCATTCTTTGTTTAACCTGAATAAGACGGTCCTTCTCACCTGTACATTTTGTTACCAAGAATAGTGTCTGCATTTCATGTGAATCACTCTATTATGCATTCTTTCTTATTCCTCACCCACACAAGGTCCAGAAACATCTGCCTAGACTGGTCCACAGGCTTGCAGTATCTTACTTCATCCACTGCATGCGACTGGAGAGCATTGATGAAAAGATTTTTGTAGGTTTCGTTGGAGCCAAAAAGGACAAGGGGGTGTCCAAACACACCAATTTGTGTTGCATTGGCCTCCTTAACATCCTCACTATTAGGATCTGCTATGCTCTGTCCAGGAAACATCCTCCAGAGGACATTTATGCCAGGTCCTCTATGGCCATGGCTGCTTCCAAGGCTCTTCCCAGAGGTTTTCCAGTTTGCATGCGTTTGCAATGTAATACCTACATCTTGTCTCGGGAACTCACTGACTTATTTTGCCCGGGCTGTTACAGTATTTTCTTGGTCAGCCGGCTCTACTCCATCCCACCTGTCACGTGGGTGCTTTATTTGGGACTTACTTATAAGGTGAGAAATCTGCAGAAAGAAGTATTCATCAAAAGAAAATGTTGCTTACTTTTAGTAGCATTTTTATCGTGTATCTGTAGGTACACGATTTGCATACTCGGCCATCTAGTGTTGGGCTGGGGCTTTACAATTTGTTTTTCCTCGAAGAAGCTTCGAGTCACTATGGCTCCTCCCTTAGTGTACAATGCCCATTGGCAGTGACTTCACCTCTAGATTTTTTTTCCATCATTGTGTTCAAACGTGATTAGCTGCGGCTCTGAGGCTTGCGATTTTGGGCCCTGCTTTAAGTTTGTTGATTCCAGTGAAAGGACAATCACCTTCCTTTTATTTGACTTTTGAATGCAAGGCATTGATTTGACTTCCAGTTAGCTGGCACACGTTCCCAGAAACTCTTCAATCACCGAGACCCTTTTTCTCAGAACACAGATGGAACGACCACCCTTCTGATTCTGATCACATTGTAATGCCAAGTATACCTGTGCCTATCACCAGAAGGTCTGTAAACTGTCGCTATCCTGAGCACAAGGTGTTGATGTGCAAGTTTTGTCTCTTTCTGGTGCAAGATGATGAGGTACTGAAGGGAAAGGTGCTGGACACACCTACAAATGCAGGACACACCTACAAATGCAAGTGACACCTCCATCAGACATGAACAGGACTTGCTTGACATTGAGGAGAAAGTGGTACCCTCAGGATCACTGGCGGAACAACCAACACCTAGCACGAAGACATTATCCTCTAGTGCCTCAGGCGAAGAAGAGGTATTCACTTCAGAGTCCACGCTGATGGGGGCCACCCACCAAGAAGACTGAGGTCTGCGAGTATCCCCTCCAGCCAAGGTAAAAACTCCACCCTTTTAAACTGCGCCACGCTGAGCTGAGCACACCTCCCAGGCAGTAGGACTTCACTCCAAGAACCTGCCAAAAAAGGACTTTGGTCCACTGCCACCCTCAGGCCCTGGTTGTTACCAAGACAAATCTTGTGAGCAAAGTCCCCATCCACCTTAGGGCATCGAGCCACGCCCACACTCGAACCCCTTTTGCCCTTAAGTCACTGAGCTTCCACCTTCGGAGCTGAAATCTCCCAAGCAGGACTCAGTCAAAGCAGAGAACTCCCTTGGTTCTAACGTCCGAGACAAAACCTCTTCGAAATACTTCCAGAACAACTCCACCCCAGACAAAAACGTGGTTATCCACACCGAAACGGGATTTCGGTGAAACCTTCTCAACCGCAGCCAGTTTCCATGCTGCCTCCCATTGCATAACAGCAGAGAACTCCTTTGTAGGCAGATCGTCCCTTCCAAGGTACCTCAACACTCTGTGCACAAGAAGGGCAAGGACTAGGCAAAAAGTCCTCCTTCATGACCTCCCACAACCAAGCATGCACTGTGTGCTCCATCACTATGGTTCCATTCACCACAACCTCCACTACCACAGCCACACTCCCCTCACCACAATGGCCAGTCTTACCTCTGCCAGCACCTCCACTTCTATCCACAGAAGAATCGGTACGACCCAGGCAGCCTGTATGGGGAAGGAGATCATAATACCAGCCTAAGTGTGTGGGAGCGGATGACCGATGAGACTGCTATAATGTCAATCCTCTGCCCGCACCAAGATCCGGATCCCAGCCCAGTTCAACAATCTTCTCCGGATGTTATTACAGCATACCATGTGAACATCTAGAGAGTGGCTCAACACCATAACGTCACCATGCATGTCGTAGGGGACTAGGAAGGCTTTCTGATGGAGACTCTCTAAAACTGAATGTAGTGTGCAGTTCTGCCTATGCTCAAGGGAATGTTCAAGTCTGCCACTAATAATTTTAAAAGATCAAGCAATGGCCAAAGTGGTCACACTACATGTGGAGAAGTAGTATAAACTTCTCCCAGTAACCCTCTCTATATTAGAGGTCAGTTCCCCCGTGATTCTCTGGTGGTACATACTACCAGCAAAAAGAGCCTCAGCCCAGGCCACAGGGGACGCCCCACCCCAAATAATATAAGCAAGTCAATCAATGCTGCTGGTAAGAGCGTAACGGTAGATTCTACCACTCGGTGGCCTAATGCAGATTTATATGGCTTTATTGTCCAAATATGACCCGTTTCACAGGGACGAGATGGAGGCACTCCACCACCACCTCCATGATGCCTACAAGAAGAGTGTTGAGCTAGCTGCAGAGAGAAAATCGTCTCCAGTGCAAACATATGCTCTGCCCTGGACACCGTGAACAATGCCTCCAATAGTGTTAACTTTAGTGTCCTGTTATGCAGACATGTATGGCTTTTACTGGGGCCGCAAAGATGTTTCCCAATGAATGGGATGTTGAGGTGTTGTTAAACTTCCAGTTTACAAGTACTTACTGTTCATGGACTATTGATTGTGATAGACTTCTAGCCGCAGATTCATCTTCTTTTGATTATATCCCAGGCGTTAGACTGGATCCGCAAACTTTTCAGCTGTACCACTGAGCACTGAAATGTGGAACCATGTGACTTCCCACTGATGCCGTTCCGCTCCGTAAATGAGGTGCAGGGCATATAAAGGCACCACTTCCGTCCGCTGATGTCAGTTCCTTTCTTACTGTGCCGCCATATGCAGATCCAGAGCTCCATCTGGTCTCTGTAGAAATTTAGTTGAAAAATTGAAAATGTCTCCGTGTGCAACCGATGTCAACACCTAAAATGACAGGTTTTAAGCCCTGTATGGACTGCTGCAAACAGATGTCTGTGACAGATCCCCAATCAGGTGTACCTGCGGTGCTTGGGGTCAAGGCATGACTCAAATGCCTGTGGAGTCTCTGCGTCAATGAACCCGAAGGCCACCAGGGAACGCAAAGCAAAACTGTCTTCAAGCATAAGATGACTCCACGATGGAACCGTTCCAAGTACCATTCTGCGACCTAATGTCACTCTTGATCCCATTCTTGTTCCTGTTGTAGTATGAGCCGCTCCAGAGGTTGATCTTCGTCACGCTCCAAGTCATTAGGTAAGCAGGATTCCACTTCGTGCACCATTCGCCTGAACAGGATTAGGGGCGGCGCCACTCATCTCGATCTGACTTCAAAAGTCAGCCAACTATGGAGCAGATTCTACAGCTGGTTCTGGCAGAAGCAGAGTTTGCGGGCCTTCAGCCACGCTGCTTCAGATCGAAGAGTACTGCACAGCCATGCTCTGGCACTTTGTATCTCTGCCGACTTCCCCTGGCGCACCTTCAGGCCCCTAGGAGCCGAGAGGCCTTCCACCTGGGATACTGCAGGCGGGTTCGCCCTCGGCGCCAGCTGGACCCTCCACTTTTACCTTGCCTCCAGCTCTTGTTCTGATTCCCCTGTCGGTGCCACAACCCCTGCTATCACCGGGCACTCAATGCCAACTTTGCAGCCTGAAGAAGGGGCCCAGATTATCCTTTCCAATGCTGACTTGACTTCGGTCCAACCTCGAACGATGTCCCACCTGAAACTGCCTTAGGCGTTGGGTCCCTCGCTTGACTTACCACAACCTAGATGACATTATCTCCGCTCCCTCTTTGGGACAGACTCTGATAATGATTATGGCCCAGGTAATGAGTTCGCACAGCCCTACCAAGATGGAAGGACATACAAGAGGCTAGTGACCTTGATTCTTCCCCAGAGATATGCCTTTTGTTTTCCCTAATCCAGCCACATAGGAATCCCCCTCTGCCTCCATGAAAATTCCTAGGGTGGCCGAAGTACTTGACCTCCAGCTCCCCATCTTGGCAATCAAAACTAATGTGTTGATGAAAGTCCTCTAACCAAGCCAAACGTCTTCCGAGCCCTTTGTTTCCTTTAACAAGGCACGGATGGTTCCCTTATTGGGGCTTGCATCAAACCTTACTCTGGCCCTCCAGTCAATAGACAAATTGGCAGGCACCATCGCCTTGCTCCTGGCGAAACCGGCTTTTCTTTTGGAGCATCCCTGGCCAGAAAGCCTAGTGGTGCAGGCTTCCACCAGGTGCTCTAATCCCAACACATTTCCTTCCACTCCCCTAGATTGGGAATCTAAGGGAGTGGAAACATTTGGCAAATATTTCTTTTCTTCTACCAGCTTGGCCCTCTGATCTGTTAACGCCAGCTGTTTGTTGGGATGCTATTCACAGACCCTTTGGGATTCGGTTGCTCAAGTCCTCCCTTGTGTGCCCAAAGACCTTCGCCCTGTGCTCTCTCTGGCAATTCAAGATGGTTGTGATGCTGCCAAGTTTCGGTTCATTGGGGCTTGGACATCACAGATCCCTTCGGGCAAGTCATAGGCACCAGTGTTGCCATTTGCCGCTTGGGAAGACCTTATAATGTAACATAACATCTATTCTTACCAGGTTGGCAAGTGATCACGTGGGTCCTACGGACTCTGTGCAAGTGGTACCCCTAACCCTTTCTCTCTTCTCTACCACACCTTCCACTTTTCCCTCAGCGACTGACTGAGGACCATCTCTCTATTTTGCGACTGGGAATGCAAGCCCTTTTGGCCAAAGGGGGTGTTGAGAGGGTGCTGACGCTAGACATTGAACCTGGTGGTTATTCCCGCTACATTCTGGTGCCCAAAAAAAACCTGAGGTCTTTAGCCTATTCTAGTTGGGGAAACAGTCTTTACAACGCTATTTTTACATCGCAGTGCCTTTACCACACATTTATTACCACGCAGGTTTTTACCATGTATAGTCCTTTACCACGCATTTAAGGTGGGTTTGTAGGGGGTCTCCCACCCCCTCAACCCCAACAAGCTAAAAAAAATAATAAAAAAAAAATATATATATATATATATATATATATATATATATATATATATATATATATACCTTGGTTATACTAATAATGCGTGGTAATGGCATGCGAGGTAAAAGCATATGCGTGCTAAAATAAATGCGAGGTAAAAAATGTGTGGTAAAGGCATGCAGTGTTTTTACTTCCGTTGTTCCGTCATACAACCATTCTAGATCTGTGCTGTCAGTGCCTTCCTCCAGAAGGAGAAGTTGAAAATGCTTGCCCAGGTCTTGTCTGCCCTCAACTTTGGAGACTGGATGGTAGTGTTGAACCTGCAGGATGTCTATTTCTGTATTGCCATCCTGCTGGCCCACCAGCTATACCTGCGGTTTGTGGTGGAAGAGGAGTATTGTCAGTTTGCTGTGATCTCCTTTGATCTCACCATCGCCCCTTGGGTGTTCACAAATGTGATGGTGGTGGTGGCAACACACCTTCGGAGGTCAGAGGTGTCAGTCTTCCCCCTACCTGGCTGGTGAAGGTGGGCTCACCCCAGGCTGTCTTCACCCCCTTCCAGACTTCGGTGAACCTCCTGTCTTCTTTGAGGTTCACTATCTACATGCTGAAGTCACACCAGACTCTTCCTCAGAAGCTCCCCTTCATCAGAGCCATGCTAGACGTGGTTCAGTTTCTATGCCTTTCCCCCAGGATAGAAACTCCACGACATTCAGGCTATGATCCTGTTTTTTCAGCCTCTGTCCTAGTTTTCAGTGAGGCCCTCTCTGAGGCTGCTGGGACTGATGGCCTCTTGTATCCTGTTGGTCGAGCATGCTGCGTGGCATATGCAGGCTCTACAGTGGGATTTGAGGTCCCAGTGGGCCCAACATCAAGGGGACTTGTCCAACCATGTTCAGATGTCGGACGAAGACTGAAAAAGATCTGCAGTGGTGGTTACTGGACTGTGATTGCGTCAGTGGTAGACACCTTTCCCTTCCCCGCCCAGAGCGGACAGGGGTGACCGATGCATTGCTTCTGGGTTGAGACGGCCACCTGGAAGAGGTGGAGATCGGAGGCTTCTGGTCTCCAATGAAGCCCTGGCTCCAAATCACCTTTCTTGAGCTGAGGAGGGGGAAGGGGGGGGAGGGGGGTCTGTAGATCTGTTTAGCCGCAGAGCCAGGTCTTGAGGGTCTTCATGAAGGTGTTCAGGGCGGGGGGCGTGACTGATGTCTGCAGGGAGCTCCTTCCAGGTCTTGGCCCCAATGTGAGAGAAGGATCTTCCGCCTGCTCTGGCTCTGTGGATGTGTGGGGTTTCGGCTAGTGCGAGGTTGGAAGATCGGAGGGTTCTTTTTTGTACGTGGAAGTTGATTCTGCCGTTGAGGTATTTGGGTTCGGTGTTGTGTAGGCATTTGTTGGCGTGGGTGAGGATTTTGAAGGTGACTCTTTTCTCCACGGGGAGCCAGTGGAGCCTTTGTAGGTGTTGGCTGATGTGTTCGTGCCGGGGGATGCCTAGGACGAGTCTGGCGGCGGTGTTCTGTATCGTCTGGAGTTTGCAGAGTAGCGACTTGTTTATGCCGGCGTAGAGAGCGTTTCCATAGTCCAGTCTGCTGGTGATGAGTGCGTGAGTGACTGTCTTCCTTGACTCTGGGAGGGGGGGGGGGGGAGAGAATCCATTTGAAAGTCTTGCGGAGGGTGTTGAAGCAGCTGGAGGTGACGGCGTTGACCTGTCGGTTCATGGTGAGGGATGAGTAGAGTATGATGCCGAGGTTTCTGGCGTGATCCGAGCGGGTCGTGGGCTTCCGAGGGCGGTCGGCCACTAGGTGTTGTCCCACGCTGAAGGGGTGGTTCCGAGGATGAGGACTTCTGTCTTCTCGGCGTTGAGCTTTAGGCAGCTGTTGGTCATCCAGACTGCGACATCCTGTAGTCTGGCGGTGGTGGGGTCTTTGGTGAGGGAGAGGATGAGCTGGGTGTCAGCGTAGGATACGATGTTGAGCCCATGTTGTCAGACGAGGGGGGCCATGTAGATGTTGAAGAGGGTTGGGCTTAGTGATGACCCCTGTGGGACTCTGCAGGTGATTTCCGTGGGATCGGAGAGGAAGGGTGTCAGTCTGATTCTTTGGCTTCTTCCGGTGAGGAATGATCGGACCCAGTCCAGGGCAGTTCCTTGTATGCCGGCGTCGTGTAGTCTAGCAGTATCACTGAATGCCAGGTTGGACGAGCTCAGCTGTTGTCTAGTGGATCACGAATGACCGCTACACCCAGAGGTGCTGCAAGGTCTCTTCCGCGAATGGGGAGAACCTTGGCTTAATCTGTTTGCCACTGCCAAGAACACACAATGTCAGCAGTTCTGCATTTCAGAGTTTCCAGAGCGTGCCTTTCCGCCAATATCACTCCTGCTCAGTGTTCTCAAGAATATCAGGACTGACGGGACCCAAATCATCCTAGTGGCTCTGGATTGGGCACAGAGTTTTATCCAGAATTCCTGGGCTTGAGCATCTGTCCTACAATCAGGCTGCCTCTATGGGATGGCCTGATGTCGCAGGAACACAGTAGGGTTCTGCATCTGGGCCTTCGTAATCTCCACCTTCATGCGTGGAGATTAAGTTGCCTTGAAGCTTCTTAGAAGAAAAACAACTTGTAAGGCCGAGCCCAACACTAAATGGAAGGAGTATGCAAAGCATGTTAATCTACAGCACTATTGGAAGCAAACAGGTGCTTACAGGGTTAGTCAGTTTCCTACTGGTGAATACATAATCTTCCTGCAGACCCCTCTCCATCTTCCTCCTCTCCTATGAATTGATTTGTAGTTAATAAGATCTCAAGATGTGCTGTATTTGTCATGGTTATGGCTTGCTTGGTTCCTATTTGCACGCCTCAATGAAGTGGAAAAAATACTAGAAACTGACAGTGTGCAGGGTAGGTGAGTGGCGCCATCTTGCGGCGCTCAAGAGTCCTTTCCTGTTGGGTTGGGGGGGGAGGGGGGTGTAGTATGCCAGATTAGTATGAAGCCTAGAAGTATGGAAACATGATGAATATGTAGAAAGATTATGTACCTAGGAGAAATATTGTTACTGAAAGTAAATTGCTTTTTCAAAGCTCCTACAGTTTAGGTTGTCTGTACAAATGAGGTACTGTCTCTGAGAGGTGTATTCCCCAACCCTCTATAGAACAAGTGAAGCATTCATCAGCCAGTCCGTCCTTTCCAAATTTTTCCTGGACTCCACTTTCTACATGGTCCAAGCCACTCGACTGCTTGGACCATGTAGATGAGAACACGCTGAAAAACAGACAGGGATACTGAATCATGAGGAAAGTGGAATCCAGAACATATTTTGAAAGAATGGACTTTTAATCTTTGATTTGACTTTCTGTGCTTATTTATGTTGCATGAATTATCACATTAAACCCAGACCAATGGCCTTTGCCAGGCTGGTTTCTTGTGTTTGTAGAGTGCAACCGTAGGTTAGGAGAAATGGAGTACTGAATGTAGGTGGAATTTGAGATTGTTTACATTTATGTGGGTGGTGATTTCAGTTATGGGATGGTATATATATTGACTGCCATATCTGTGCATGAAGTATTAGAACACTCAGTTTCTCATAGGATGTATTACAAGTCGAGATCAAATGCGGATTACGAACCATAAATTTATTTCTTTGCAGATGTTGTAATCTCAACTGCATGTCACCCAACAGAAAACATAATTGCATCAGCCGCACTAGAGAACGACAAAACCATCAAGCTGTGGAAAAGTGACTGCTAAAATAGTTCACAAACTACTTTTGGAGAACTGCAACTGATGGAAGATAACCTGTTGTGCAAAGGACGCGTTATACAAAATCTGAAGGTTTTTCAGGTGCACTTTTGATCAAGATTTGATAAATTTCAGATCTTTAGAAGATGAAATAAATTTTCGAAGGACGTCTGGGAGAGTCTTTAGAACATCTTAATGGATGAAGCTCGGACCTGAAGATATGAGCAGCCTTCATTTTCTTCCTCCCAGTCTTCAAACCATAGAAGTGTTTGAGGAAATGGTGTTATTGTGGGTGTGCTTACTGTACTCTGAATGGAAGCACAACTGGCAGATGCAGTTTCCATGGCTTGCATCAGGTACATTGACAGTCAATCACCCTCTTACCTTTGGTGTAGGTATGAACCCGTTTGTGAGGATGAATCTAAAGTCAACTGTGGAATTAGACATGGACACTCTGAAAAAAGACTGTTTACCATGTTGTGATATCGGAGTAGTCCCAGGAATATCAGGAAATGAGTACTTGTGCAACATAGTTTGATCTTGTATGAAGATCAATTGAACGCCATGTTCTGGCGGTTTTTACTTTTGCTTTCTTTTTGTGACCAAATAAAACCAATAATGTAATTTCAGTCTTCAATCAGTGCAAAACTGCCTTCCAGTTAAGATCCGCATTTTACCTGTCTGTATATTGCTTACATTTATTGCCATGTGTGCAAATAGATGCAGTCCTAAAACATTTTACATTAAACAATACCTGCTTTGTTAGACATTCTCTTCCAATTTTAAGATTTGAAACACATTGTAAAGTTATTTTGGTGTTAAAAAAAAGGCAATCTGTTTTTTCGTATTTTTAATATTGATAGTATTGGAATGTATTGCTGCAGTGGCATGGCTCTGTCTTTTAGATGCGGTATCTTGTGTTTTTTCGTCACCTATTAAGCAGTATGTGACATTAAACTTCAGAACCGTGAGCCATAATAAAATCAAAGTGAGGTTTTGTGTGTATGTGCGCACTTGTAGTAAATACCCATCAATGTTATCTCATTTTAGCTTCAACAAAGTTATTTTACTTTCTTGGACAAGACTCTTACTTGACAGGATCACATTTTTTGAATGATGTAATCCTGCACATTAAACTCTACATATAGCTCCCTCTATTTTAAAAGCATGAAGTGTGTGTGATGGTATACACTGTCATCTAGAGAGTGGTAGTGGAAACTGCCATGGCTGTATCGTAATGAGCCTAAATATGCATGCACTATTGAAGTAGAAACATTTGACAGCTGCCCCTTACCTTTCCTTATTTTTAGGTCTCGACTAGCGTTGCAGCGCGCATGCGCTGCTCGCTCGGTGAGATCTATTCTGGATGAGGACTTTCAGAAGGGGGCTTGAAGCCCCGACCCTCATTTCCATTGGCTGGCTTCACTGTTTATGCTAAAAGGTGGCCTGCCATTGGAAATGAGCTTTTTGAGTTGCCGCCCTTTCGCCTTTTTGTCCGGCCCATCCGGACTGGATCGTCTGCTTTGCGGCTGTCGCGAAGCAATTTCGTTATCTTTTTCGGGCCCATCTGTTTATAATTAGCAGTCTGAGGTTACTTGTTTTCGTTCCGAGTGTGCGCGCGCAGGGGCCATCTGTTTTTTCGCGTCCGTCCGTGTAATGCTTGTTATTAGCGCAATGGCGACAGTTTGTTTGGATTTTGTTTAAGGGGCAGACAGCCATGGTAACGAACGGGAGACTTCTAGCAGCCCTCTTATCCCGCCCCTCCCCATTCTACGTTTGCAGAGCGCGTCCGACCGGGCTCCTGTTACAACTGTCCCCCATGCTTGAGATCCCGACCAGTCTGCACCACGCTAGGGGCTGCCGTAGATGTCCTGCCAGCTGGGCTGGTGCCAGTCACGTGCCCACGCCGGTCCTCTCAGCGTTTGTACCTGTACCGCGGGCACAGCCGGAGCTACCGGTCTTTATACGGGCTCTGGACATGGCACAGTGGGCTTAGTGCCCGCTGCGGTGGTGCGTGCGTAGCTTGGAGCCTTGGCACGTGACGGCGCCCACCCAGCCTGTCCAGCAGAGGCAGCCACTGTGCCACACTTGCAGCTACGCTCTGCGAGCATCGTACGCTCAAGCGGATCACTCCCTTCCCCATAAGCAGTTCACGCTGCTAACGGAGGCTCAGCCATTAAAAATGCAACATAGTTTCTAAATGATGATGAACAGAGGCAATGTGCTACGGAGATAATAAAATGGTATAATTGATACAGAGTCCATTTGTGAAATACATTGGTCACAGAATGAAGAAACCTTTTTTTTTTTTTTTTTATGGTAGGATTAAAAGAATTGCTTTGAAAGGCTAGACTGCTTCAAGTCAGATCATCAAAGAAGTTTATAATTGTAAGGAACCCCTTTTTCTCTTCCAGGGGATACTCATCAATAGTCATAAGCACTGAATTATCCCCGCCCATCTGCGGGATCCCGGAGCATATAGAAATATACATATATATATGAGTATGTTGGGGGATCACAAGTGCATAGCACTTCCGCGACATACATATATACATGTATATAAATACATAAATATGCAGCCTAACAAATTCCAATAAGGTAAAATGCCAAAATTACAAAGGTTTTCCCTGTACAGACAATCTCCTATATACACTCTGTAATAGAGAACATACACTGTAATAGTGTTATGCAAGAAAAACCTTTATTTTCAGAAAAGAAAACATGTAATAGCAGGCAGTTGGCCCATAGGCTGCATAGCTGAATAAATATCACCGTACAGTAAAACACTGGCACCTTGCCTTTAAGGCTTCCAAGAACTTGGACACTTTGCCTTTAAGGCCTCCAGGAGACCCTCTGCTCCCATCATGCACCACAGGTGACAGTTAGGACAGTTCTTTTTTCCGGCTCCTTCTATGAGGATCCTGGAGCTTGAGCTCGACAGTTTTTCTGACTTTTCTGTCAGGAATTGTTTTCTTCTTTGGTTTTTTGCGATTTTCCTGAGCTGGCAGTGTTTTATTATCATTCTCTGACAAAATTTCAAACTTTTTCTGTCAGAATGCCAGCTCTTTTTCGAAAATGTCCATCCTGTGGAAAGAAGATGGCCATCTCTGATCCACACTCTGTGTGTATCGCCTGTCTTCCTTCCAGTCACAAGCCTGACACTTGTTACCATTGTAGTAAGTTTTCTACGAGGACTCTTCGCGACAGGGAGAGGATTCGCCTTCAGGCTGTGATCGAGAGAGGAAAACCCGGCTGGGAAGTGGCCTTGCGTGTCAAGAGCCCTCCTCTCTTCAAGAACATCGACGCCAGCATCATTCTGCCTCTTCAACATCGAGGAAACGGCAGATTCCGGACTGTTCGCCGTCGACGTCGTTGCCGCCGTCGAAGAAGCGACCGACACAATCTCCGACGTCGAGACGGCGTGAGTCTCCGTCGTCGAGGAAAGTTATTGACGTCGAAGCATGCTACCTCGGGCTCGAGGTATAGCCATGGCAAAGACCGATCGACGTCAAAACATCCATCGACGTCGAGACATCCGTCGACGTCAAGGCACTCTCCGTCACCTCCCCGTAGGTCGACGTCGAGAAGTTTGCCGACGGCAAGGGTGCCGCGAGACCAGTTGGCGTCGAAGACGGCGAGGCTATTGACGTCGAGGAGGCGAGTGCGTTCGACGTCGAAGTCCCTGAGTAGACGGTCGACGTCGAGGACACCTTTGAGGGAGGTGAGGTCGCCGTCGAGGGCAGCGAAGTCCTTAACTCCTCCTAGACATCATCCCACGTCAAGGGAGAAGTCGACGTCGAGGGAAAAACAAAGGTCGACGTCGAGGCGCTCGACGTCGAGAGCTAAAGAGCCTGCTGTTGCCTCGGATGAGGTTAGAGCTGCATCTCTATCGTCAAAATCGGGATCTTCTCCAGGACTGCATATTGTCCAGATCTCCCCGGAAGGCTCTCCGGTGGTTGGTGAAGATGCACGGCGCAGGAAGCCTAGGGCCCTCAGTAGCCCGGGGTCTGATTTTCCCGTACCTATTCTCCTTCACGCTTGTCCAGGGATTCTCCATCCCCTAAAACGCCTAGAAGATCAAGATCACCGACTGTGGTTTCTTCCAGAAGGAGGACTCCAAGCAGATCACGATCTTCACATGCTCTCCATGCTAGATCAAGGGACAGATCTCGCTCTTATCATTCTTCTCCGAAGAGAAGGCGGCATAGGTCTCCCACCCGGTCTTCTTCCACCAGGTCCTCTATCAGAGACTATTCTCCAACTTTGACAGCTACACCTCCGTCAAGAATTTCTCCAATCGATGACCTCAGCACTTTTAGTGAAGTTCTCTGTAGAGGAGCCGAATAAGCTGAACATTTCTATGTATGTCCCGACTGTTACCTCCTCAGTGATTTTTGAGACTCTTCATCATCGCTCCTCGACTCGGCCTTTGCTTCCTCTTGTCCCAGGCCTTCTCGAACCTGCTATGCAAACTTTTTTGACACCGGCAACGGTGGGAGCTGTTCCTTCCCGAATAGCCAAAAAGTACAAGGCTCCGGACCAAGATCCGTTGTTCCTTAGATCGGATCCTCCTCCGGATTCCATCATTGTGGCGGCGGCTAGAAAGACGCACTCAGCTATGTCTTCCTCCTCAGCGCCTCCGGATAAGGATAGTAAACTGATGGATTCTTTAGGTAGAAGGATGTGCAACACTTCAGCTTCTATCATGAAGGTCTCCAGTTCCTCCGCTCTGCTGGGGAGGTATGATAGATCCTTGTGGGATTCACTGGGACGTTTTGCAGACAAACTACCAAAAGAGGACCAGCAAGACTTTAGAGAAATTCTACAAGAGGGAGGTCTAGTGGCTAATCAGGTGATTAGTGCTTCCGCTGACTCATCTGATCTGGCTGCCCACGGATACTCCCATGGTATCTGTTCGAGGCGTTCTGCTTGGTTGCGCTTGACTGGCCTCAAACCCGATGTCCAGCGGAAGATAACCAACCTGCCTTTCAACGGGTCTTCTCTCTTCGGGCCGCATGCGGACGAAGAAATGGCAAAGATGAAAGCAGAGCTGGACACGGTGAAAGCTGTGGGTCTCGAAAACGGAAGGAATTCCGTAGGCGCTCCCGTCCCTATGATAAACGCCCGTTCCAACAGAGGGTTCAAACCCCTCAATGGTCGGCTCAGGGTCAGCAGCAGCAGAGGTCTCACTTCCACCAACGGAGACCAGGAAGAGGAAGAGGGACCAATAGACAGCAGGCCTCTACCTCAAAACAACCATCAAAACAATGAGGGAGTGCTTCCTCTAGACACGTGTTCCACTCCGGTAGGAGGAAGTATCGCATTACATCTGGAGGAGTGGAGAAACATAACCATCGACAAATGGGTGTTGAACATTGTTCAAGATGGATACTTGCTACGGTTCAAGATCCCACCTCCTTCGGTTCCTCCAGAAGGACGAGTCCGCTTGTGTCATCACATTTTACACGAGGAGGTAAACGGTCTTCTACAGAAAAAAGCCATAGAATACGTCCCTGTTCATCAGAGGCGCCAGGGAATATACTCTCGATATTTGCTGGTCAGAAAAAGGTCCGACAGTAGAATTCAGACCAATTCTGGACTTGCGCATCTTGAACAAATACATCCGCAAAGAGAAATTTCGAATGCTTGCCCTTCACCAGATCTTTCCCCATCTACATCAAGGAGACTGGATGTGCTCCATAGATCTGCAGGACGCTTATTTCCACATTCCAGTGTCCAGAAAACATCGAAAATTTCTCCGTTTTCAGGTTGCTCTACGTCACTTCCAGTTCCGAGTCCTACCTTTCGGACTGAAGTCAGCCCCACGGACTTTTTCAAAGTGCATGGCAGTGGTGGCAGCTTTTCTCCGCAGACACAAAATATTTGTTTACCCGTATCTGGACGACTGGCTTCTGAAGAGTGCAACTCCTTCCCTGCTTCAGTCTCATCTCTCCTACAGTCTCCAGTTAAAGAACAAGTTGGGTCTACGAGTCAATTTCAAAAAATCGATTCTCAATCCGACCCAGAACATTCACTACCTAGGGTCGTCGCTGGACACCGCGGAAGCAAGCGTGTGTCCTTCGGCGGAGAGGTTTTCATCAATCAGGATCAAATGCAGAGAACTCCTGCGGATTCGCCACCCAACAGTCCGACAAGTGTCCTCTCTCCTGGGTTCGATGGCTTCCTGCATCTTCATAGTTCCCAATGCCAGATTGCACATGCGTCCCCTGCAGCAAGCTCTGGAGGACCAGTGGGTGCAAGCTTCGGGCAGCTGGGAGGATCGGATCACTCTACCCCAGTCTGCCAGGGACTCCATTGTGTGGTGGACAAGGCGATCACATCTAATGAAAGGTGTTCCCTTCCATCAAGAGACTCCGACTCAAACTATAGTGACAGACGCCTCCCTGCAAGGTTGGGGCTCTCATATGAATCACCTTCAAGTGCAAGGGCTATGGTCGGACAAAGAAAAGGGATACCATATCAATTTTCTGGAGTTGAGGGCTGTCCAACTAGCCCTAAAATCCTTCTTTCCTTCTCTTCAGTCCAACTCCCTCTTAATTCAGACAGACAACACCACGACGATGTTTTATCTGAACAAGCAGGGAGGCACCAGGTCCAGAATTCTGTCTCAGGAGGCACAAGCCATTTGGAAGTGGCTTCTGGCACGGCATCTCACCATCACGGCTGTCCATGTGCCGGGCGTCCTAAATGTACAGGCGGACTTGCTAAGCAGAGAGTTCGTAGAAGCGCACGACTGGGTGCTAAACACCGAAGTGGCTCAGGATATCTTTCAAAGATGGGGTGTGCCGGACATAGACTTGTTCGCAGATGCAACAAACGCCAAATGCCCCGTCTACGCGTCCAGGTATCACCAACCAGGTTCAAGCGGGAATGCTCTGTTGATAAAATGGTCTCAGAGCTTACTCTACGCTTTTCCTCCACTGCCTCTCATTCCAGCAGTGATCACGAAGTTCTACAAGTCCAACTCCAGGATGATTCTGATCGCTCCGGAGTGGCCACGCCAGTGGTGGTATCCGGATCTTCTACAACTTTCCGAAGTTCCGCAACAGAGATTGCCTTGTCGTCCGGACCTACTATCCAAGAGCCAGGGGAGAGTGTTTCACCCCAACCTTCCTTCCCTCAGGCTGACAGCATGGCTCCTGAAGTCTTGCAGTATGGTCACTTAGACTTGCCAGCGGACTGTATGAACATACTTAAGGAAGCGAAAAGACCTTCTACCAGGGTTTCCTACGCTTTCAAGTGGAAACGTTTTTACTTATGGTGTTTGAATAATGGTCATGACCCAGTTAGAGGGCAGGAACAGGTCATTTTGCCGTATCTCTTACACCTGGCTAAGTCGGGCCTGTAGTTTACATCTATCAAGGTACACTTAGCAGCAATAACGGCATATAGAAAATCACCTTCACAGGTTTCTTTTTCAAAATGCCAGTGGTGAAAGATTTTCTTGAAGGGTTAAAAAAGGTATACCCACCAGTACGAGCCCCTTCTCCTCCTTGGGAGCTCAATGTGGTCCTTACCAAACTGATGGGCGCACCTTTTGAACCAATACACAAGTCCTCTTTGCAGCACTTGTCTTGGAAAGTGGCTTTTTTTGGTTGCTATCACGTCGGCTCGTAGAGTCAGCGAGATACAAGCATTATGTTGTAAGGAACCCTACACTGTTTTTCACTCAAATAGGGTAGTTCTCAGAACTCATCCAAGTTTTCTGCCAAAAGTGGTTTCAGATTTCCACATTAATCAGGTTATCACTTTGCCTACCTTCTTCTCTAATCCTTCTACACCTCCTGAAAGGGCCTTACACTCGTTAGACCTTAAGAGGGTGTTGAAGTTTTATCTGGATAAGACCAAGGTAATAAAGACGGACCGCTTGTTTGTCAACTACGGCACCATTAATACAGGATTGGCATCCTCTAAAAGGTCTATTTCAAGATGGATAGTCTCCTGCATATCTCTAGCCTATCAATTAGCTAATAAGTCTCTTCAGGGAAGGCCTAAAGCGCATTCAACCAGAGGAAAGGCCTCTACTACGGCCCTCCTCAGGAACGTCCCTATAGCAGAAATCTGCAAAGCAGCTACATGGCGGTCTGTTCATACTTTCTCTCGCCATTACTGTTTAGATTCAGATGCTCAGGAGGATGCCCAAGTGGGACAAGCCTCACTGAGGAATTTATTTGCTTAATGTCATGTTAAGATGATCTGTTTTTTAATACTATTTGCTCGTCCGCGAGGTAGTGGGTATGGGCTTGCTACTCTATTCAGTGCTTATGACTATTGATGAGTATCCCCTGGAAGAGAAGGATTAGTTACTTACCTGTAATCCTAGTTCTCTTCCAGGGGTATACTCATCAAAGTCTTAAGCAACCCTCCCGCCTCCCGGACGAGCATTTTTAGTAATTGTTACAAGTTAGTACACCGTGCAAAAAGAACTAACCTAACTGTCACCTGTGGTGCATGATGGGAGCAGAGGGTCTCCTGGAGGCCTTAAAGGCAAAGTGTCCAAGTTCTTGGAAGCCTTAAAGGCAAGGTGCCAGTGTTTTACTGTACGGTGATATTTATTCAGCTATGCAGCCTATGGGCCAACTGCCTGCTATTACATGTTTTCTTTTCTGAAAATAAAGGTTTTTCTTGCATAACACTATTACAGTGTATGTTCTCTATTACAGAGTGTATATAGGAGATTGTCTGTACAGGGAAAACCTTTGTAATTTTGGCATTTTACCTTATTGGAATTTGTTAGGCTGCATATTTATGTATTTATATACATGTATATATGTATGTCGCGGAAGTGCTATGCACTTGTGATCCCCCAACATACTCATATATATATATATGTATATTTCTATATGCTCCGGGATCCCGCAGATGGGCGGGGATAATTCAGTGCTTAT
This sequence comes from Calotriton arnoldi, assembly GCA_963921515.1. Classification (NCBI taxonomy): domain Eukaryota; kingdom Metazoa; phylum Chordata; class Amphibia; order Caudata; family Salamandridae; genus Calotriton; species Calotriton arnoldi. The sequence continues at coordinate 926,445 of CAWUFW010003156.1, forward strand.
GACTTTGATGAGTATACCCCTGGAAGAGAACTAGGATTACAGGTAAGTAACTAATCCTTTCCCCTCATCTTTCTTAAGAGATCCCCCAGGGGAAGATGATTCCCAGTCCTAAGTGCTTTGCAGAATTGAGAGAGCAGATTCGTGAGAAGGCGGATTTCCCTAGCCATGATCACAATTGACAATGGCTAATCTGTGCTGAAGTGAAGGCCCGGTAATGAGACCGCTCTGGCAGGGAATTGTCTTTCAAACATGGGCGATATCTTCCCAGTGGCCAGGGCGGCGGGGTCAGCGTGCGAGGGCAGCGCCCGGGACACAGTGCATGCCTCTTACAGTACCCCCAGCTCCACGGACAAGTGGGGGTGGCTTGCAAAACGGCCAAAGCGCTCCCCAGGGCATAGTGTGCTGGGATTTGTTAGAGGTCGAAAAGCATTAGTCTGTGGATGTTTTTTACTTTGCCCCCTTCAGCTTCGCATGACAGTTTGAAGAGAATACAATTCGTTTTTTTTTGCTATCAATAAAATTGGTATTTCAAATTTGACAATATGCCAAAGATGTTTCTTGTTTAGAAGTCTGTACTAGTGGAAGGTGGCACAAAGCACACCTATATGATCTCGTGTTTGGCAAATCTACAACAATTTATTTTGCATAATGTGTTTTGTATGTGTAGCAAAGATTCTTCCACTAATTTCTTCTTGTGGCGCAATGAGCAATCCATTCACTGTTCATTGGGTTTCGAGGATAACATATACATGAAATATCTGCTAAAGAGATAAATGTAAATGTGTGTACTAAAACTAAGTGCAACGCCAATGCAAGGTTTTCCTCCCAGCACTTACAATTTCCTTCCGTGGAACAAAGTAACGTTTCCAAAATGGCCCCACGCCTTTCTCGAACGCTAAAGATGTTTTTGTTTGATGGAATATTATACCTGTTAACTGCTTTCTAGGGCTAGTGTTAAAAGTGAGGGCAGTCCTGGGATTATATGAAGTGTGTATATGTTCCTGTGTTTAGTGTGTTTTGTCATGTGCTTATTGTGTTTGTGATCCGAATCGTGTGTGGCTTCTTTTTTAGTGTGGGGCCTTGGACAAGCTTTTTGCATTTTCTAAATAAATATCAGCACATTTCCGAAGCCAAGTAGTTCAGCCATTGTGATGCTCAGCCATCCCTCATCAAGCACAGCCACAGACACGTGCATTCTCACATAAGTACATTCTCCACCACCCAAACCAAACACACACCACCACCTATCATACCACACAACCATACCAAACTATACACCCCAAACCAAAATATACGCAACTGTGCCTCCTCAAACTCGCCACACCCTGAGCAGAATACTGTCTTCTCCGTGCCTTATTTCCCCATCTCATGTCTCGTCATTTCTTCTTCTCTCTCTGCCCCCCCAACACTTTTTTTTTTAAATTTACTTTAATAGGCGCCGTCTTCACGGACACTGCGCTATGCAATGCAATAGGGGTTGCTTTTGGTATTGTAAATAACAATGCCTTTTAATTTTTTTTATCAACAGCTCAAAATGTCATTGCGAGACCTATTGCATTGCAAATGCTTGTTCTGTGTAGTAATGCGGCATGGGTAAGAGTGCTTCAGTGTACTTTGGTGTCAGAAATGGGGTTTACCGAAGGATCCTTTTAACTGCAGATTCCTCACCTTAGAATACTCCTGTGTTCTACTAGGTGGGGCAGTATGGCTTTTTTACCGCCCCTGAAGTGATGGAGTGGAGCTGCATATAAGCGCCAGCCCTGCACGCTGACATCTGTGCCTTTCTTTCCGGGGCTTTTGATACGTATCTAGCACTTCGCTCCCACATTTGTCAGCATGACCACGTTTTCTAAAACATTCTAACCAGTGATACGTTGGGTTTTCTAAAATGGCAGGCTTCACGCCATTCATGATTGCAGAAAACATGGGCCTGAACGAGGTGTCTGGCTTTTGGGTTCAGAACACTACTCGAAGTTTTGGGTCAAGTGCGCTCTCAATCAAAGGTGTTCCCGGAACCAGGAGGCAAAGCTTTGGTTTGCCAAACACAAAAAGTGTTTGAGACCCTCTCATAAGTCTGGCTCCAGCTCTGTAGTGTGTGTGCGCTCTTGTTCCCCGGGCTGCTCCTGCGAGAGATCTACCTTGTGGTCAAAGCCCGACAGTAAATCCAAATTGAAGTCTAAACACAAACAGAAAAAAGCGAAGGTGGGTTCGACACCATTCTGCCACTCCATGTCCAAGGAAAAGGCGTAGATTCCTCAGCTGATCCAGATACACCCTGGGTTTCCTGGGCCATTAGCGATTCCGCAGCAAATTGAGACCATGCTGCAGATCCTGAGAACTTTTCTGACTCCCTCTGCATGCCTTTGGGCCCAAAGGATGCGCAGGGGCCGCCAGTTGGGTTACTGCCAGTGGGCCTTTCCCCAGTGCTGCATGACCCCTTAGGACCCGTTCTGTGTGCAGTGCCAATGCTGGTACAGGCACCTATTCCGGCGTCTGGACCTGCACCTGCCGCCTCTTGTCAACGCTGGTGCCAACGGCACCGGAAGAGGATTGCTTCTGATCCCAATGTCTCCCCCCCCCGAACCAACTTCAACTTGATGTTGCACTGCTAAAGCACAACCAGTCATCCTGCAGCCTTATTTGGCATTCACTCTGCTACCAGGGAAGTCACACCAACTGAGGCGCCATTACGTTTAAGGTTGTGACTTTTAACACTGTTCTCCACAAGAGGGAGATGATGGTTGGGCAGTGGGCTGAAGTTCCCCCTTGTTATGACCACAGTTTTTAGGTCTCGCCTGAGCCAGCGCATGCGCTGCTCTGGCGAGACTTTTAGTAAGGGCTTCAGAAAATGCTACCACTGTGGCCTAGAGCTTGCGGTTACGAGCGCGGGCACGTGCTTACGAGCAGAGGCGCCATATGGCTTTCCTCTCTCGTCATGGGTCATCAGCTTTCAAGATACGAGAGCTTTCTTTCACATTCCTGAAGTCGATAGCTTCCTTGTCATTTGCTACTAAGCAATCCTGGGCGGAGCCAACTGTTAAATGAATCAGGTTATTGGTGTTTACAAGCATCTGCTGAGAAACGCGCTGAAACTTTCAAACGACTCTGTGGTTTGAAAGTTTTGCGCTTGTAATCAGCTTTCAAGATAGGAGAGCTTTCTTTCACATTCCTGAAGTCGATAGCTTCCTTTTCATTTGCCTATATATCCCTACCTCTCTTCTACCCCTCTACCTCTACTCTACCTCTCTTCTACACCTACCCCACTCTGACACTCTCTCTGACACTCTCTCTGACACTCTCTCTGACACTCTCTCTGACACTCTCTCTGACACTCTCTCTGAATCTCTCAGACACTCTCTCTCAGACACTCTCTCAGACACTCTCTCAGACACTCTCTCAGACACTCTCTCAGACACTCTCTCAGACACTCTCTCTCAGACACTCTCTCTCAGACACTCTCTCTCAGACACTCTCTCTCAGACACTCTCTCTCAGACACTCTCTCTCAGACACTCTCTCTCAGACACTCTCTCTCAGACACTCTCTCTCAGACACTCTCTCTCAGACACTCTCTCACAGACACTCTCTCACAGACACTCTCTCACAGACACTCTCTCACAGACACTCTCTCACAGACACTCTCTCACAGACACTCTCTCAGACACTCTCTCACAGACACTCTCTCACACAGACACTCTCTCACACAGACACTCTCTCACACAGACACTCTCTCACACAGACACTCTCTCACACAGACACTCTCTCTCAGACACTCTCTCTCAGACACTCTCTCTCAGACACTCTCTCTCAGACACTCTCTCTCAGACACTCTCTCTCAGACACTCTCTCACAGACACTCTCTCACAGACACTCTCTCACAGACACTCTCTCACAGACACTCTCTCACAGACTCTCACTCAGACGCTCACTCAGACGCTCACTCAGACGCTCACTCAGACGCTCACTCAGACGCTCACTCAGACGCTCACTCAGACGCTCACTCAGACGCTCACACAGACGCTCTCACAGACGCTCTCACAGACGCTCACTCAGACGCTCACTCACAGACGCTCACTCACAGACTCACATTCTCTCACAGACTCACATTCTCTCACATTCTCTCACATTCTCTCTCACTCTCTCACTCTCTCTCACTCTCTCACTCTCTCTCACTCTCTCTCTCACTCTCTCTCTCACTCTCTCTCACACTCTCTCTCACTCTCTCTCACACTCTCTCTGACACTCTCTCTGACACTCTCTCTGACACTCTCTCTGACACTCTCTCTGACACTCTCTCTGACACTCTCTCTGACACTCTCTCTGACACTCTCTCTGACACTCTCTCTGAATCTCTCAGACACTCTCTCAGACACTCTCTCAGACACTCTCTCAGACACTCTCTCAGACACTCTCTCAGACACTCTCTCTCAGACACTCTCTCTCAGACACTCTCTCTCAGACACTCTCTCTCAGACACTCTCTCTCAGACACTCTCTCTCAGACACTCTCTCTCAGACACTCTCTCTCAGACACTCTCTCTGACACTCTCTCTCAGACACTCTCTCTCAGACACTCTCTCTCAGACACTCTCTCACAGACTCTCTCACAGACACTCTCTCACAGACACTCTCTCACAGACACTCTCTCACAGACACTCTCTCACAGACACTCTCACAGACACTCTCTCACAGACACTCTCTCACAGACACTCTCTCACACAGACACTCTCTCACAGACACTCTCTCACAGACACTCTCTCACAGACACTCTCTCACAGACACTCTCTCACAGACACTCTCTCTCAGACACTCTCTCTCAGACACTCTCTCTCAGACACTCTCTCAGACACTCTCTCTCAGACACTCTCTCTCAGACACTCTCTCTCAGACAGACACTCTCTCAGACACTCTCTGACACTCTCTGACACTCTCTCAGACACTCTCTCTCAGACACTCTCTCTCAGACACTCTCTCTCAGACACTCTCTCTCACAGACTCTCTCTCACAGACGCTCTCACAGACGCTCACTCAGACGCTCACTCAGACGCTCACTCAGACGCTCTCACAGACGCTCACTCAGACGCTCACTCACAGACGCTCACTCACAGACTCACATTCTCTCACAGACTCACATTCTCTCACATTCTCTTTCACTCTCTCACTCTCTCTCACTCTCTCTCACTCTCTCTCACTCTCTCTCACTCTCTCTCTCACTCTCTCTCTCACTCTCTCTCTCACACTCTCTCTCACACTCTCTCTCACACTCTCTCACACAGACTCTCACAGACTCTCACAGACTCTCACAGACTCTCACAGACTCTCACAGACTCTCACAGACTCTCACAGACTCTCACAGACTCTCACAGACTCTCACAGACTCTCACAGACTCTCACAGACTCACACAGACTCTCACAGACTCAGACTCTCACAGACTCTCACAGACTCTCACAGACTCTCTCACAGACTCTCTCACAGACTCTCTCACAGACTCTCTCACAGACTCTCTCACAGACTCTCTCTCACAGACACTCTCTCACAGACACTCTCTCACAGACACTCTCTCACAGACTCTCACTCAGACGCTCACTCAGACGCTCACTCACAGACACTCTCACAGACACTCTCACAGACTCACATTCTCTCACAGACTCACATTCTCTCACAGACTCACATTCTCTCTCACACTCTCTCTCACACTCTCTCACTCACACTCTCTCTCACTCTCTCTCACACTCACTCTCTCTCACACTCTCTCTCACACTCTCTCTCACTCTCTCTCACACTCTCTCTCACACTCACACAGACTCACAGACTCTCACAGACTCACAGACTCTCACAGACTCTCACAGACTCACAGACTCTCACAGACTCACAGACACTCACAGACTCAGACACTCACAGACACTCACAGACACTCAGACACTCACAGACTCACACACTCACACACTCACAGACTCTCACAGACTCTCTCACAGACGCTCACTCAGACGCTCACTCACAGACACTCTCACAGACTCACATTCGCTCACAGACTCACATTCTCTCACATTCTCTCAC